>CM031240.1:297725135-298048138 GCA_018340775.1 Taxus wallichiana var. yunnanensis | reverse complement strand
GTTGTTGGAGCACTTGAAGAGGTTGTCGTGTCGACACGATCTAGCACTAATAATTCTTTAGCACTATGATAATTCTTCGATCAACATGAAATTGATTCTGAATCTCACCCATGAGGTACTTCAAGTGTTATTGACTTCACTTGCCTTCCAACAATAACTATGGGAGAAACTTCACAATTACACCTCTTAATGACTTCTTTAACACACCTTCAAAATGATGGCTTCCTTTACACACTTACTCATACAATATTTCTCACTACTTCCTTCTATGCTAAATGAGGGGGTGGCCTCTTTATTTATAGGAATTCAGGCTTATCCACCCTATCTCTAAGATAGGATAGGAAATCTCTTCCGGCCAATCATATTCCATGCCTAAACTCTTGCCTTTACATGTAGGCTTATCTTCTAAGATAAGATAAACCTTATCATCTCACATGGGTTCCACCTTTTTAGACTTTTCTACAAATAAAATACACAAAATATTTATGACATCACTCCTTTGTCCTTATTACAAATATAATATTTCTAATTCCTAATCATGTAGACCCTACTTCTCTACTTATCCCAACTTTGACATTTTAACATTACCGGACCACTTACGACAAATATTTACTTTTTACAACATTCCTATTGTACTTTGATTGTTACATACTCTACATTATTGGTGGCACCGTACTAATGTGCCGTTATCTTCTATTGGACGCCACTACTAATTATACTTAACAACATCCTATTCCTAATACATACATTAATAAAATAGAAATTACGGAGGAAAATTTTAATGTCGACATTTTCCCCCTTCCTAGCTTCTACTCTATCCTCGGAGTAGACTCTTATGACATTACAGTGGTGTTTGAAAAATCTTTAACTTGTCATGGTTGACCCATTTCGTAATGGGAGTACCATCCAATTCCTCCAGTCGATATGTACCATTTTCATGCACAACTACTATTTTGTAGGGCCCCATCCATTTGGGAAGAAATTTTCTCTGCCTTCTTTTTTTGTATCTGGAATCATATACTAGAACCAAGTCATTCACATGAAATGGAGACCAACGGATCTTTTGATCAAAGTATTCCTTCTGCTTCATTTTCTTCTTATAGCTTGTATCCTTTGCTATTTCCCTCATTTCCTCTAGCAAATGAAGATGTACCAACCTTTCTTTTACTGAATCACTTTCATCCATCCTTTCATTTTTCATAACTCTCACAGTGGGAATATCAAACTCAATAGGAAGAACTGGATCAATGCCATAAGCCAACTGAAATGGGGAGTATCATGTTGCTTGACTTTGATGTTGCCTATATGCCCACAATGCTGCATGAATCCTTTTATCCCACTTATGTACTGCAAGGCTGCATCTTTTGCTAGAATTTGACACAACACAAAAAATTTATTCGTTCCACTGTCCATTTGTGCTTGGCTTGTATGTTGTTGCCTTCTGTGCTTAATAGAAAACTTATTGACTAGGGCTTCTACCACCTCATTAATGAAGTGGCTTCCTTGATCTATTACAATTTCTAATGGACAACCAAATCTAGTGATAATGCGTTCATATATGAACCTTGCCACTTCATCCATGGAAGTTGTTTTCAATGGCCTAGCTTGACCCACTTGGTTAAATAATCTGTGCAACTACAATATACTTATTTTGGCATGGGGTAGTTGGAAGTGGACCTACTATGTCTATTCCCCACTTTTCAAAGGGACCAAGTGGAAGAATAGGGCATAATGGAGCTGATGAAGTCTTACGGTTACCATGTGTTTGACAAATATCACATGTCTTACAATAATTATAACAATCTCTAAAAAGAGTGGGCCGTGATAACCTGCATCCAAGATCCTTCTTGTTGTAAGTTGTCCCAGAAAGTGTCCTCCACATGTACCATTGTGGAATTCTTCTATCAGCTCCTTCCCTTGATCATGTCCAACTTGCTCTCTTATCTTGTCCATCGAGTCCTATTCAAAATAATACTCCATGCGAGAATAGAATATGGATGAAGTGGCTTGAGTAATCTTCCTCTTAGTCTTTGCATTGGCACCATCGAAACTTGAATTCATTCGAATAATTCCAAATATCTATGTATTCACTAGGGATTGTGTCGAGGATAACAATGTTGCATCTGAAATCATCATCATCACAAGATGAACCTAAACCATCATAGGCTCGAGAGAGTGCATCTGCATTGACATGCTTCTTTCTGGCCTATCTATAATATCAAATTCAAATTCTTGTAGCAAAATTATCCATCTTACTATCCTCCCTGATGGGTTAGGCTTATTTACAATATATTTTAGAGCTTGATGATCTATTACAACTATAAATTTCTGCCCTAGCAAGTAATTTCTAAACTTCTTTACAGAAAAAATGATAGCTAGAGCCTCTTTTTTTACAGTATAATTTACCTCAGCACTGCTCATTTGTCTGCTCCCAAAGTAAACTAGATGATCATTCCCATTTTCATCCTTTTGGCTCAGAGTACTTCCTAGTGCTGCATCTGAGGCATCAGTATACACAATGAATGGCTTGCTCCAATCTGGATTCTTTAAAATAGGTGAAGACACCAGGGCTTCCTTCAGTTGTTCAAAAGCTTCATGCGCCTTATTTCCTGGTTCATAAGTAACATCCTTCTTCAAGAACTGGGTTAGTGGTTGTGCAATCTTTGAGAAATTCTTGATGAACCTTCTATAGTAACCCACATGGCCTAAAAATGATCTCAACTTACTTCTATTCATAGGAAATGGTAACTCTTTGATTTTGAAACTTTATCAGGATCGAGTACCAATACCATCTCTGGATATGACATGCCCTAACAAAACACCTTTAGAACATCCAAAGACACACTTTGTAGGGTTTAGTGAGGCTTGTGCTTCATCTAACCTTTGAAATGTTGTCTCCATCTAGTGCAGGTGGTCCATCTTGCTCCCATAGATGTAAAAATCATCCAGAAATACTCTGATGAAGTTCCCAATGTAGGGTTCAAACACCCTATTCATCAAACGTTGGAATGTTTCTTGGAGCATTACACAACCCAAAAGGCATAACTCTATAAGAAAATGTTCCCCAAGGAGTGGTGAACGTGGTCTTCAGCTGATCTTTCTCTACTATACGAACTTGGTTGTATCCATTATATCCATCAGCAAAACTATAGCACTCCTGGCTAGCTACTTCATCCAAGATCTGATCTGAGAATGGAAGAGGGTAATGATCCTTCTTTGTTGCCTTATTGAGCTTCCTATAATCAACACAAATGCATAGCTTCCCATTCTTTTTATTGAGATCACAATGGGAGAAACCCATTACTAATTCTCCACAACAAATATGAATCTTACATCAAGTAACTTATCTATTTCTTCTTTTACAGTCTTGGAAAAATTAGGATTCATTCTATATGGCATTTGCTTTATGGGCTTAGCACCATCTACCAGCTCAATAGAATGTTCTACCCAACTTACTTGATGGAGTTCCTTGTAATCAAAAGTGAATATGTGTATGTACCTTCGAAAGAGCTGGAGGTAGGATTCCTTCTCACTCTCCATCACAGCATCACCAATCTTTATTTGTTGGAGACGATCATCAATTTCTTCTTCAGATAATTTTATGGGGTCATGAGTCGGTGTGACTGGAAGGATATCCATGACCAAAACATCAACCTCACTTTCTTCATCTTCTGTGTCCACTTCACTGGTACTAGAGTAATCAGAGGATGTCCAATCATCAGTTTCATCACTTGAATCCACAGGTTCTGCCTTATGATGCCGAGGGATCACATTTATCTTCACCCTCTCTCTACCACGTCCAAGTGTCATGAAGCCTTCATTCCAGTAGTTTCTTGCATGAACTCTCCTTAGCCATGGTCTTCCCAACAACATTGGGTACATAATACCATTTTTCATCACCTAAAACTACCACACATACTGACACCCATAACAGATATTGCCACATTTGAAACTACACCTTCTACGGTTTAGTTTTCCCTTATTTAATGACCTTAACATAAGTGTTGAGGGTGATCAATTTTAAACCCAACATATTCATTACTGAGAGACTCGGTCATTACATTAACTGCAGCACCTCCATCAACTAAGACATCATGAATTGAAATACCATTACATAATACCTCAGCTTGTGGAGCGTAGGGATCCGCCTCTGCCTCCAAAATAGGGACCTCAACCTCCTTCCTTCGTCGAGCATTGAGTCCACTTCGCAGCTCCCGCCTCTTCTCAAAAGACATAGCCAAGAGTTGACCATATGTAATATTTGCAGGCCTTTTGGATAGATCTTCTAAGATGGAGTATGGTCCTTGTCCCTGTGAAATCAGAAAATCCTGCACACCCAACTTTCTTCTCCTATGTTTCTTACTAGTTTCTCCTTTCATCTTCTTAGGATCATTTCCATCTTGGTTATCTTTTTCTTTCTTTCTTTTTATTACAAACACATCTACTTCATTATTTATGCTCTTATCTACTACATCAAAAGAATTCACAGGTGCTTTTCCTTTATCATTATCTCTTGTACCAGATGTAGAAGCTCTATCTGGACAATTATACTTATAATGACCCTTTTTATAACAACCATAACATACAACTTCAGAAATATTTCTTTTTGACCTCTATCTCCTCCTGAGAACTAAATTCCTTTCCTTGAAGAAGATTAATAGTTAACTGGCCCATCTTCTTGAGTAGATCTTCATACTCAGTAGATGTACTAGGAGAAATATTTGTGCTCACCGAGAGTGGTTGTGGATTCTGGACCAAAGGTGTTGGTGTAGGCTCTACTTTAGCAACAATTTCTTTGGGCTCCTCTTCCATGCTTTCTTCTTGCCTTCTTGCAATCTCCTTTGCTTGTTCAATGGTAGTTGGCGGTCATACTTCACTCGTTGTCTGATCTCTGGCTTCATCCCAAGAATGAAGTGCTTACAGAGGAGATTATCCATGCCATTCATCAACCCATCCGCTAATCCTTCCTTCGGATCTGGGCATCGAGCTTCCTCCTTAGCTCTAGAACACGAGCATGATAATCTCTTATCTTCTCCTTCTCTCCTTGGGATAGCTTTGTGATCTCGATCATGAGATCTGCATATTTCATTGTTCACCAAATTCTTCAAGAAAACTTTCAATTAATAAATCCCATGAGTTTTTCACATTATCACCTAGTGTTTCAAACCACCTAAGTGGTTGAACCATCCAAAAAGGTAGGAAAAATTCAGTCCATTGTTCCCTTCTTATGAGGCCATTACAAATACAAGATCGTTTAAACTCTTGAATGAAAGAGGAAGCATCTTCATTAGATTGGGCTGAAAAAATAGGAATCTTCCCCATTTTTAAAAGTAACCACAGTGAAATACCAACTCACAAGTACAATCAACAAGACTTATGTGCACAAATAATTGGACTCACTATAATAGAAAGTGACTTTACACCTTTCTACAATAAAATAGGAATGACCACGGTAAACTATGGTAAAACTTGACTTACTGCGGTAAAAACTGACTTTATTGTGGTAAAAAAAATAACTTCTTGTGGTAAACACTATTCACTGGTAAAAATGAAGTTTCTGGGGTAAATACTATTCACGATAAAAAATGAAGTTACTGTGGTAAATACTATTCATGGTAAAAGTGACTTTACCATGGTAACTCTATGCACAGTAAAAACAAGGTTACCCTCCAAATGATTTCTGACTAAGTGGGAATATCTCTCCAGAAAATCCACCAACGAGGAATGGTCCCGGCAATGGAACCAAAATGTCATCACCAATCCGGCACTATGATAATTCTTTACTGGGAACTCCTCGTGCTATGATTATTTACTAATGCACAACTTTTAGTTTGGTGGATGGAATCTAGAAACACAACAACAAACATAACACAAGAATACCATAGACTATGATAAGAAGGAATGATGATAAATTTGAAATATAAGTGTAAATTATAATATCAACATGAAATTGTTACAATCTCACCCATGAGGTACTTCAAGTGTTACTGACTTCACTTGCCTTCCAATAATAACTATGGGAGAAACTTCACAATTACACCTCTTAATGGCTTCTTTAACACACCTTCAAAATGATGGCTTCCTTTACACACTTACTCATACAATATTTCTCACTACTTCCTTCTATGCTAAATGAGGGAAGGTGGCCTCTTTATTTATAGGAATTCAGGCTTATCCACCCTATCTCTAAGATAGGATAGGAAATCTCTTCCGGCCAATCATATTCCATGCCTAAACTCTTGCCTTTACATGTAGGCTTATCTTCTAAGATAAGATAAACCTTATCATCTCACATGGGTTCCACCTTTTTAGACTTTTCTACAAATAAAATACACAAAATATTTATGACATCACTCCTTGTCCTTATTACAAATATAATATTTCTAATTCCTAATCATGTAGACCCTACTTCTCTACTTATCCCAACTTTGACATTTTAACATTACCGGACCACTTACAACAAATATTTACTTTTTACCATACAACATTCTACTAATTTGTACTTTGAAATTACTTTTACCAATACTCTACTCCTATTATTGGTGGTGGTATTAGTAGTTGCACCAGTATCCAATGACTCTTGTGAACCGTTATCTTCTATTGGATGAAACTACTAATTAACTTAACAACATCATATTCCTAATACATACATTTAAAATAGAAATTAGAAATTTTAATGTCGGCAGTCTCTTCACTAATAAATTCTCCCTTCTCCAAAATGATTGATAGATGAGTTTCCAGACTTCTCCATCAAATGAATCAAATTTGTTGCTACATACCTTTTCACCGAATTCCAAAAATCATTGAATTTGGATTTGACTTCATGAGCGTCTTATTGAGTTCTATTTGAGGAGCTGACATTGGAGGTCTTGAAATGTAGAAATGATGCGGCTCTTCTAAGCTTCTCCTTCTAAAGAATGATTTTGAGCTCATCAATGGCTTCCTCAAATACCTTCACCTTCCAATCAATGTTGAACACTCATTGCTTAGAAAGATTAATTTTTGCATCATCAAACACTTTGTTATCCAAAAGAACTTGTACATCTGTCTTACTCATGAGTCAAATATCTTGGATGCATTCGAGCCACAATTTCAATTCCCTTATCAGGATACTAAGTGTTACAGTAATATTCAAACGTATACCTATGATTTGATCATAAGCCTTGTGTGCTTTCTCAATAAAGTTGAGCCTACTGACTAACATCTCTTCCACCATAGCTTTCATAGCTTTTCCATAGGCAACATGCTTATGGATATCCTTAATGACTTGAAATTATTCATTAGTGAGGATAGTAGGAGGAGGCATAGCATTCAAAGGAGTTGGATCAATCACTTTGTCACTTGCTAGTAGAGATATGATAAAATCAAAGAGATTTTGTATATGTTCTTCAAGATGTTCATGATATTATTTCCCCTTTTCTACTCTCTTAATCACTTTAGATATTGTTTCTTTTAAATTATGTACTTCACTCTCACGGGTAGATTCTCCCAAAAGGATTCTTGTCAATTCCAAATAACTTAACTTCAATTATATCTCATCTTTATCTATTTTAGGCTTAGCAATATCTAAAAATTATTGGCCTTGAGAATTATACACTAGTCTAGAAGTATTTCTTACTTTCTTGGTAGGTGGAGCTGGAGTTGTTCCTAGGAGGGCAATCTCTGCATAAAATTTGGGAGCAATAATCTTAGATGAAGTCTTCCTTTTCTTGATATCCACAAATGATTAAACCCAAATGAAAGCATTTCTAGAAGAAGGAGGAACAATGGGCCCCAATGTTAGATTGTTCATTGATCCTAAGGTATGCCACAAATGACACTTCCAAAACAGATGTTTCAATGCTAGAGGCAGTCATTCCTTTAACAGGAGTTTCTTGAACAGGTGGCTCTTAGATAACTAGAGTCTCAGCTTCCAAAGTGTGAACCTTTACCTTATCACCATCTTCTCCTTCTTTCTATGTGCCACCTCCTTCAGGATTACTTTTTTCATGCTCTTCTATTTCCTTTTCATCATCATCATCACCACAGAGGTCTACAATCTGTTCAATCTCAGATGTTATTTCCAATTTTTTAGGAGAGGAAAATTATCTACTTTCTTCTTCAATTAATTCTACTTTTCTATCTTTCTTATATTTTCCCTTTTTGTGTATACCAAAGTTAAGAATTCAAGGGGAGAGGGCATAAAATGTGCATGTCCCTTAGCGGTTATTACAGGAGCTTCTTTCTGAGTAGTGGAGGATTCTTGAGAGGAAGATCTTGACTTTACTACCTTGTATATCCTCATTTTTCTATCAAACCAGAGTTTGGTCCTAACTAAGACAGGGTTTATAAGTTCTTTCAAGTCATCTCTTTCCTTACTGAACCAATCAATGGTTTCAATAGGAGTATGCCTGATAGATCTTTCAAATTCAAGAGATTGTAGTTCTTGATCATCATCTTGTAACAAATCTGGTACTCAATAAACTTCAAAATCCTTGATTTTTGAAGAGACAACCTCTTATAATATCTTTTTCCGGTTCATAGTCATCCGAACAATTAACTTGATAGTCTTCAAGATCAGCAAGATGATGAAAACCCATTCTAAAATTATTAGCAATAAACCCCTTAAGGTCAAAACAAGTCCTTGGTTTGAAGTAATGGAGAGTGAGAGGAAAATAGTTCTATCAACATTTTGGGCATCTAAGGCAGTCCTACAGGTGTAATTACCCAAAGTAATTGGGAATCAAATGCCTACAATATTCTTATCCCTGCTGGTTTTGTGAAGCTTATCAAGTTTCCTACAAACCTCAACTAGGGCCATTTTATTGTTACAATACATTGGAAGTTTCAAGGGTGTTCCTTCAAAACTAGCTAACTGGAATGTAAGAAAAATTTTGAATTGAATGAAATAACTCCCATAGATAGAAATCAAATGCTTAGCTTCATCTGAGAATCTTTGATCTTTTTGCCTTCTAACAATCTAAAAATGTAAATGGTGAAGGCATCATTCACCCTTCTGAAATGATGATTGCTACTTTTCAAAGTTAGTTGTGGGCAATACTCATATATTAGAGCACATTTTTTTTCCTCATTAGGGGAAATGCCTAACTATTCTACGTATCTTTGCAATGGTGTACATTAAATAAGAAGTCATGTAGAAATTATTGGTCTTGTGAACATTGGCAAGTTATTCACTGAGGCTATCACAAATGATCTCTCCCCAATTTAAGTTATGCTTCCCTTCACAGATGATGTTCAGATAAGGACACATCCAGAATTGAAATTCATTAGTTAAGGGAAGACCCATTATCTGGAAAAAGATTAATAATATCTGACAGTTCCTCCTTGAATTCAATTATGTACATGGTTTTGGGAAGTCTTGAGGCTACTTTCTTAGGATTTTTAAACCAATATTTGGCTACCCTGCTCTTGTACTACTCATTATCTTGATCAAACAAAAGTTGGGCATGGGATTTAGTGAGAGTATTTGAATCCTTTACCAAAAGGATTTTGAAGACAACATTGATGCAATTAGCATCTAATCGAGCAATTACATGTCCTTAAGGATCTATGATTTATTTTGTGTCGGGATCAAAGAAAGATCCATAAGCTAATATAGTATCGATTGCTTTAACGTGATACAAAAACCTCCATCATACGTTATTCCACTTTCTTTTATTAGTTGGGAAATGGGAGTAGGACTGTCACAGTTGAGTCATGCCCAAAAATCATCAAGGTCATGATGATGTGCATCACTATCTCTGATATTAGGTAGGGTAGTCTCTAGAGAAGAAATATGCTCATGTCCCTTGTAATTAATCTTCATGATAGCAAGTAGAATGAAGATCCAACACTTGAATGGGAGAAAACTGAATCTTCATGCAAACAAGCGGGTAGCAAGTCGGAGATGAATTCCACTTTAAATCCTTGTGAAGGGATTCCTGCAACTCAAATATTTTCTAGCAAAGGAGAAACGGCCTTCTTAGTAGCAATATGTGCTTGGAATTTTGAAATATGGTGTAAGAAAACCTTGTTATGGCTAGAAACAGTGCAACAGACGTGAGAACAGGGAAACAGAACAAACCACAGTCCAAATGGTGAAATAACGCATGCCTTACCTATTTATAAATATCCCATTTAAAAAGAGTCAGCGGAATGAATTGAATGAGGGATTTAAGGCCTTACAGAGAACAAAAAATCTTAAAACACGAGTCACCAAATTTAGCTCCTAGTATTGCAGATATGACCAAAAATGAGCACAAAAGGTCCATGGAAAACTTTGGACACTCGGAGCCAAAAATATCTATAATACAAGGAAGGCTAGCACAATGCGTAAAATGTGGGCTTGTGGAGAACAACTGGTTGGGACACACTTGGGACTCTTGGGAAAGGAAAAACTGATATGTCTATGGCACACGTAAATTGGATAAGTTGGAAGAAAAGTGGGTGATGGACTTGAGAAATTTGAACATGAGTTCCTATAAATCCAAATTATCCACAATACAAAGAAGGCTCACTCATTTTGGGGAAGTCAAAATATCGGGAACGGAGAGCCCAAAGGAACATGGGACACTTGGGACAAGAAAACCCGAAATACCTGTAGTACAAAGAAACAATCCCAAACTCAAGAAATTTGAAAAATAAACTTACTATCAAAGGCATATCCTTCTCTTACATGAACTCGCAAGGGCATTCAAAGACTAGGAAACAAACATCTTACCCAAAAAAATTAAAAGTTAGCAAAAAATACACATATTTTTGGGAAGGTGACAATAGGTGAAGACTTAATGGGTAGGATGTGAAGATAAACTAGCCAATGTATAGGGAGTGATTAAGTCAAATAGGTGGATGGATGTTGAATGGAAAATTAAGCCATGTATTTATCCATTTCTAGTCAGGAATTCATAGCCCTGATGAAGATACATTTGATTCTTGTCACAACATTGCTCTACTACCATCCAGGCCTTCATAGCCTCGGTAGAGTTGCTGGAAACACCCCTAGAGAGAGACTTGAGGTGGATTTTATTTGATATTTTGATTTTTATATGATTTTTACTTTTTGATATTTTGGTTTTTTGGAATAAATAGATTCCACTCTCTTGAGAACTCTCAAGGGGTTGATAATCACTAGTGGTTTGATGGGGTGATGGAAATGAGTGTAGTGATTACATTGGTTAGAGTGACAATAGGCACACCCAAGGGTATTCACCACATGTTGATTAAGTGTTTTTAAAGTGTGTGGATATCTAGGATAAAAATTGTTCTTGAATGTTGGAGGTGATGTAGACCAAGATCACATGGTTGTAGTAGGTACTACTGACTTACAACATGTGTGAGCAAGTTGATATAGTGTTCCATGAATAGATTGGTAGTGTATATAAATGGATGTTATGATAGAGAATGGATTACATGCAAAGGTATTTGGATGTAGGATGGAAGGAGGATGGGTGGGAAGGAAATAACATATGTGCATTGGTAATAAATTATGTGCTCAATCCATTTTTAGGTGTGTAGCCTAGATTTTATCACCAGCAACCCAAGGTGCATTGGCACATCACTCAGCCAGAATGGGCACTCACCCAAAGCATGCAAGGGTAACAGATACCTCTTTTATGTTAGGTTGTTCAAGGAGTTAGCATGATCACATAAACATTTCAGATCCATAATAGATAATTAAGTAACAATGTATACACCAGATCTAGATCTTAACCATATGTAATATTTACTTATGTCAGAACCAATATTAACTCTACCACGTAAGAACCATTCACATATGTGTCTATAATCAATATCTAGGCATAAAGATCCATTATATTAATTGATGTAAAACACGAAGCTTCATACATACATAACGTAGTCACCATAGTCATGCACACTTACAAACTCGTAGCATAACACTAACAAAACATGGAACTATCTAAACCGTGAAAATCAATACATATTTATAGGGGTAGGGAATTTCCCTTCACCACCCATGCACCTTCAAAATAGACTACATGTTAAGAATAGTCATGTGCCTTTACATGATAAATAAAAAAGTATGCAAGCTCATTATTAATAGATTATCTAATAATACAACAACAGTCTAATCCTATTAATAGCCTCAAAACTATACATGGTGCTTGATCTTCTACTCATCCAAAATAGTCTTTGCATGTTCTTCAAGTCTTCTAAAAAATGTTCTCTGCACTCCATGTCCAAAATTAGTCTCATACTACAAAAATGACTGAGTCTTGATTTCATGTTGTCCTGGGTGCACCTTGTTTCACTATAGTTCCACACACATATACGTGTCATACACCCATGTGCCCAATCCTTATGTGCCTTTAGTACTTATGTTGTATTTCATCATCCCAATAAGGCATTTGTTATTTATAGGGGGAATAAATGATTTTTGATTGGGTTGAGTGGTTGGGATGGTGGGATCAACAAGATGAGTGGTAGAAATGGGTTGTGGAGCAATGGGAGGGACATTATTAGTGTTAGGTTTATAATCTAAGCATAAACGACCTGGATTTCGATAAAGGGAGATGCGTTTGTGAATTTCTTGTTCGTGGATGCCTAAGTATTTACCTCGATGTTTCATATTAGCAAAAATATTTTCATTTATAGGGTATGAAGTGGATAGAAAGAAGATCCCATGTGGTCATCATGATAATCTTGGGGTTGTAATTTTATCATCTGCTAAGAGGTGGGAGGATTTAACAAAGGATGAGGTATGATATTTGTTGTGATTTTTAGTTGGTGAGGGATGGTTGGATGTACGATGAGATTTGGATGGATGAAAATGGTTGGATGTCAAGTGGGGTTTGGATGATGGAAAAGGGATGGGATTGAGATGGAAAGGTGGTGGATAGAGAGGTGCAAGGATAATAATTCCTTGGTTAATGAGAGTTTGTACATAAGCCCTAAATTACATGCAACTTGGTTGAATGCCCGTGGGTTCAATGGAAGTCACAACAGTGTGCTCCCAATACCAAGATGGTTTGGGAAGGGTTGGATTACATGATTTGATTGGGGGATGGCTTATCATGTTGAAGTTTTTTAGACGGTGGAAGATGATGGTCAAAGATTCTCCTAAAGGAGTGAAGTAACTTGGGTTAAATGGTTTGGATGGAGTAGGAAGTAATGGTTTGGAGGGAGTAGGAAGTAATGGTGCAAGATGATGTGGTTGATGAGATGTTTTCATTGATTTGGATTTAGTATTTGGATTGGATTGGTGTGGTTTAGAAGATGAAGGGGATGGAATAGGCCGAGGGGCTGAAGTGGATGGTTTGGGCCTTGAGGTTGAAATATATTTAGTTGATTTAGTATCGGTTTTAGTATGTGGTTTTGAGGTAGATGGTTTTGGTTTAGGATTAGATTGTTTGATATTATTAGATGTAGATGAAGTTGATGGGGTATATTGAGATGAAGGGAATGGGTGTGGTATGGGGTCACACTATATTTGAGTGATGTTAGGGATGAAGGAGATTTGGGAAATGGGTTTGGTGCAGGAACCACATTAGACTTGGTCAATTTAGGGGATGAAGTAGATGAAGGTAACATAGGAGTATCATTAGATTGGGTAGGAGATGGGGTGGGGAGAGGATTGGGATTGGATTTGTTAGTTTTGGAGTTGGTGACTTAGGAATCACTTTAGATGTTTTAGGATTTGGGGATGGGGGAGATGAAATAGGATGAGTGGATATGATAGTATTGGATTTAGGTGATGAAGGGGTTAAGATAGGATTAGATGTGGATGAAGATGATGATGGTTGCATAATAACCACCTTGGATGATTTAGGATTAGGGGTAGAAGGGAATGGGGGTGATGTAGGAGTCACGGTGGATGAGATAGTATCGGAATTAGGTGATGGAGGGGATGACATAGGCTCAAAGGATGAATTTGATGATGGTTTAAGGATTTTGGGACAATCTAGGAGAAAATTTGTAGGATTGAAGTGGGATGATGAAGATTTCGAGGATGGAGGACTAAGATTGAATGTAGGTGGTGATGATTTTGGGTTAATTTATCTCGGGTTATTATGGATATGTGAATGGGAATCAATGATAGGTTTTAGGATGATTTGATTTAGGAGTTGAGATTTTAGATGATGGTGGATTATTTGTATGAGTTTTGATGGGATGAAGGTGTAGGTCATGATGATTGATAGGGGATTTGGAGGTTGAGGTTTGGGATGGTTGTGTGGGTTTGGGATGGCTAGATTAGCGAGAACATAAAGGAGGTCCTCTTGGTCTAGATCAAAGTTGGTGAGGTGGTCAAAGTTGATGTAATTGGCTTATGGGGATAGTGTTTTATGTTGCTTGGGTTGAGGTGTGAATCGATATGATTTTTTTCCTCAAGGAGGACGTCAATGGGGTGAGGGGTAGGGATATTATGAAGGGAAGATTTTGGATTGGATAGGTTATGGGGTGATTGGTTGATTGAATATTAAATATTGGATATTTCTTGATTAAGATGTTGAATGGTTTTTAGGATATTAGGATCAATGTGGGATGGTTTATTTGGATCACAAGGAGAGGATTTGTTAAGGTAGGATGTTAAATTTGATATTTGTTTGTTAATTTGTTGGATGGTGTGTGGGACTTTATGGTCAAAGTGAGATGGTAGATTGTGATGGGTGGGGGATGATGGGATAGATTGGTTGATGGATTTAGAAAAGAGGTAAGGGTTTGGATATTGGTTTAGAGAGAATGTGGATTGAGGATAAAATGCCATGGTTAGATAGTATGTATGAGGGATTAGTTTTAGATTAGGATTATGTATTTAAGGATGGTGATAGGATTAGGAAAGGGATCATATGATTAGGGATAGTTAATTATGATGATGTTTGATTAATTAAAATTTAAAAATAATGGGGTGGTTAAGGGAGTTCAAAAGCACACAACAAACTCACAACACACACACTAACTAGTCACATGGGATTGCAATCAAGTTATAACCTCTTCTAAACCATGCATCGATGGTGGTTCCAAAAAAATTCACTCCATACAGCCTAGATTTTATCACCAATAGCCCAAGGCGCACTGACACATCACTCATCCTAGACTGAGTGCTCACCCAAAATGTGCAATGGTACCAGGTTCCTCTTTTATGTCAACTTGTTTAAGGAATTAACATTATTATGAAAATATTCTAGATCCATAACAAATAATTAAATATATTGTAGTGCATAAACCAGATCTAGATCTTTAGCCATATGCAAAAATAATTAAACAAGATCCATAATCAGATTTACCATGCCATATCCATGCTCAATTATTTCAAACACCAATATCCAGCCACAAAGATCCATTATATTAATTGTTGTAAAACACATAATCCTCATACATACGTAATATTGTCACCATAGTCATGCGCACTCACAAAATCGCAGCATAACACTACAATAATATGGGATCCCTAAACCATGAAAATCAATACATATTTATAGGGGTGGGGACTTTCCCTTCACCACCCATGCACCTTTAAAAATAAATTTCATGCTAAGAATAGCCATGTGCCCTTACATGATAAATACAAGGGCATGCAAGCTCGCTAATAATAGATCATCTAATAATACATTTGTAGTATAATCCTATTAATTTCCTCAAAACTATGCATGGCGCTTGATCTTCTACTTGTCCAAAATATCCTTTACGTGATCTTCAAGTCTTCTATAAAATGTGTTCTTCACTCCATGTCTATAATTAGCCTCTTACTGAAAAATGGCTAATTCTTGATTTTATGATGTCCTTGGTGTATCATGTTTCACTATAGTTCAACATGCACATATTCATGCCATCCTTGATTCCTTTAATACTTAGCATATTTCATCCCACATCCTTGAGCCACCCCTTAATACTTATGGCTATATTTCATCATCCCAACATTACCCCACATTCGTACCACAGGTGGAAATGAATATTGGGGAATTTAATTGCCACCCTTGGAAATGGGAAACCATAACTTATGTCTCCATGAATCAAGAATAAGGAATGAAAGAATTATTATACAAGGAATAATAAGACTTACTACGAACTCTGTACAATAGAAAAGTGACATGTGAGCATGAAAATCTACAAGTAGCTTTTAGTTTGAGTGGATGGAATGATGTATATGGGGAAACACTAATTGGGCAATCTTATATCCATCAACACAAATAATACCATCTAAGGCAAAGAAAAAAACTATTTCTTGATAAACACTATTTACGGAAAAATGATGATAAATATGAAATATTACTATGGTAAATACTAAAAAGTTATAATATCAAAAAACAAGGTTACCCTCTAAATGATTTCTAACTAAGTGGGAATATCTCTCTAGAAAATCCACCAACACCCATGAGTCAACACCAATCCGCACTTGATAATTCTTTACCGGGAACTCCTCGTGCTACGATTATTTACTAATGCCTTTTAGTTTGGTGGATGGAATCGGAAACAAAATAACAAACATAACACATAATACCATAGACTATGATAAGAAGGAATGAATAAATCTGAAATATCGTTTAAACTATAATATCAACATGAAATTGTTACAATATCACCCATGAGGTACTTAATTCTTGACTTCACTTACCTTCCAACAATAACTATGGGAGAAACTTCAAATTTACCCCTCTTAATGGCTTCTTTAACACACCTTCAAAATGATGGCTTCCTTTACACACTTACTCATACAATATTTGTCACTACTTTTCTCTATGCTAAATGAGGGGGTGGCCTTCTTTATTTATAGGAATTCAGGCTTATCCACCCTATCTCTAAGATAGGATAGGAAAATCCCTTCGACCAATCATATTCCATGCCTAAACTCTTGCCTTTACATGTAGGCTTATCTTCTAAGATAAGATAAACATTATCATCTCACATGGGTTCCACCTTTTTAGAAATTTCTACAAATAAAATACACAAAATATTTATGACATCACTCTTTGTCCTTATTACAAATATAATATTTCTAATTCCTAATCATGTACACCCTACTTCTCTACTTATCCCAACTTTGACATTTTAACATTACTTTGGACCACTTACGACAAATATTTACTTTTTACAACATTCCTATTGTACTTTGACTATTAACGTACTCTACATTATTGGTGCACTTTGTCTTGTGACATCGTTATCTTCTATTGGATGCCACTACTAATTATACTTAACAACATCCTAATCCTAATACATACATTAATAAAATATAAATTACGGAGGAAAATTTTAATGTCAACATTTTCCCCTTCCTAACTTCTACTCCATCCTCGGAGTATAATCTTATGGACATTTTGAAGTCGGTGCCTGGAAAATCTTCAACTTGTCATGGTTTGACCCATTTTTAAGTAATGGGAGTGCCATCCAATTCCTCCGGTCGATATGTACCATTTTCATGCACAACTACTATTTTGTAGGGCCCCATCCATTTAGGAAGAAATTTTTTCTTCCTTCTTTTTTTGTATCTGGAATCATATACTAGAACCAAGTCATTCACATGAAATGGAGACCAATGAATCTTTTGATCAAAGTATTCCTTCTACTTCATTTTCTTCTTATAGCTTGTATCCTTCACTATTTCCCTCATTTCCTCTAGTAAATGAAGATGCACCAACCTTTCTTTTACTGAATCACTTTCATCCATCCTTTCCTTTTTTATAACTCTCACAGTGGGAATATCAAACTCAATAGGAAGAATTAGATCAATGTCATAAGCCAACTGAAATGGGGAGTATCTTGTTGCTAACTTTGATGTTGCCCTATATGCCCACAATGCTGCATGAATCCTTTTATCCCACTTATGTACTTGCAAGGCTGCATCTTTTGCTATAATTTGACACAACACAAAATTTGTTCATTCCACCTGTCCATTTGTGTTTGGCTTGTATGTTGTTGCCTCCTTCTCTTAATAGAAAACTTGTTGACTAGGGCTTCTACCACCTCATTAATGAAGTGGCTTCCTTGATCTGTTTACATTTCTAATGGGAAACCAAATCTGGTGACAATGCGTTCATATATGAACCTTGCCACTTCATCCATGGAAGTTGTTTTCAATGGCCTAGCTTCAACCCACTTGGTTAAATAATCTGTGGAAACTACAATATACTTATTTTGGCATGGGGTAGTTGGAAGTGGACCTACAATATCTATTCCCCACTTTTCAAAGGGACCAAGTGGAAGAATAGGGCATAATGGATCTGATGAAGTCTTACGGTTACCATGTGTTTGACAAATATCACATGTCTTACAATAATTATAAAATCTCTAAAAAGAGTGGGCGGTGATAACTTTGCATCCAAGATCTTTCTTGTTGTAAGTTGTCCAGAGAAGTGTCCTCCACATGTACCATTGTGGAATTCTTCTATCTGCTCCTTCCCTTGATCACATCCAACTACTCTCTTGTACTTTCCATCGAGGTCCTATTCGAAATAATACTCCATGCGAGAATAGAATATGGATGACTCTAAAGCTTGAGTAATCTTCCTCTTATTCTTTGCATTGGCACCATTAGAAAACTTGAATTCATTCAAATAATTCCAAATATCTATGTATTCACTAGGGATTGTGTCGAGGATAACAATGTTACATTTGGGAAATCATCATCATCAAAAGATGATCCTAAACCATCATAGGCTCGAGAGAGTGCATTTTGACATGACATTTTTTCTGGCCTATCTATAATATCAAATTCAAATTCTTGTAGCAAAAAATTATCCATCTTTCCATCCTCCTTGATGGGTTAGGATTATTTACAATATATTTTAGAGCTGACGATGATCTATTACAACTATAAATTTCATCCCTAACAAGTAATTTCTAAACTTCTTTACTGAAAAAAATGATAGCTAGAGCCTCTTTTTCGATTCTGATATAATTTACCTCAAACTTTGCTCATTTATGCTCTCCCAAAGTAAACTGGATGATCATTCCCATTTTCATCTTTTTGGCTCAGTACTTCCTAGTGTTGCATCTAAGGTATTAGTATACACAATGAATGGCTTGCTCCAATTTGGATTCTTTAAAATAGGTGAAGACACCAAAGATTCCTTTAGTTGTTCAAAAGCTTCATGTGCCTTATTTCTGGTTCATAAGTAACATCCTTCTTCAAGAAGCTGGGTTAGTGGTGTGTGTAATCTTTGAGAAATTCTTGATGAACCTTCTATAGTAACCCACATGGCCTAAAAATGATCTCAACTTACTTCTATTAATAGGAAATGGTAATTCTTTGATTTTGAAACTTTATCAAGATCGATTACTAATACCATCTCTGGATCTGACATGCCCTAACAAAACTCCTTTAGAACATCCAAAGACACACTTTGTAGGGTTTAGTGAGGCTTGTGCTTCATCTAACCTTTAAAATATTGTCTCCATCTAGTGCGGTGGTCCATCTTGATCCCATAGATGCAAAAATCATCCATAAATACTCGATGAAGTTCCCAATGTAGGGTTCAAACACCCTATTCATCAAGCGTTGGAGCGTTTCGGGAGCATTACACAACCCAAAAGGCATAACTCTATAAGCAAACGTTCCCCAAGAGTGGTGAACATGGTCTTGGTGATCTTTCTCCATATGAACTTGGTTGTATCCGTTGTATCCATCAGCAAAACTATGGCACTCTGGCCAACTACTTCATCAAGATCTGATTTGAGAATGAAGAGGGTAATGATCCTTTTTTGTTGCCTTATTGAGCTTCCTATAATCAACACAAATGCGTAGCTTTCCATTCTTTTTTATTGAGATCACAATGTGAGAAACCCATTCTGAATTCTCCACAAAGAAATATGAATCTGCATCAAGTAACGTATCTATTTCTTCTTTTACAATCTTGGAAAAATTAGTATTAATTCTATATGGCATTTGCTTGATGGGCTTAGCACCCTCTACTAGCTCAATAGAACGTTCTACCCAACTTACTTGATAGAGTTCCTTGTAATAAAAAGTGAATATGTGTATGTACTTTCGAAAGAGATGGAGGTAGGATTCCTTCTCACTCTCCATCATAGCATCACCAATCTTTATTTGTTGGAGATGATCATCAATTTCTTCTTCAGATAATTTTATGGGGTCATGAGTCGGTGTGACTGGAAGGATATCCATGACCGAAACATCAACCTCACTTTCTTCATCTTCGGTGTCCACTTCATTAGTACTGGAGTAATCGGAGGATGTCTTATCATTAGTTTCATCACTTGAATCCACAGGTTTTACCTTATGATTTCGAGGGATCATGTTTATCTTCACCCTCTCTCTACCATGTCCAAGTGTCATGAAGCCTTCATTCCAGTAGTTTCTTGCATGAACTCTCCTTAGCCATGGTCTTCCCAACAACATTGGGTATGCAACAATACCATTTTCATCACCTGAAAGTCTACCACACATCTGACACCCATAACAGATATTGCCACATTTGAAACTAAACTTTCTGGTTTAGTTTTCCCTTATTTAATGACCTTAACATAAGTATTGAGGGCGATCAATTTTAAACCCAACATATTCATTACAGACTCGGTCATTACATTAACTGCAGCACCTCCATTAACTAAGACATCATGAATTGAAATACCATTACATAATACCTCAACTTGTGGAGCGTAGGGATCCACCTCTGCCTCCAAAATAGGAACCTCAACCTCCTTCCTTCATCGAGCATTGAGTCCACTTCGCAGCTCCCGCCTCTTCTCGGAAGACGTAGCCAAGAGTTGACCATATGTAATATTTGCAGGCCTTTTGGATAGATATTCTAAGATGGAGTATGGTCCTTTCCTATGAAATTATAAAATCCTACACACCCAACTTTCTTCTCCTATGTTTCTTACTAGTTTCTCCTTTAATTTTTAGGATCATTTTTATCTTTGTTATCTTTTTCTTTCTTTCTTTTTGTTATAAACACATCTACTTCATTATTTATGCTCTTATCTACTACATCAAAAGAATTCATAGCTATTTTCCTTTATCATTATCTCTTGTACCAGGATGTAGAAGCTCTATCTAGACAATTATACTTATAATGACCCTTTTATAACAACCATAACATCTGACTTGAAAATATTTCTTTTTGGACCTCTATCTCCTCCACTGAGAACTAAATTCCTTTCCTTGAAGAAGATTAATATTTAAGCTGGCCCATCTTCTGAGCAAATCATCATACTCGGTAAATGTACTAGGAGAAATATTTGTGCTCACCGAGAGTGGTTGTGGATTCTGGACCAAAGGTGCTGGTGTAGACTCTACTTTAGCAACAATTTCTTTGGGCTCCTCTTCCTTGCTTTCTTCTTGCCTTCTTGCAATCTCCTTTTCTTTTTCAATGGTAACTACGTGGTCATACTTCACTCGTTATTTGATCTTTGGCTTCATCCCAAGAATGAAATGCTTACGAGAGGATTATCCACACCATTCATCAACCCATCCGATAATCCCTCCTTCCGGATCTAGGCATCGAGCTTCCTCCTTAGCTCTAGAACATGAGCATGATAATCCCTTATCTTCTCCTTCTCTCCTTGGGATAGCTTTGTGATATCGATCATGAGATCTGCATATTTCTTGTTCACCAAATTCTTGAAAACTTTTAGTTAATAAATCCCATGAGTTTTCACATTATCACCTAGTGTTTGAAACCACCTAAGGGTTGAACCATCCAAAAAGGTAGGAAAAATTCAGTCCATTGTTCCCTTCTTATAAGGCCATTACAAATACAAGATCGTTTAAACTCTTGAATGAAAGAGGAAGCATCTTCATTAGATTGGGCTAAAAAATAGGAATCTTCCCCATTTTCAAAAATAACCACAGTGAAATACGAACCCACAAGTACAATCAACAAGACTTATGTGCACAAATAATTGGAATCACTATAATAGAAAGTAACTTTACACCTTTCTATAGTAAAATAGAAATGACCACGGTAAACTATGGTAAAACATGACTTATTATAGTAAAAATAACTTTACTATAAAACACTATTCACGGTAAAAAGTAAAGTTCTTTGCGGTAAATACTATTCACAGTAAATAGTGACTTTACTGTGGTAAATACTATTCACGGTAAAAAGTGACTTTACCATGGTAACCACTATACACAGTAAAAACATGGTTACCCTCCAAATGTTTTCTGACTAAGTGGGAATATCTCTCTAGAAAATTCACCAACGAGGAATGGTCTCGGAACGGAACCAAAATGTCAACACCAATCGGCACTATGATAATTATTTACGGGAACTCCTCATGCTATGATTATTTACTAATGCACAACTTTTAGTTTGGTGGATGGAATCTAGAAACACAACAACAAACATAACACAAGAATACCATAGACTATGATAAGAAGGAATGATGATAAATCCTAAATATCAGTGTAAACTATAATATCAACATGAAATTGTTACAATCTAACCCATGAGGTACTTCAAGTGTTATTGACTTCACTTTCCTTCTAATAATAACTATGGGAGAAACTTCACATTTACACCTCTTAATGGCTTCTTTAACACACCTTCAAAATAATGGCTTCCTTTACACACTTACTCATACATTATTTATCACTACTTTTCTCTATGCTAAATGAGGGGGTGGCCTTCTTTATTTATAGGAATTTAGGCTTATCGACCCTATCTCTAAGATAGGATAGGATATCCCTTCCGGCCAATCATATTCCATGCCTAAACTCTTGTCTTTACATGTAGGCTTATCTTCTAAGATAAGATAAACATTATCATCTCACATGGGTTCCACCTTTTAAAATACACAAAATATTTATGACATCACTCTTTGTCCTTATTACAAATATAATATTTATAATTCCTAATCATGTACACCTACTTCTCTACTTATCCCAACTTTGACATTTTAACATTACGGGACCACTTACAATAAATATTTACTTTTTATAACATTCTATTGTACTTTGACTATTACCATACTCTACATTATTGGCGGCACTTTACTTGCGACACCGTTATCTTCTATTGGACGCCACTAATAATTATACTTAACAACATCCTATTCCTAATACATACATTAATAAAATAGAAATTACGGAGGAAAATTTTATTGTCGACGGGTTTTCTTCACCCACTCTCTTCTCCTCTGTAATTGGTCATTTCCTTCGATGTACCAAGCCATTAGTTTCTTCCTTCTCTTGTTCCCCCTCTTCTTCTTCCTCTTAACCTATAAAGGGTGAAATGGTCTCCTCATATTTCAGAGTGCCAACTGTATGTTTCCCCTTGGGTGGCCTAGGAAGCTTAAACTCATTTTCAACATACTTCCCATTTTCTAACTTGGGCTTCAGGTAAATATAAATCAATGTTGCCCTAGACTTTCCAATTGCCAAACTTGTGGCCTTTATGTTGATATCATTTGAAATTAATTTTTCAATATATGTATACTTATGTGGATAAATGTAAGTCTTCTGGAGTGTGTGGTAGTCACATTCTACCTTATCTGTATTGAAAATCAAGCGGCATGCGTCCGAAAACCTATGCATAGATTCCTAAAAGTAGTGTGCGATGAAGGCATAAGGGAGCTTACACTAAGGGCTCCACTTCCCATCCTTCATCCCCGAAGTGCCCAATACAAAAGTGTTGATACACCATAAATTGTAACTATTTATCTAATACTGAAGGAAGATCCTTGGGTGTTCTCAATTCCTCCTCAAAAGTAGCACGCAGATTCAATCATACTAAAACTCTTCTCTTTTTTAAATGGTCCACTCATGGTCTCATCAAAAGTATACTTTGCAAATCTCTCTGCAAGAGATTTCTTCTCTTCAGGGTATTTCCATATTTTATCTTTTGGCACATCAGGCACCAATTTCTACAAACACAAGAGACAACAGGATCACGCTGAAATTTATTTTCTCACCTTGGTGCGCTTCCTCAATGATGGTTTCAGCAATGTAATTGGAAAAATTATAAACTAAACCTTCAATCATCTTCTTCGCCACATGCAACCATGCCTTGTTCACGTGTGACCAATGCTCTTGATTGTTCTACTTTGTAAGAAGGTGTGCTATCACCTAAATGACTGGATACTTCTACAACTTAGGGATATCCATCCCACACCTTCCCTTTATATATCCTAGCACTTTCTTTGTTTCTTCTATCACCTCCTTTTTAGTGAGGTCACTATTAAGTTCTATACCCAAACTCCTAAATCCTATCAAACTCCCAATCAAGGGTGCGGTGAGCCTCATTCGTCACCCAGATAAAATAGAATAAGTCCTCATGGAATCTTCTCATCAACCACTGGTATAAATTTTCTAGTTTTCCAAAGTAAGGAAGTTCATATATTTGCAAAAATCCCACCTTGGTCAACAAATTTTCACCCATGTCATCATACATGGCCATATCATCCACTGTTCTCTTTTTTATCTTTACCAGTAACAACTTATCCAATTCATCCTTATTGTCTTTGTTTATGTGGTTTTAATCACTTACTTTACAATGGTGAATGTGTGAATCCCAGTTGTTACCCATCAAAACCCCTTCTGGGTGTTGCATCTCTAAGAAACTACTTTTAGGGGGATCCTCCACTTCGAACTTGAATTTCTTCTTCTTCCTTACCCTTGTGGCCACTCCAAGTGCTCTCTTAGGTGCCATAGGAATAATAAAGGTGTGTTATTTCAATAAGTTTGAGCTCTGTAACTTAAATATACGTGCCTTAGATCGATTCTACGTGCCCTAGCTCAAACCCGAACCCTAACTGTTGATTCTTCTCCACACATGTCTTTGTATTACTCAAACACCTTATCTACTGGAGCTTTGACCAATCTTGTGCTAAAATCCATCTAGTTTAGTTTGTAAAATATCTCTTTACACTTCACAACTCGTTTTCTAGCTCACTCTTCTTCAACTCCTCGAATTCTCTTGATCGCAAAGCTGAAAACAATTTCACAACACCACATTATACAGCCTTTCAAAAAAATCCACATTTATTTCTCTTCACATACCATTTTACTGAGCATTAACTTGGTGTTTCTTCAATTTTCCGGACCTATTTTCCATGCCACGTCCATAACCTTCTCTTGCACCTACTACTCCTCGGCCACATATCGCCTCTTACGTGCCTTCATACACGGAATTACTTCACCACTACATATTTTACTAAGCAGTTTCCACTACTACAACTTGCCTCATGTTACACTTTGTGCATCCATTCAACCATACATGGTCTTCATTCATCATAAATCTTTCTATATCCACACTTTTACTTAAAGCACTCTGCACAATATCTCTTTATGCATATTCATCTTCAACGAACATTCAAATCTAGTCTATGTACATTGTATATACTCCACACCACATTAAGGGTATGCACATCCTCTGCGCATGAAAAACACTTAGGTAGTAATCGACAGCTTCTGCGCGCTTGAAGTGCACTTATTACACAAAACGTTAAGCTAAATTAACAAAGCATAGCAACTATGAAGGAATTACATATAAAGGAATTACATTAAGGGAAACCTAATCTAATGAAAATATTGAATTATTACAAACACCAAGAAGTCTTATTTATAGTATGGCTTTAGCCTACTCCCGTCGAAATAACTATGTAACCATGTCCCATCCAGTGCCTATAACTGGAAAGTTCCTGAATCAAGTATATAAATCACAATATACGGTCCCAACCAATGCACTTTCAGTTTTCTAGGGTGGTGCAAAAACTTTTAATCATACAGAAGAACCATTTATCCAACCTCATGTTTCTTATCCTTAATATGTCTATCATGTCATGCCTTCTACCTAGCCTTTTTTTTATTCTAAATCCATCATGTTATAAAGCCCCTTTCATCCAAGTATATATTTTTTTCTATGCACTCTTCAAGTTATTTCTTATCATCCAGACCTCTTGCGCATCCAATACGTAGAGAAGGTAATATGAATTCCACTGGTATAATGGCCTCTATGCCAAACACCAACTTAAAGGGTATGGCCTTATTTAACCTCTTATAGGTTTTCCTGTATGCCCAAAGTACACTAGAGACTTTATCATCCTAGTATTTCCTTCCAACATCACAAATTTTAGTCAATGTGTGGCTCAATATCTTGTTGAAGGACTCAACAGTTCCATTAGCCTAAGGGTGATAGGGTGTTATTTTATGGTGTGCAACCATAAATTATGCCAATAGAATCTGATGGTCTCATTAAGAAAATGAGTACCCCTATCACTTGTCAAACTCAAAGGGAATCCATACTTGCTGATAATGTTTTCCCATGGAAACCTTGTTGTTGTAGTTGTCGTGCAATCCTTTGTAGGTGTATATTTTTCCCACCTTGTAAGATAATTTTTACAATGTATAATGTAGTACGAGCCATTCCTACATGCAATTGGGGAAATAAGAGCGACAAAATCAATTTCCCACTTTTCAAAAGGTTTTGCACTCACAATAGGTCTTAAAGGAATTTCATCTCTATGCCCACAATTTCTAAGGAACTGACAATGGTCACAAGCCTTACAATAATATTTACAATCCTTATACATTGTTTCCCACCATAGGCCTGCTAATAAAATCTTGTGCTTGATAGCATCTACTGCATAACTTCCATTGATAATACCCCCATGAGCTTCCTCCATAATCGCTTCACGCTCATGCTCAAGTACACACTGGCACAAAACTTCATCCTGGCCTAGCTTATATAAGTCTACACTAATCAACATGTAAGGCATGGTGCGTATAACAAGTTGCTTCTTCTCTATACTCTTCATTCCTTTAGGCACCACACCTGTCCGTAAAAAGACAACAATATATTCTAAGTTAGAGGGCGCACGATTTAATCGAATAGATGTGCATCTGGCATTGTGTCCTCAATAATTTGTGCATCCTTTCCTTTATTAATCCTACTCAAATGATCTGGTCCAGAATTACTCTTTCCTAGCTTAACCACCACTGTAAAATCCAATTCCTAAAATAACAGAATCCAACGGCATATGCACCCCTATAAAACGGGATTTTTCACCAAGTAATTCAATACCATATGATCTGTATAGAAAATAAAAGGTGTTTCCAATAAGTATTATTGAAATTTATGTAGTGCGTAAATCATAGACAAGGCCTCACACTTTGTAGATGTATAGTTTTGTTCAGCTAGTGTTAGTTTCCTACTTGCAAAAAATAGGATGATCAACAATACCTTCTCTAGGATGGGCTAATATTGTACCAATGGCCATGCCAGAGGTGTCCACATGCACATGAAAATGTTTGTTCCATGAAGGAAAGTGTAGAATAGGTGATGTAGTAAAACTTTCCTTTAATGTCTCAAATGCATGTTATTGTGCTTCACCCCAATGGAACTTTCCTTTACTCTTCAATAATTCTTCTAATGGTGAAGAAATCTTAGCATATCCTTTGATAAACTTCCTATAATATCTTGTGTGCCCTAAGAACCCACGCACCTCACTCTGGTTAGTAGGTTCCTCTAAGCCCAAAATAACAACTTAGCAAGATCTACTAACAAGTCTTTCTTACAGATAATGTGTCCAAGCAAAGTCCCAAAGGGTGTAGCAAAAATGCACTTCTTAATGTTTAAAGAGATGCTCAACTGTTGACACCTCTCAAACATAAGCCTTAAGTTATCGCAGTGATCTTTCACTAGCCCATACATTGTTCAATCATCCAAATAAACCTACAAGAACTTATGAATAAAGTCCTAGAATGCTTGCATAACAATGCGAAAATACTACTGCAGGCACAATCTTTAATCCAAATGGCATAACCGTGTATGAAAAAATTCCCCACTCGATGGTGAAATTTGTCTTCTCTTGATCCTCCTTATCTATCCTCACCTGATGATATCCATAAAATCCATTAGTGAATGAGTAGATCTCACGCCTTATAACACCTTCCAATATTTCTTCAATAAATGGTGTGGGAAAAGGATATTTTACACATGCAGCATTATAATCCCTGTAATCCACACATATCCTGATTCTTCCATCTTTCTTTATACTGATCACCATATGGATAACCAATTTTGACTCTTCGATGGGATCAATGATTCTAGAATTCAATATTTTATCAATTTCTTCCTTTACCTTGATGTGCAAGTTAGGATTCATTCTGTAAGGCCTCTTCCTAACCGGGCATGCACCCTCCTTTAAATTGATCCTCATCTTGCCCAAAGATTCATGTGCCCCTTTTAATTCATAATATCCTTTAGGAACAAGTCTCGTAGTCACGCAGATAGCTCAATTATTTTTACAACCTCGAATCAAACTAATAATCTCCTTTAATGACTGCTTAGGTTCGAAGATCTCATCCTAATGTTGACATTCTTAGTATTCATGGGCTCATGATACGCGTGCGCCGGTTCATCTACACTATTTAGGACCTCGTGTGTACTCTCTATATGCTCATCATCCAGATTCTCAACTGCTTCATCATTAATCACATAGACAATCTTACCTTTCTCTTTTTCTAGGCAAGCACACCCAAGTTTTTCTACATCTATCTCTTCTTCTTCAAAGCACGCCTCTAGGTCTGACTCACCTAATAACTCCTAAATAAGTTCCTCCTCCTTTGTACTATATCCCATAGTCAAGTGCCTCATAACCTATAACACTTCATTCACTAAAGGTTTAGTGGAAAAATAGTCAAAGGTGTGAATCATACCTGCAGTCAGTTCTTGCCAATTTTCTCTCTCTATTCAACTCGTCATAAGCATACCATGCATGTGTGCAGCCTCGCAAGGTATAGTAGAACTAGTGCACCCATAGCGAAGGTGGTAAGGCCTCTTTCCCCTCTTTCCAGAGTCTCTCACACTTTGTTGAACATGGTGTTGAGAATCCTTCCCATGAAATTCACATATCTGGGTAGGTGCATTGTTGTGTAGAAATTGTTATCCACAATAACTCTCCTAGTTATTGGATAACTCATATCCACATTCTTGCTCTATGATTTCACTTATAGGTTGTGCAAACTTCACTTGCTTCAGTTGACACATTCACATGGTTGCATTTTCCCTGCGCATGGGGTGTGCTTCTTCCTTTTCATGCCTTCTTCCATTATTTTCATTTTCTTGTTCCTCTTTGTTCCATCTTCCCCTTGTGCGCACTCTTTGCGCTTCCACCTTCCTCTCAGCGTTGCATTCACCTTTCGCACACACCTTGGCCTTTCTTCCAAAAATTGGCTAAGTCCCTAGCCCTCTCATGTTCCCTCTCCTCATGCGCCCCGCACATTATTTTTTAATAATTGCGCCTCTCCCATACATTTCTTCCTTACTAGTTTTCCCCATTTCCTCCGTGTGTGATGCAATTGTGTGTGCCCTTCCTTCTATTCTTTATCCTTCACTTAATTCTTCCACATGCATACCTTTACACCATTTCATTCCATGTCATCCTCTGACACACTTGAATGTGCCACACGTAACCAATCATAGTGCACCGGGTTGGGAACCAAATCCTTACAGCAAATAAATGAATGACACATGGAAGAAATGACAAAAACTACTTTACAAATTTGGTCATCCTTCCAAATAATCGGTGTGTGCTATGTGTCTTGTGTGCCTAAGTGGATCTAACAATCTTCTAACAATCATATATTTTGCTACATATCTCCAATCGGTGTGCGCTCAGTCTTATTCAATAGTTGTTGACATATGCTATAATGTTAGATATTCAAATTCAAATTTTGGCATATTTGGTGGGTAATGAATGGGAAAACATATTTTTGGGTATTGATGAGCAGATATGATTGCTCCAATCACCCAATTTGATTTGATCTACCTTCTTTCCTTCTCCAACATGCTAAACAGGACATGGGGAAACACATTTGATATATTTGTAGGCGCATTTGCAGGAATTGATTGCTTCTTATTGGTGGTTGTATTTCAAAATTGGATTTCCCTCCTCCTTTTCTTCTTCCATCACTTCATCTATAAATGTAAGAGCTTATCTCATTTTTAATGTTGGAAAATTTGGATCCTTATGCATTTTGCTAAGGACTTCATATTTATGTATTCTAAGTCACAGACCTTTAGATCTGGCTCGTGCATATGGATATCGACCTTTTTCACCATTATAACAATTCTCTCCATTTCTAGAAGTAATGGAAGCATTGTTTTAGGACTATTGTTAGTACTAGCATGTTTGCATCTCTTCTTCTTTCCTTCCTTTAGCATTATCTGTCTATTGTGTCACTTTATGTCCCTTAAAGCTCTATTTTCTAGTTGTGTTTTATGGAACTGATTGTGTAAATGTGTGTTGGTCTATGCTACACATTTCTAGCCTCCCTTGATGATTTTTTTGTCATTTCCTCTCAGAACAAATAGTGTTCATCCCTCTTTTTCTAGTGCTATCTGCTCCCTTTTAGTTCAGTTTTCCATTATATTATCCTTCTATCCCTAGTCCCTTAGCATTTTAGCTTAGTATTTCCCTTCCAACATTAGGAGTAGCAGTAGTAGTAGAAATACGTAGAGGAACCGGCCTTCTCTGGAGATCTGTCTCAAGCACACAAGGTCCCATAACTTGAAGACAGTTCCATTGTTGTCTCAAACAACTTAGTTCTTCCAAATCTGAGACACGGGTGCACGTTTGAATGACCAACAGTTTCTGGCACACCCAAGGGGAGCAGAATTGAAAGCTTAAATTTTATATTGCTAAGTTCTAGTGTGTGGACTTAGTATTTCCAGCCTTTAGAGGCTCTTTCAAACACATCTGGTGACTCCCAACACTTCCATATCTCCTTTTTGTAGTCCTGGGTGCCTTTTATGAAAAGAGTGTATACCAAACACAACGCTACAAATCGAAGGATATTTTGAATATCTCCATCTTTTCGCCAAGATGCACACGCAATAGATCTTCCGTGTGTGCATCCCCATATACGATGCACCACGCACACTCTACTCCTCCTCACAACAAACAATTGCACCCTACTATGGTACTCCAACAACCTCCTCCTCTGAGGAACTTTTTCAGTTTCACTGGTGGAAGCCCACTTAATCTTAATGCACAACATGATATGCTAGTAGCCACACTCAAGAGCATCTCGTACACCATAGGAGAAAATCAAGTTACTCATGTGGAGCATATTCAAGATATAGCCAATGTATGCTCTGTTTATATGGTCACTCATGATGATGTAGTTGTTAGGCTCCTTGCAACCTGCTCCAGTGGTACATGGGCCTAAGACATGCTGCTATTACCACCTGGTATGAGCTTAGAACAGCCCTATGTAACTACTTTGAAGATAAGTCAGATCACTTATCACTGGTGGAGCAACTGCTACAACTAAGCATGCACCCAACTAGCAAATGAATGATTTCAACATCAGATTCCAGAAGACTTGGGACAAAATTCCTCAAGTGGTAAGGCCTACATCCCAGCATGCTTTCTTGTATTATTTAAGGGATTTGAATAGTGACATTTAAGTCATGATTCAATAAATGAGAGGTAGGAATCTACCTACTACATACAACATTGCAATAAGGGCAGAAAACAACCTAATTCAGGCTAGCAAGTTAGATCCTAGACCACCCACGCCCTTGTTTCCAAATATGTCTCTCACGTCCCAACCTTCTATTTCTCATGTCCCAATGCAGAGCATGCAACCAGTCACATCTACCTCATATTATCCAGTACAATAGAAATAAGATGATGAAATGAAGGCCCTGATTAGGAACTTGTCCAATAAGGTCATTTCCTTAGAAAAACAACAGGCGCAAGCCTTCAGGAATAGTTCTAATCAAGCACAAAACCAAAATATTCAGCCTTAGTGGAATCAATATGGGAATCAAAGAAATGGGTAAAACCAAAAAAATGATAGATGGCAAGCTAACATACATTTTCCCCGTAAAAATCATTCCTCCTATGTAACCTCTTCCAGTGCACAACACAAGCTAGAAACTTGTCCCATATCAAAATAGCATTGTGTAAGAGTCAGAATGGATCTTTCCTTGTAGCATGCAACATAGTCAGTATCACTGCACTAATGTTGTGAGTGTGTAGGAATTTATGATCTATAATGCTTCTAACTGTGAGCCTTCCATCAGTGCAAGCGAGCGTGAGAACCAAGAAAATCTTGAATTTCCTCCTAAAGCCAACTTGATATCCTTTAGCATTGAGGACTTCTGTCTAGTCAATCAAGTTGCAGAGGACCTGAGGACACAAACAGGCCACACGCTCAGGTTTTAGATAACACAATATAAAAGAAGTGAATTTTTTAGTCTAGCGCACAAGTCACAATCCCAGTAGCACAAGTCGATCCTCAAAAGTGGAAAGATGCATCTAAGGAATTCAGTAGCAAAAGTGCTCATGTACCAAAGACATGAGGCTTTGCATAAATCTCCTCCTAAAGTGGTGTGCACCTATCCTTTGGTAGGTCAAGCCTCCATGCTAGCTAAGGCTCCTACCTTTGCACCTGAGAAATAAAAAAGGGATGAGGTTGTATGATGTATCCTAGAATCTACCATGAACAACCCATGCACGCTGGCACATCACTCAGCCTGAGCTAAGCGCTCACCCAAAGCACGTAAAGGTACAAGGCCCCTCTTTAGAGTTGTTTGTGTAGGATGTCAACATGTTAAAGATACAACATACATCAAAACCCTAACTAACCATAAACATTCCACAAAGCATATTCCAGATCTAGATCTTAAAGAATCATGAATTAAACAATAATCATAATGAAATCAACCATACAAGAACCAGTTACAGTCATGTTTAACACCTTTATCCAGCTAATATACTCCATTATATTAAACACATTGAATACAGAAGCTTCTTACATCATATATAATTACCATAAGTTTATGTGTGTAACATATCCGACAACATAACTCTACAATAACTCATACACTCTCTCTCTCTCTCTCTCTCTCTCTCTCTCTCTCTCTCTCTCTCTCTCTAACTACGTAGTTCAATGCATATTTATAAGGGTGGGGACTTTCCCTTCACTACTTATGCACTTCCCAAAATAGGTCACATGTTGAAAATAGCCATGTGCCTTTACATTAATATGCACACATGCAATGCAGCGCTAATAATAGATCTCCTACAGTTAACTGGTAGTAGTAATCCTATTATTATCCCAAACTCATGCATGGCGCTTAGTAGATGCTCATCCCAAAATATCATTTGTGTGTCGCGCAAGTCTCCATCCCATTGTGTGCTCATGTATGCTATCTCTAAAAATAGCTCGTAACTATGAAAATGGCTAAGTCCCCAAATCATCTTATCCTGGCACGTGTTTCCTTTCCTATCCTTTCATGCCTTCAAATGCACCTTGTTCCTATGTGTGAATATTTTGTGTGCCCTCTCCTTATTGTCCTCATCTCTGCTCAAAATTACCCCACACTAAACTACATTTCCGCCCTGAAAATGAGGTTTCCTTCTGATTTTCCCAAAGAATAAAGAATAAGAATGGAAAGAATGTAAAGAATTACTGTACAAAGAATAGACTTCAATTCTACAGCACCCTCTAGCTTCAAATGGGAGGATCAACTCTGCATATTCTATTTTAATCTTAGCCTCCAATGTTTTCCAATCATCTAGTGTGTTTCTTGTTTTCTCTGGAATGTCTATGGTGATGGATTCCAACTTGTCCTGTGTTATTTATCTCTTTTCATTTTGTAGTACTAGGACAATGTTGGCCATAGAAAACATCCTTCCCTTCAGAAGATCCATCTTTGTGTTATGAACTTTCCAATCTCATCCAATCTCTCCTTATACGGGTTTTTGTTGTTGCAAGGGCTTCACACTTTTTCTTTACTAATGCCAATATTTTTACGTGCCCTAAAGTCTAATCCTTCATTGCCTTCAGAACTTCATTATCTTCTATTATAGTCTTGATCCTGATCACTACTTCTGGAGCTACACATATGTTCAAAGCTTGATCTTCTTTCTTCAGCTCTTCTTGTAAAGTTTGGAGTAATGCCTCATAAGATGAAATATTTCTAACCACGAGAGGCCCTTTCTCTCTCTGCTTCCTGTTTAGGATCCTTTGGTGTTGGCATTTGAATTGGTCCATCCTCAAACACCAAATCAACTAATGTGTGCACATAATGCATAGCCGAAGGAAACATCTCAGGTACCTTAGACTCCAGATGTGGTCTTGTTTTTAGGACATAGTCACCAATTTCTTTTTCCATGCTGATGAAGGCCCACCAATTTATTTTTCCATGCTGATGAAGGCCTCATTATTTTTTCTCTAGATCCTTCTCACCTATCAGATGCACTATTTCTATAGTTTTTACCTTATTATCTTCAAGTGGCGTCATAATAGTGGCAACCTTATCGATATTCCTCTGCGCCACCTCTGTAGATACCTTAACTAATGCATTACTCACTTACTCATTAGACATGAGAGTGGTATTTATAGTCATGTGCCTGCTCTAAGGTGCCTTTCACTCTTGTCAACATATAAGACTCCTCGCATACATCAAAATATGGCTTATCCATGTGAATCTTCATGGACTAGGACAATTGTTTCCTTCGCACATAATGGCCATATCTAGGTCCATCAGTTCCCACCCATATAACTCCTTCAGGTCCATTGTGCTTTGAAAATGGGTGTGGATAATTTTTCTTATGTCCTCAGCATAGCCCATACTTGGTACAACATATTCTCCACTTATTCTCCTTGTTCTTGGCCCCTTAGCAAGCTGAGCATCAAGGTTTGGAGTTGGCCCCTTGACATCCTGAGTAGTGTCATGCGCATGAGGTTGCTCATGCTCTGATTCTTCTACCTCCTTCACACCTTCCTCTTCATCCTTCATGTCCTCATATCTGGGATCCTCCATATCTTCTAGTTGCACTAGGGTTCCAGGCACGCTCTCTGTAGAATCCTCCACCTCCTCATTCATCTTTAGCTTTCTCCTCTTCTTCTCAGTTGCATTTTTCTGAGCGGAGAGTCCTAGTGATCTTTGTACAAGCTGTAGAGTTCTCATGCCTTGGGTTCTTGTTCTTCATAACACTCTCTTAAAGCAATGCTCTTCATGGATGGATTCCAAGTCCAAGTCCTCATCTCCTTCTTACGCCTGAGGTGGAGTATCCGGGTGCTCGGCTCTACTCTGTCTATGGGCTGCCTCCACCTCTATGATCCAAACCACCATTATCATCATGTTCTTCTTCCTCCTCTTATACCTCTATAGTCTTGCTGCAAGATTTTGAGCCGCATGTTCTCCATCATATGTTTTCCCTTAGGCGGCCCTGGGAGCACGAACTCATTCTCCACATACTTTTTATTCTCCAGCTTAGGCTTAAGATGAAGGTATATGAGCGCAGCTCCACTGTCCCCAATAGGCAAGCTTACAGGATTCATACTTATGACGTATGAGATGAGCCTCCCAATGTAGGCGGTCGCTGTATATAGATATGTCTTCTGAGGGTGTGGTAGTCACAGTCTACCTTGTCTACGTTGAAGTTCATATGGTGCACATCAGTAAATCTATGAATTGAGGCTTGGAAGTAACGTGTTGTGAAGGAATAGGGAAGTTTGCACTATGGGCTCCATGCCCCATCCCTCATAGCAAACCACGCAATGCAAATTACTTGAAGGTATCTCCTTGGGAATGCACCACTCCTCAAATGCTACGTGAAGTCGGTTATACCACATCTCCGCCCTCGGCTTAAATGGCCCACTCATTGATCCTTCACATAAATATTTTTCAAACCTCTCTGTGAGGGACTTCTTTTCCAAGGGGTACTCCTAGATCTTATTCTTTGGCCCATCAGGCACTCTAATTTCTAAAAATACAAGAGAAAGAGGATAGCGCCAAAACTTATATTTCTCTAGTGCACGCTTCCTTCATAATGGTTTCTACAATATAGCCTGTCAAGTTGTATATTACTCCTGAGACATTTTATTTGCAATGTGAAGCCACGTGGTGTTTACCTGCGACTATCTCTCTTGGTCATTCAACTTGGTTAGTAGATGCACGAATGCCTGCACCACAGGAAACTTCTTTAGTTTATTAATTTCCATTCCACGTGGACCCTTGGTATACCCCAAATATTTTCTTGTTTCTATGACCATTTCTTTATCAATCAGATCACTAACAGGGTCTACCCCTGTGCCCTTCAATCTATTAGTGTCGAAACCAGGGCTGATATGATCATAACCCTTTGTCAGTGAAATAAAATAAGTCCTCATGGACTCTACTCATCAACCATTGGTATAAGGGTTCATATTTTCCAAAATATGGGAGCTCATACAACTGATAAACTCCTACCTTCTTTAGTAATTTATCCCTAGTGTCGTCATACACTGGCATATCCTCCACTGCACTTGTTAGTCTTCTTATTTGGTGACGCATTTAACTCTCCCTTGTTTTCAGAGGTATGATGGTTGTAGTCACTTATTTTACATCTGTAGATGTGGGAATCCCACTCTTTTCTGACTATTACTCCCTCCGGTATTGCATCTCTAAAAAATTACTCTCATGAGCAATTTCAACTTCATCTTCCACCTTCTTCTTTCCTTTCGTTCCTACTACAGGTGCTTTCTTTGGTGCCATCATAAAAATTCTACCTTTTGTTGTCTGTAACAAGAAAACTCAAACCCTAGCTCAAATCTACGTGCCCTAGCTTGAAACCGCATGCCCTAGCTCCTTCTCAATGCTTCTACTTCACTCAAACCCTTCACCAATGGGGATGCAAGCCTCTTCCGCATGCAATAGTCTTCTCTCCACGTCTTGTTTCAAAAATATTTGCACCTCAACATGATTTTCTCATCTCAATCACACTTAGCTCGCTCAATTAATTTTGATTGCAAAGGTAAAAATGAAGCCACATCACATCCTTATATAGATTCTCAAAAATTAAGTGTATTTATTGCTCCTTCACCTACCAACAATCCTCTCATATCTATGTGGTACATCTTCATGCCCCAGCCATAACCTTCTAGCACACCTTCTTACCTTCTGGAAACAAAATTATCTTTAGTGCGCTTCCATATGCCCGAGTACCTCGCCACTGCGCCTTCCCTTGGTAGTCTCCATGGTCGTTGCTTACCTCGTGTTATATTGTTCCCTCATTTATCTTCATCTATGGCCATATTTTTAGAGCAATCTCCTTTCTAACAGCTCCTTTCCACACTTTACTAGCACTTGTAATAGTTTGTTCTTATGTATACCCAGTTTTGAATAACAAATAACAACCACCACCCCACACCAATAGTATGTGCGATTCTATACACATAAAAATACTTCAAATGGTAAGTAGCTTCCAACATGTAAACGTTCTTATTTCATAAACACCAAACTAAATTGAAAAAGCATAGCTATGAAGAAGTAAATACATTAAAATAAATACGATAGGAAAACCTATTCTAATTGGCAATAATACCTTATTACAAACACCAAGAAGACTTATTTATAGTAGGGCTTCAACCTACTCCTATTGAAGTAACCGGGTAACCATATTCCATCAAGTGCCTCTAACTGAAAAGCACATGATTCAAGTATTTGAGTGATAACATACAGTCCTAACCAATGCACTTTGAGCTTGCTTGGATGGCATAGAAACTTAGAATCATAAAGAAGCACCATCTGTCCAATCTCAAGCTTTTTGTCCCTGATGTGCATGTCATGCCATGATTTCTACCTTGCCTTTTCCTTCTTTTGATTCCAACGTGCTATGGCACGCCTCTCATCTAATTTTATTAACTTGTCAATTCTTTCTTCTAATGCTTGCTCATTTTCTAGACCTCCAAAGACACACAATACGCAAAGATGTTAACATGAATTCCATAGGAAGAACTACTTCTACGCCAAACACCAACTGAAAGGGTGTGGCCTTTTTCAACCTCTTGTATGTTATTTTATACGCCCAAAGCACAACATAAACTTTATCATCCCAATATTTCCTTCCAACATCACATATTTTTGTCAATGTCTGGCTCAAAATCTTGTTGAAGGCCTCAACAGTCCCATTTTCCTAAGGATGATAGGGTGTAGTCTTATGGTGCACAATCATAAATTCATCCAATAGTATCTTGATTGTCTCATTCAAAAAATGTGTACCCCTATCACTTGTCAAGCTTAGTGGGCATCCATACCTTCTAAAAAAATTCCCATAAGAACCTAGCTATTGTAGCTATTGTACAATCCTTGGTAGGTGCTACTTCTACCCACCTTGTAAGATAATATGTGCAAGTGATGATGTAGCATGATCCAGTTCTACACGTGGCTGGCGAAATAGGACCCACAAAGTCTATAGCCCATTTCTCAAATAGATTTGCACTAGGAATAGGTCTTAAGGGTATTTTATCTCTTTTCCCAGGTTTACCAACGCATTGAAAGTGATCACATGCCTTACAATATGCTTTACAATCTTTGTAAAGGGTCTCCCACCATAATCCAACAAGCAGCATCTTACACACAATGACATCACCTGCATAGTGCCCACCTACAATATCACCATGAGCCTCTTCCATGATATCCGTGCATTCGTGCTCTAGTACACACCGCACAATACTTCATCTTAGCCTAACTTGTATAGGTCACCATTGATCAACATAAAACTTTTCACTTGAATTGCAAGTTATTTCTTCTCTAAGACTTTGATTCCTTCTAGCACCATACATGTACGTAAAAAGACAGCAATTTCCTCCAATTCTCGAAGGCATACATTATAACCTATAAAACTGTGCATCTGGCATTGTATCTTCAATTTTCTGCATCCTCCCTAATAAATTATTAATAAATGGTCTTGGCCATAATTACTTTTACCTAGTTTTACCACAACTGTGAAATCAAATTCTTAGAATAAGAGTACCCATCAACATATGCACCCATGTAAAACAAGATTATTTACCAAGTATTTTAATACCATGTGATCGGTGTAAAATATAAATGGTGTTGCTAGCAGGTATTGTCAAAATTTATGTAGCGCGTAGATCATTGATAAGGCTTCGCACTTTATTGTTCTATAATTCTGCTCTACAAGAGTCAAATTTCTACTAGCAAAATAGATAGGATGATCTATAATACCTTCTCCAGGCTGAGCTAACACCATGCCAATGGTCGTGCTAGAGGCGTCCACATGTACATGAAATGGGTGGTTCCATGAGGGAAAACATAGAATAGGAACTGTAATAAGCCTCTCCTTCAATGCCTCAAATGCGTGTTGTTGTGATTCTCCCCAATAGAATGTCCCTTTTCCTTTCAGTAACTCTTCTAAGGGTGCGGAAATATTAGCATATCCTTTGATAAAATTTCTATAATACCCAGTGTGACCCAATAATCCGCACACCTCACTCTGATTGGTAGGCTCTTCCAGGCCTACACTAACCGTAACCTTAGCTGGATCCACTAACAAACCTTCCTTGCATATGATGTGCCCTAGCAAAGTGTCGAAAGGTGTAGCGAATATGCACTTCTTATTGTTTAAAGAGATGTTTAATTGTCTACATATTTCTAACATTAAGCACAAATTGTCACATTGATCCTTAACAAGTCCATACACCATCCAATCATCCAAGGAAACTTATAGTGAATAAAATAGTAGAATGTTTGAATAGTTATGTGCAAAAATATAGCAGGCTTGTTTTTCAGACAAAAGGGCATCATAGTATATGCAAAACTTCCCCATTCAGTGGTGAAAGTTGTTTTCTCTTGATCCTCCTGTGTAATCCTGACCTGATGATACCCAGATAATCCATATGTAAAAGAATAGATTTCACACCCTGCAACGCCTTCGAATATCTCCTTTGTGAAAGGTGTAGGAAAGGGATCAATCACACATGCAACATTCAATTCTCTATAATCCACACAAATCATAATACGGCCATCTTTCTTTATACTGATAACCATGGGGCTAACCCACTTTGATTCTTCTAAGGGCTTAATGATGCTAGATTTCAACATTTTGTCAATTTCTTCCTTAACTTTTACACACAAATTAGGGTTCATCTTGTAAGGTCACTTCCTGACCAGTGCACTCCTTCCTTTAGCTTGATCCTCATCTCTCCTAATGACATGTACTCCTTTTAACTCATGGTAGCCCCTAGGAAATAAGTCTTGAAAATCACTTAGTAACTCAATGATTTTTGCCACTTCAGAGTTAGACCAATAATCCCCAATTATTGCCTCCTTAGCTTCAGCATCGGTGCCAATATTCACTTTCTTTATCTTCATAGGTTTATGATAGGCATGCACGTTGTTATCCACACTATCCAAAACCTCACGCGTACCTATTGAATGATCAATATCCCTATTTTCTACTTCTTCATCATCCACTAGGTAGACCATCTTACCCTTTTCCTTCTCAAAGAAAGCATGCTTAAGTAGCATGGCATTTGTCTCTTCTATTTCATCAAAATGAGCTCCTGAGTCTACCTCACCAAGTATCTCCTAAACGAGTTCCTCATCTTTTACATTGTCTCCCATAGTTAAGCACTTTATAACCATTAATGCCTATGCCACCGGAGGTTTAGTGGAGAAGTAGTCAAAAGTATGGATTATTCGGGAAATCAAATCCTACCAATTTCCATTCTCCCTATGTAGTTCCGCATAAACATACCAAGAACACCCGTAGCCTTGTAAAGTGGAATAAAACTTATGCACCCATAGGGATGGTGGTAAAGCTTCCTACCCCTCTAGTCTAGAGTCTCTCACACTGCTGAACATTGTGTTGAATAGGTTGATTACCATGATATGTGCATCTTTGAGTAGGTGTGTTGCTCCTAGAAAACTAATTTATTAGAGCAATCCTAACTTCATTCCATTCTACAAGATTATCCCTTTGAACCACCTACTAGTGCGTTGTTGTCCCGTGCAGGGTATATGCTAACATATTTCTAGATATTCTTTCACCCTTATCATCTGAAGGTCTAGATATTCTTCTAAACAAGTTCTTAATGGTTTCCATTAGGTTTTCTTGTGAAAGTACTATTATAACTTACAAGTTTTGACTAGTGGAATGGTTCGAAAGAACCCAGATACATAGACAATTTCCGAACTCCGTAATCAACCCTTTTGTAAAGTGTCATTCTTATTGCATTATTTTAAGTTGATTTTAATGGGGTAAAAATTAAATGGTAATTTGATAAGCCTACAAGGGTCCGAAGATCGAGTAGATAAAAATTTTGATCTATTTTCAGATCAATTTTGGTATCAGAGATGGTTTTGCAGAAATGGATCTATACCTCTTCTTCCAGTTTCTAGTTATGCTTTCCTTATTGGGAACCATGGTTCTAGTGATGGTCACTCGACATCGAGAACATGATCGCTAGATTGGGGAGTTAAAAACCCACCTAGCTACTATTTGAGAGTGTCAACGTAAGTAGTAACAACACATCATAGAGTTGTAAAGAAGGTTAGATGCTCCACTTAGGAAGGTGGCTGAAGCCAATCAGCTTTGGAAGTGTCGCTTGAGAGGTAACCTTCACCAGACTCGGTCATGTGTCATCATTTTGGCAAAGGGCATGATACCGAGTGATGCTAGGATTTTTACCCAAAGAGGAGGCCTAAGTGGATGTAAAGGAAGGGCAAGGATATTGCTGGGACCAACTGGCCAGTCAGTGGCACCATTAGCATGGGGAGCACCAGTGGAACGTCTAGACATTATACTATGACATGTGAGTGCCTTGAGATAGTGGATTCTAGTGGTTACCCGAGGACAGTTATTCACCCTTATTTTCGATTGACTATCAGAGTAGGGTACGTAACTATCGATGTGGTGTGCTAACTAGGACTTCCCATGACACCACTTCCTTGTACCAAGACAAGTTGGTACAAAATATGGTACTCTACATGGAGTGTCTACCAGCTATTGCATTCTGAGCTTCATAGTTGGGAGATGAGTTTCTAAAAATATCACTCTCGACATCATCCCTTTGGAGATGGATGAAATGGTATTAGGAAACTTCTACCTGACTACTCGTCAAGGTTATATGACTGATGATAAGAGTGGAGTGGAGATTCGCATTGGGCACAACTGGAGGATCGAATTCATGATGGGTCATTTTGTTTGTCTTGCACAAGGTGAAGACAGTGAGACTTCAGACTCGTATATACCCAAGGATCAAGCAGATCCTAGTGTAGATTCGAGCTCATATGTCCCTACTTGATCATCCAGATCCTAACACTGAGGTTGCGTACATTCCAGCAGACCATGAGGATCCATATTTAGAGGAGAGAGATCCCAAGGATCCACAGGAAACCTATTGAGGTATCCTAGATAGACACCAAGGATTCTACATTTGGTAAGAAATCTAAGGTGCAAATAAAGTTGACTTTTTCAGCTATTGTATTGGTTTTCGAGAATTATTTATTGCTCTTGTTATAATAAAACCATAAACTATTGTGTTAGGTAGAATGTATTGGTAAGACCCCTTTGAGGGTAATGTTTGTATACATCTAACCAGACAGGGCACATTAGTTAAAGACCCAATTCTAGGAAATGTTTGTACTCTGTTATACTTACATTAGTAAGACCCCCAGAGGGCAATTATTTCGGTGATTTTCTAACACCATAAGATGCAGTATATTTTCCTTGTTGAGTTATTGGTCTAGCAGGGAGGAGGAAAATGAAGTCAATCCACATTGTGATGCAGTAGAGAAGACCAAGTACCTAAGCCACCAAGTAGGAGAGATTTCACGACAGGTTTACCATGTGAAATTAATTTTCCTATAAAATTGGTAACTAAGCTTATTGTACAAGACTCCAAAAATGGAGCATATTTACAACTAGTTTTACAAGATGTATTAGGAAATATGTTCCTTACATTTATGTTTGAAAGTTGTATAAAGACCCTTTTAAGGACACATATCTCCTAATCAAATGTTTGAGTGACCATAACAGTTACATACTCATATCTATGAGTTTAGAGATTTTTCTACCATTTGTGTAGACAAGAGCTCACAGGTGTCAGCTTGGAACTTCATTCTATGTAGAGGCATTGTGACCATGCAACAAAATGGTAGCTGAATCACCATTGGCATTGACATCAGGTCGAACTTCATTCTGTGGAGAAGATGTCATGGGCATCTAGCAAAATGGTACCTGATATTTTTTTCAACAAGAGAAGCTCTCAAAGGATCAGCTCGGAACATTATTTGGTGTTAAGGCATTGCGACCACACATTTGAATGGTAGTTGATCATAAAACTTAGCACTACATAGTGGAGGCATTAAGATCTGCAAAAGACTTAGCACTACACTATAGAGGCGTTGAGGTCTGTAAGAGACTTAGCACTACATAGCAGAGGCGTTGAGGTCTACAAAAGACTTAGCATTGCATTGCAAATGTGTTGATTTACGAAAGAGACCTAGCACTACATAATGGAGGCATTGAGGTCTAAAAAGGGACAAGTCATTGTCCATTTTCAACATCGGATCAATCATAGCTCTAAGTAACATGGATTTCCTTCAAACTAGTTTAGATTCTATGGAATTAACTCAGAGCCAAGAGATGTGTTATAGAGTAAAAGAAGATCCTTTTTGTTAGATATCTGGAATCTTAGCACCGCACAGTAGGAGTGTTGAGGTCTGCAAGAGACTTATCACTATACAGCGGAGGCGTGGAGGTCTTCTTCAGATATCAGAGTGGCGCAGTGGAAGCGTCATGGGCCCATAACCCACAGGTCCCAGGATCAGAACCAAGTTTTCAAAGTGAGGAGGTTGTAGAGAAAGATACCAAAGGGTCTACTACTATAGCACTTCTAAGTATATTTTCTAGATTCGGACGGGATGGCAAATGTTCCAATATAAAGCTTTTTGGGACAAAAAACCTTTCTCAGTGGGGAGGTGTGATCAAGGGATCATTTTTGATATCAAAAGTTCCCTAAACATCCCTAAATTGTGTCAGTGCAGAAGATGACTCCGAGAGCTTTCTGATGATTTTTTGAACCTCGAAAACAGAGTCCGCATGTGCAAATGGTGTTTGGTCAAAGATTGGTCAACAAATAGTCAATGTTGGTCAACAGAAAAATGAATGATTTTTAAATCATTTTAATTCATCACCATTGTGTAGAGATCACCAACACATTTCTGATGCATTTTGAACAGACTAAATCCGAGTCCTTATGCGAAAGTTATGACCACTCAAAGTTCAGTCAATTGGTGGTCAACGAGCAGAGGACACGCCAAGTAGATGAATAATATGGTGACACGTAGCACACCAACAGAGCTGCACGTGGATTTTGGCACATGGAATGTGGGTTTATGATTTACCCACTGAAAAAGGTTTAGAATCATTTTTAAAAAAGGCTTTAATAAAGCCTAAACATTATCCTTCCCACCTAATGTGGGATATTACCCACTTTTAATACATCCACATCACGTGGAATTTGGAGGGTTATGTGGGATTTAACCCACTTACAAATATATGCCACCCTAATATGGGATTTTAGCCCATTTTTCATGTTATGGGTTAAGGCTAATTATAGCCTAAGGATAATTTTTAAATGCATTATTTTAGGGCCTCATTTGGGTATAAATAGGGGACCCATTTCTTTGTAAACACAAAAAACTTGGAAGCTGAAAGCAAGAGCTTGAGGAATATTTCCTGAGCAAGTGGAGGAGCATTTATATTGATAAGACCTATATTTTTAGGCTTATTATAAAGTTGTGAAGACCTATTTATTAAATAGGCATTATTATGACTAGGATTTTTAATACTACCTAGTCGGCCCATAGCCCCACACCAAATTATTGTTGGAGTATCGATCAGAGAGCCATAGGGCGTTATGAAGCATCTGGAAGGCTGATCGAGATCCGGAGGATTCCGAATAGTGGAACTGGGTACACAAAGCTTTCCGAATACGCCAGGAAGGAGGAATTCGGGTGTTATCTTTCACCCTTATCATTCGAAGGTCTGGATATTCTTCTAAGAAAGTTATTGATAGTTTCAATTAGGTTTTCTTTTAAAATTACTATTGTAACTTAAAATTTTGACTAGTGGAACGGTTCGAAAGAACCCGGAGACGTAGGCAATTTTTGAACTCCGTAATCAACCCTTTGCAAAGTGTCATTCTTATTGCATTATTTTAAGTTGATTTTAACGGGGTAAAAATTAAACGGTAATTTGACAAGCCTACAAGGGTCCAAAGATCAAGTAGATAAAATTTTTGATCTATTTTCATATCAATAGTGCCCTTCTAAAAGGTATGATCAAACCTCCAACAAACCATTGTGTATGGTAACTTGCATGAATATCATAAGAAAGCTTAGACAACATAGTTTTGAAACGGGCATCATACTCCCTAACACTCTCAATAGTGCCCTACTTAATATCATTTAGCACACTTATACTCTTATTATCAAACTCAGGGATATGAAACTCCTTAAAGAAAGCATCCTTTAATGTTGCATAATCTACGTAAGTCTGATCAGGATCAAACTTCTTGTACTGGGCCTTGTGTGCATATCCCCTGTAATGTAGTGGAATATTGACTTGCCTTACGCTCAGAAGTCATGATCCCTTTTACACACCACATTATCTCATACATGTGTACATGTTCAAGCAGTATCCTCTATGCCCCTATACTCTGTAAGAAAAAGGGACATCTCCATGTAAACATTTTGGGGTTGGTGCAGGACCCTACCCACCTAATCCGTAACCTCCCGTGTTACCTCTACCTCCGAACCACTAGATCCACCAGGGACTAGAGCCACCTATACCACCCGATCCTCCACCTGTATCTCGGAAGTGAACAAAAATATGTACTTCCATGTGTCCCAACAATAGTATTGAACTGAAATCCTACAGTCTGCATGGTGGTACTACTCCCATAAGTGAGTCCAAAATTCATGCACTAGAATTTTGTGTGGATGATGTGCCTGAAAAGCTACCTCCAAACAACAAAGAAGATGTTTTCCCTACCATAGATGTACTTGTTATGTGAATTACTCCTACTTCTCTACTACCCAAACTAGTACGCTGACTACTGGATGTACTGGATACTTGAAAACGAAGCACAAGGGCTAGTTTTCTAGGTAGAACCAGATGCATGCCCACAGCCCATGTCGTCTCTTCTGGCACATTTCCATGTGAGGCTAAGGAATATTCCCTGTCATGCTTGCCAAAATGGGGGAGTTCTAGATGCTTTGGATTCACACCTCCTGCGTGAGCTTAAAATCCTTCATGAGCCATCTCTCTCTGCAATGCCATCCGCTCTGCAACATCACGTTGCTTCTCTATCTCCCTCTCGCGTGCCTCATTATATTTAATTCATCTTTCTTCTCTCTCAAGCTAGGTCTACCATCTTTCAAAAACCTAATCTTTCCCCCGCACGTGGTGGGGTTTAGCTAGCCATAGGTTTTTCTTCCAAGTTCAAGGTTACAATCAAGATCTTGATCACCAATGGAATGTCTTACAAGTAAGTTCCCATGGGATATCATAAAACTGAACTCAGCTACCTCTGGGTAAGAATAAGTGTAAATTGAGAACTCTTAGATATAGATATTCAAAACACCACAGAACCAAGTATCTACAGTGCATGTCCAAATCAGATTAGCATTATAAAGGGCCTGAAATTATTCATGCATCCAGATAAGTGTCTGATACCTCCAGTTCTTTTTAGATGCATAAGCAACCAGCCACTCGTACAACTCGACTACAAAGATAGCAAAGAATCTCTCATATAAATAGTCATACAGATTTTGTTCCACCCACACACGTGCATCAAACTCAGATCCAGTGTTGAACCTCCATGCATACTCTTCTTCTAGATCTTTTATCCACTCCTCAACACTTGCTAGTGTCAACCGGTATGTCTTCATCATGAACCATCCTGAAAACAATTGAAGAGAGGTCCCATAAACGGAACTAATGATGCAGCCTAGAATCTACCACGAACAACCCAAGCATGTTGGCACATCACTCACCTAATATTAGTGGTCACCTAAAGCACTCAAAGGTACTAGGACCCTCTTTATATTTTCTTGTGTAGGATATCAATGTGTTGAAGATACAACATACAACAAAACCCTAACTAACCATAAACATTCCACAGAGCATATTCCAAATCTAGATCTTAAAGAATCATGAAATAAACAATAATCATAATGAAATCAACCATACAATAACAATTTATAGTCATGTTTAACACCTTTATCCAGCTAATACACTCCATCATATTAAACACAGTAAATATAGAAGCTTCTTACATCATATATCATTACCATAAGTTAATGCGCATAATAGATCCAACAACATAACTCTACAATAACTCATACACAAAGTGTCTCTCTCCCTCTCTCTAACTACACAATTCAATGAATATTTATAAGGGTGGAAACTTTCCCTTCACCACTTACGCACTTCCCAAAATAGGTCGCATGTTGAAAATAGCCATGCACATTTACAGTAATATGCACACATGTAAGTGCGCTAATAATAGATATCCTAGAGTTAACTGGCAGTAGTAATCCTATTATTATCCCTAACTCATGCATGGCACTTAGTAGATGCTCATCCCAAAATAGCATTTGTGTGTCATGTAAATCTCCATCCCATTGTGTTCTTCATATGTTATCTCCAAAAATAGCCCCTAACCATGAAAATGGATAAGTCTGCAAATCAGTTTGTCTTGGCATGTGTTTCCTATCATATCCTTCCGCACCTTCAAATGTGCCTTATTCCTACACACGAATCTTTTGTGTGCCCTCTCGTTAGTTTCCTCATCTCTTCTCAACATTGTACCTCAAATTCTCAAGTCAATGGGTCTTCTATTTAGCATTGTGGACCAAATGAAGAAGATAAATATAAATGTCACAATGTGGGATGCCACGACCATTCCATCTCAGCGTGACTTGTTGCATGAAGCTCTGGCTCAACTTCTGTGTACTGATCCAGCTATCCAAAATCCATGCGCTTCTGTTAATATATGATAAGAAGAGGAGAAGTAAGTAATTTTTTCAAAATCCCACCCTTTTATATGTCTTTCATCATAAGAAAACATCTTGTACACAATTGTATGATTAACTCAGGTGCTAGTACTTCTGTCATACCTAAGAAAATTACTGATGTCTTAGGTCTTAAGTATATCCCCTTGACAAAATTGTTCTTGCAACTTGATGCTTTGATTATCATCACCTTAGGAATCATAAAGGATATTGAGTTAACCATCCATACATGTCCAAGTCTTAAAATAAGTCAAGATGGGTCAATCATTGATCTACTCCCTTTGTTTTCCCTTTGTCTATCAAGAGATTTTACTGCTAAGGTGGGTGGTTACTTGTCTTCTTACTGGTCTCATATGTTACTCAAGACAATATATGGTACTTGATTTACCATGCAAGCTGAACCAATATTTTCCTATCATGTAGAGCTATATGACCCAACCCCTCTCCAGGCCAACTGCCTAATCCAAGAAAAACAAGTTTTGTTCTTTGACAAGCATCCTCTCGTGCCTCCTATTCCTGACTTATTGTTGGATGAATGGGTGGAAAGGCACCATAAATTTGATCCATATGCCGAGGAGCTTGAAGCTTATGTAAAATGGGCTTGGAACACAACACATCCTTAAAGAAAACGTTATGCTTCCGCGTGCGCTCAAGAAAGATTAGTTACATCTTGGTCTATGGAAGTTATACTTTGATGGTTCCAGAAGCATAAATGGTGCAAGCACAGGATTTGTTCTCATTTCTCCTAAGGATGATAAGTTCTTCTTTGCGTATAGGTATCAATTCATATGCTCCAAAAATGTGGAAAAATATGAAGTGTTGGTGCATGGCCTTCTCATTGCAGAAAGAAAGGGATTAAGGGCCTAAAAATATTTGGGGACATAGAATTAATCATCGATCAGGTCACCAACAAGTGCATGACCAAGAATAATCTTCTCAAAGCTTATAAACATATAGTTTGGGACCTCATTAAGAGATTTGATTCTCTTAATCTATAGGTGGTGCCACGCAGATTAAACAAATAAGTTGTTCAGATGGCCACATTGGGTTAACAGTTCTCTCCTGCTAAGGACTTTGTCAAAGGAAACATGTAGAATATCAAGATGGTGATTCAGCCATCTATTCCAGACAACAACACTAGCTAGCAAGTGTTTGACAGTGATGCGCAAATCATCCAATTCATTTAAGATGAAGTTGAGTTCTCATCAACATGCAAGCTGACTTGCATGATAGCTATGGTGACCAAGTAATTCAGTTGAAGACAAACAAGTTTCCTAAAGGGCTGGTCACCTTAGAGAAAATGTTTATCCCTGATGATGAGTTCAAGGGTGAAGAAAAGTATATGTGTGTGGTGCAAGAAGACTTTATTCTAGTCAAAATTGTGTGTGGAAAAGATTTGTTTCTCAGTAAAAATTATGTGCATGATGAAAAACATGCCTTTATCTCTCTCTATCATAAATACAGTGACATTTTTTCATGGAAGTATGAAGACCTCAAAGGTTTTGATCCAAGTATTTCTCAACACTCCATCAATCTTGATCCTGCATCAAGACTATCAGAAAAAAATAGAGACCACTTAATCCAAAGATATAGCCCCTCATGAGGAAAGAGTTGTCTAAACTCATTGAACTGAATATTACTTTTCCCATCAAGTACTCTACCTAGGTTACGAATCTAGTTATGGTGCACAAAAATAATGGTGAAATCAGAATTTGCATCGATTTCAGAGATTTAAACAAGGCATCCATCAAGGATTGTTATCCTTTGCCTTCTATGGAGCATATTCTACAGAAAGTGGCTAGTGCATAGAGATTCTCCATGCTAGATGGGTATTCCAGCTTCAATTAGTTTCTATTCAAGGAAGAGGATCAATACAAGACAATGTTTACAACCAAATGGGGGACATATGCATATCAAAAGATTCCCTTTGTTATTTCAAATGTAGGAAAAACATTTTAGCATGCCATGGATATTGCATTCAAAGGTTACATAAATGAAATCATCTTGGTTTATCAAGATGACATCACAATCTATTCAAAAAGATCACAAAACATATGGCGCACCTAGAGAAAGTCTTTTAGAGGTGCATAAAATATGGGGTATCTCTTAACCCCAAGAAGTGCAATTTTGCAATGGTGCGGGAAAGCTTCCGGGACATGTGTTTTTTTGATGGCATCGCAATCGACCCTAAGCACGTCTCTACTATCTTGGCCCTTTCCCTATCTATGCATAAGAAATACCTACAATCCTTCCTTGGAAAAATCAATTTCATTAGGCACTTCATTCCTAACTTTGTAGGACTGGTTCGGCCTATCACCCTGATGCTCAAAAAGGATATAGCTTTCATATGGACAACAGAAGGAAAGGAAATCTTCAAAAAGATCAAGTAAGATATTACTTGCGCACCAACACTCATCAACCTGGACTACTCAAAGGACTTCATCCTTTATGCCTATGGTGCTGATACAAGTGTTGTTATTGTCCTAACACAAGAAAATGAGAAAGGACTTGAACAACTAGTGGCTTTCTTTAGTCAGACCCTAAAGGATTACGAGTTGAAATATAGTCACATGGAAAAATAGGTCTTCACCATCATGCATGCACTCAAAAATTTCAATAGTATGCTCACCAAAAATCATTTAAAGGTGTTGATTTCACACTCCAACATCAGAGACTTCATCATGGGAGAAGAAATTGGAAAAAATAGAGTGCAACAGGTAACCAAAATCATAGAGCATGTTGTGACTATAAAATCCACCAAGCTGGTAAGAGATAGCATGCTCTATAAGTAGATTGCTGAGGATGCACAGAATGGACCTGAGACTTTATTATTTCTAGATGAAGGTCTCCCGCACGTAGAAATTGAACAGAATGTGGATCCTGACGTGCGCAACTAGATGAAGGATGTGGTCACATTCCTTTCCAAGGGCATATACCCTCAAATAGAAACCATTTGATATTTTCCATATGTTTTTATTGATGGACTTCTCTTCAAGAATAATCTTGATGGCGTGTTGTTAAGATGCATTGACAATGTGTAAACTAAAAAAGTGTTAGCAAAATTTCATGATGGATTCTCTGGTGCACACTTCTCTGCCAAGACTACAGCAATGAAGATCATAATGGTAGGACTCTTTTTCCTACCCTATTCACAAACACACACAAGTGGGTCATGAAATGCAAAGAATGCACCTTCTTTGCAAGAAAGAAGAAATTTAAAGCACTTCCCCTCTCGACCAATCCAAGCGGATCAGCCTTTTACGCAATGGGGTATTGACTTCATAGGCATGATCAACCCAACTTCAAGTGCTAGACATAAGTGTTTGCTAACAACTACGGACTACTTCACCAGATGGACAAAAGTTGTCATGCTCAAGGAATCAACTGAGTTAGTCATCCTTGACTTCATAAGGTTTGGCGCGTTCACAGAAACTAATATCTCTAATAATGCAAAATCCTTCATTGGCACTAGAATCACTGGTTGGGCACTGAGCCTTGGCATATATTTGAATACTTCTTCCATGTATTACCCTCAAGGTAATGGTTTAGTAGACTCAACAAAAAAGAACCTAATTAGGATTATGAAATGCACAATGAATATTAGCCAAAGACAGTGGCATATAAAGGTCTTGCGCGTGCTCTGGGTAGACAGAATTACAGTGAAAAAATCAATAGATTCTTCACCTTACAAGCTTGTATATGGAAAAGAGGCTACACTTCCTTTGACACTAGATTTGAACTCTTTAGTGCTTTCCCAGCAGCTAGAATTTGAAGGCACATACCAGAGAGAAAGTAGAATGGTAGAGTTGGTTAGTCTTAAAGAATCAAGGAACTCTACCATGATAAAGCTAGAACAACATCAGTGAGCAATGAAGAAGTGGTTTGATAAAATGCTACGCCTCAAGATTTCAAAGTTGGGGACTTAGTCTTAAAATGGGATGCTGACAGAGCTAAACTAGGGTGCCATTAAAATTTTTATGAACTTTGGAGTGGCTCGTACAGTATCATTTCATGCAAAGAGGCTAACTCTTTCAAGTTATCTCATCTTGATGGAGGCGTGCTACCAATCCCAATCAATGGGATTTATCTTAAACCCTTTCATTAAGTATGTTGCATCGTCTTCTATACACTAGATTAGTTTCAATTCCTCCAAGTGTATTACGTGCACATTGTTTTTTGTACATAGTTCTTTCTTGTCGTGTGCTTCTGCACATGCTCTTTTGTTACTTCTAGGATGACAGTTATCTTCCACCAATTTTGTAGGATTTAGAACAGAGTTCGGAATATGTTTCAAAGTGACTTCAAGGATAGTTCTTCAAGCTTGAAGACTTCATGATTACATAGCAGACTCCATGCCCAATCAATTCTACATGCTACTAATCTTCTTCATCTAACACGCAGATGGCCCTAAAAGTCACCAAACTGTTATCCACAATAAATCTCCTTATTATTAGATAATCATATCCCCATTCTGGCTCTATGATTTTAATTGTAGGTTGCATGCACTTCACTGACTTTAGTTGGCACATTCACATGGTTGCAGTTTCCCCATTCACCCCGCACACTCCTTCCTTTTCATGATTTCTTCCTTTCTTTTCCTTTTCTTGTTCCTCTTTGTTCCATCTTCCCCTTTTACACACTCTCTACACTTCCACCTTCCTCTCAATGTTGCATTCACCTTTTGTGCGTGCCTTGGCCTTGCTTCCCAAAATCGGCTAAGGCCCTGGCCCTCTTGCACACCCTCTCCTCACACATCCTGCACATTATTTTGTAATTTTTGTTCCTCTCCCGTATGTTTCTTCCTCACCAATTTACCCCATTTCCTCCATGCATGATGTAATTACATGCGCCTTTCCTTTTGTTCTTTCTCATGTACTTCATTATTCTACACACATACCTTTGTGCCCTCCTCTGCACCATTGTGCCACATCATCCTCTAACACACTTAAATGTGCCACACGTAACCAATCAAACCACAGAATTGGGTGTCAAATATTTATAGCAAATAAATGAATGACATGTGGCAGAAATGAGAAAAAACTCTACAAAGTCAGTCATCCTTTCAATCAATCAATGTGCACCATGTGTCTTACATGCCCAGGTGGCTCTGAAAATATTCTAACAATCAGTTCTTTTACTGTAAAGCTCTGATCGGCATGTGCCTAGTATCAATCAATAGTTGTGGACGTATGCTACAATGTTATATATTCAAATTCAAATTTTGGTGGATCTGGTAGGTAAGGAATGGGAAAATGTCTTTTTGGGCATTGATGAGTAGATCTGATTGCTCCAACCACCCGATTTGATCTAATATTTCTTCCTTCCTTCTCCAACATGCCAAATAGACATGGGGAAGCACATTTAACATATTTACAGGTGGATTTTTAGGAATTGAATGCTTCTTGTTGGTGGTTGTATTTCAAAATTAGATTTCCCTCCTTCTCCTTTTCTTCTTCCATCACTTCATCTATAAATGTAACATCTTATCTCATTGTTAATGTTGCACACTTTGGATCCTTACACATTTTGCTAAGGACTTCATATTTATGTATTTTCGGTCACAGACCTTTAGATCTGGCTCATGCATGTGGATATCAACCTTTTTTCCATTGTAAAAGTTATGTGCATTTCTAGAAGTAATGGAAGCATTGTTTTGTGACTATTATCTGTACTAACGTGTTTGTATCCCTTCTTCTTGCCTTCCTTTTGCATTGTATGTCTATTGTGTCACTTTACGTCCCTTACAGCTCCATTTTATGGTTGTGTTTCATGGAAATTATTATGTAAATGCATGTTGTTCTATGCTACGTGTGCCTAGCCTCCCTTGATGATTTTCTTGTCATTTCCACTCAGAATAGATAGCGTTCATCCCTCTTTTATGGTGATATCACCTCCCTTTTAGTTTATTTTTCCATTCTATTATCCTTCTCTCTCTATTCCCTGGAGGTTCAGCTTAGTATTCCCCTTCCTACATTAGGAGTAGTAGTAACAGTAGAAATAGGTAGAGTAACCGGCCTTCTCTGGAGATCTATCTCAGGTGCACAAGGTCCCACAACTTGGAGATGGTTCTATTGTTTTCTCAAACAACTTGGTTCTTCCAAACTTGAGACACAAGTGCACATTTGAATGATCATCTAAAATCTTGCAGAGAATATTATCCCTATGAACTATCCACCAGTACGATGTTGTCCCGTACAGAGTATAAACTAACACATTCCTTCTTTCCACTTCATCTATCCATTGAAATTCTATTGCGCATGGGAACAATTTAGGATTTCCTTCACCTGTGTACCTTGGTACCTAGTTACTACCCAAATTCCTAACGCAATGCGGTCTTCTTGCTTGCATAATTTAATGTCTCACCTCACATCCAACTATTTCATAAGTGTTATGTGCCTAGTTGTCACATGCAACACTTGCAGTATCACTCATGGACTATGAATCATCCCATTAGAGAAATCCTTCCTTTGATGGCTCAAGTACTTCCTGATCTTTAATGGTGCATACATAAAGTATGTTCAAATCCTCTTCACTCAAAGGTTCTACATAAGGTGCATCTTTTCCATCTACCAAAGGAATGATGACGCGCTCCTCCTTGTTCTCAAAACTTATATATCCTTTGTTGAAGCATAGATCAGCATTGTTCGTATACACCAAGGGCACCCAAGTAGTGCCTGAAAACTTTCTTCCTCTACAAGTGCCAAGACCTCAAAGTCCCTAGTAAACTTGGACCCTTGTATAGTAATTGTAGCATCCTTCAAGACTTCAATTGGCATGGCCTTAATTCTATTTTCCATAAACAACACATTTGAAGATGGTTGTAATAGTGGTCTCCCCATTTGAATCCACATGTCCAAAGTGAGTACATTCACCTCTCAACCTGTATCAATCAATATATTGCTCAAAATCCATCCATCAACAACAACATTCAGAGCGATCTCCTTATCATAATCCAGGCTATGACAAGGTAGGTTAGCATGCAAAAAATTTCTTTTGTGCTCAACTCCAGTGCATGGTGTATTTCCCCTTAACCATTCCCCCAACAAAGGAATGATGTTCTCTTGTCACAACATCTTACAAATCTCCTTTAAATCATTGACATCTTTTAAACGAAACTCGTTTATTTTCTTCTATTATAACTTCGTGATTGATCTTTCAGACATTGTATCTCACCCTGAAAATTCCTAATTACCTCCATGGTTTCTTAATAAACTTCCTTTTGATGAGTAGGGTATGGATACTTTGCATGAAATACCTCTTCCTTTGTAATAATAGGCTTCTACTTTGGAACATCCCTCGTGCACACAGCCTTAGCGCATGTAGTGATTTTCAAAGGTACCAACTCATGATTAGGTGCTAACTTCGGGATCCACTTATCCTCCATAGCGTGTTGTACTCTAACCATTCTCATGCCCTTTTCCTACTTGTGCTTCTTACTTGAATGTTGATACATGTCTGAGAATTTTTCATAGTTGTGGTTATTTCCGAAAAAAGAACAAAGGATGATCTGAGGGCATTCACACCTGTAATTATCAAGGGATCCACATGTATAACATGTTCCATGAAGAAATTCACTTCTTCCACCACCACGACCTTAGCCTCTGAATCCTCCATGGTAACCTTGACCTCTACCTCGGCCTCCATCAGAGTGCCCTTCATTATGATTATGCTCATGATGCTCACCTTGTTCCCTATATTTACTTACAACACTTGTTTATCATACACAAGTATCAATAGTATCATGAATTTGATCAATCAACCTGGAATTATCAGTATCATGAGTGGTAGACTTGTAAACCTTGCAGTAATAGGATACCTTCTTTCTTATCGCACATTGCAAAAATGGGCACTTTCTTGAATCATGATCCAAGTGAAAATATCACATTCTAACAGCATGACACACACCAATTTCCAAGGATAGTTATCCTTATTATGTCCTTCTACTTCAAAAATTGTGCGCCAAATCCCATTGCGCATCTCATGCGCTGAGTTAGCTAACAATTTCTCTAACTATTTCTCCATCACTACAATATGAGCCCCCAAAAATGGGCCAACTCTTGTGTCTACACTCCCAACTTCCTCAATGCGTAGAGATGCCTCAAGTGCTTCATGTGGATCTGTATAATTATTTTGTGAGAGTGCCCTTCTGAAAGGTGTAATTAGTCCTCAAATAAACCATTAAGCATGCTAACATGTAAGTATGTCATAATATATCTTCAACAAAAGGGTTTTGAACTGTGTATCATACTCCCAAACACTCTTAGCCATGCCCTGCTTGATATCCTTCAGCACACTTATGCTCTTCTACTCAAACTCAAGTATGTGGAAATATGTCGAGAAAGCTTCATGCATCGTGGTATAATCCACACAAGTATGGTTCAAATCATATTTCCTATACCAACTATGTGCGTGTCCTTACAATGTAGTTACAAACTGTAGCATCTTTGACAAACTAGTTATTTTTTCCTCTTTACATTGCAAACATTGACATGTGATTTGTCCTAAGAAGGTGTATTCTTTTGACTATTGAAAATCATGCTTGCAATGGATAAATTATTTTTGTTCTTGGATTCATTTTGTTGTGATAATGTTTCTTGCAAGGAATCCATTCTTCTTGAGTTCGGTAAGGTTTTAAATGAAGATGTTGTTTGCAAATTTATCTCTTTATAGAAGTAAAACCTTGGATCAATTCCATTGATCCAAGGTATACTTTAGTTTTTTTACCTGTTCAGTTTGATAAGCCAACATTCAGAAATTGAAGGTAATAAGGGACTGAGTCCTTAAATGTATACAATTTTATTGATCCTTCTTTGAATTCCTTGATTTGCATTCTACTGTAAATAGTGTGCTCGGATCTTCTTGATTAATTTCTTAAGGACGTTGAATGGCGTAAAGAGGATAAGGATCCCCTACAGGACTATTAAGGTAAAAACTTAATCCTAGATCTTAAAGATCTGTCCTAACTGGATTCTAATCTAAGGTAAACTAGACCTACCTTACATCTATTTCTAACTATGCATGTTGCACCCTAATCTAAGTTGTATACTTTGTGGGTGTGGGGTGTTAAAATCACCTAAGGTAATGAGAGGTCTATCTCTAACCTATTACCTAATACTAAACTAATATGGGACATGGCTTAATCTATGATGACTTGTTACCTATGGTAATGTTGAATGACCTAAGGTAAATAACTTTTAACTAGCCTAAGGTCGGATCCTAAACTAATGTTTATCTAACCTAAACTAATGTAAGGTGAAAGGGGACCTAAGGGGTTGCATGGAAAATGGGAGGTGGTGGTGATGGTTTCAATGGCATTAAAGTGATTTGATTTTGAATTTAAGGAATTTGGTACTGCCATTTTTGGAAGAGGCATGAAAAATAAAGTGGAATCCTAGTTGGCATCATCACTAAAGTTAAGTGTTGCATGTTATAGTTGAAATTGGACTCGCCAACTTTAGATGGAAGTGGCATGGAGATATAGGCGGGAGAATTGAATGCAAGTGCATTGATGAGCATAGGTTTTGGTGAGAAAACTGCCTTGGAAACCATGCTAGTGGATTTTTGGGAGGTTTTTGGTCTTTCATTCATGTCAATTTTTGCTCTGCATGGGGATATCTGGTTCTTTGAGCCAGCATCTTTGTTTGCAATCTATTTTTATTTTTAGCTCCTTTGGACTATTTTCGATCCAATGGAGGTATAAGAGGCATATGAGAAGGAAGTTTTTGGTTGTTGACTTCATTTGGAGAAGAAGGAATTGTGGAGGCTCAGCTGGAAATATTCTTTGAATCAAAAGAAGCACTATCAGGCATGATAGGCTCTACCCATTAAGTTTTTCTAATTTTCTCTAAACGTCCTCATAAAAACAACTCTGCTCTCATGAAACAAATGGGTTTTTATTTTGATGGTTACCATGCATTCTTGCTTGAATATTCTTTGTATTTTCTGTTGAAGAATCTCTACTAGATAATATGGAATATGTTTCGTTTCCTATTTAATTTCAAGGTTAACTCTTGATTAATGTTGAATCTGTGTGAACCATTCTTGTCTGCTCAAAAGGGGTTTATGGAAATATAATGTTGCTTTAAGTTTCAAATTGGGTTTGTCTGTTATGGTTGATAGAAGGTAAGAAATGTGTTCTTCTCTATCGCATCCTTGATTTGGTTGAAGTATTGTTACTTCTGCTGGAACTGTATTTATGTGGGTTCTTGGATTCAATGCTGGGTGAACTCGAACTCGTATGGAAACAGTAATGAATGAGTGACTTCTTCTTGAACTTTACTGTATAAACTTTCATTTCTTTGAACCTTGTATTTTGATGGAAGCTGGGTTGATAATGGGTGTTTGGATTTTCTATATTTATGGATTCAAACTCATGTGGAAACAAGAATGAATGATTTATTTATTCTCTTACCTTTTCAGTTAAAACTTTGTTGTTTGGATCTAGTTATTTTATGGAAACTATGTGGTAATGGTTTCTTGGATACTTAGATTTTGGAATTATCTTGTTGAATATAACAGTGTGTGAAGTCTCCTCTTTCTGAACTTTAAATTTTGTTGGGTTTTTCCTTAAATATTTGGAAGACTCGAACTAAAATTTGGATAAATGAAGTTCTATTATATTTAAGGAATTTCAAGGAAGTTGGTTTGGTCTGAGTTGATTTTTGGATTTATTTACGTAGCTTTGTTTGAGCTTGCTAGACGTCGATCTTGATGTCCTTCTTCACTCTAAAGTAGATAATGATCATTTAGACTTACTCGTATTGATCTGGGTAAACATCATAAGCTAACTTGCTCGTATGAGTTGTTGAAACCTTACTTGTTGTGGTTTCGTGAAGATTTATTGAATGTATATTCAGATTTTTGGTTGACATACGTGACCTAGAACTAACCACTTGGTTCAGTATGAAGGGTTTCTAGATTTGTTAGTTTCTAGGATCTCTAAGTATGTTGAAGGAATAAATGTCTTGTCGACTTAGTATATTTGTGCAGTTGAGTCTGTCCATAGGGATGGGGTGAATGGATTTCGGTTTATCTATCATCTCTTAAGCTGACTTGTGCACCTGTAGCTAAGTCATGTCGTTCTTTGTGTTGCATCTTCTTTGAAATTGAATTCAGATGGATCTTTCTCTGTCCATTCAAAAGATGTTTTCTCTCACCTCGTGAGGTTGTAATTGTGATTCTATCTTACTGATTGTTCCACTTTCTCTTGAAGGAATGAATAGACTATGGTTCCTTGACTGAAACTTTAATGATTTGGAATGACTGTTGAAGGTTGTTATTTTCCTGTAGATGTTTAGCAATTCTTGTTATTTCATCTCCTTCTTGATATGGATAATGTACTAATATTAATGTTTTTTCTTCATGTTGGGAGAACCTTATTTTGAAACCTGAATTGAATAATGTAGTCACATGATTTGGTTTAGCAACTTTTAGTGCATGTTTTCTATGTTTAAAAGAGTTAAAGGATGTTATGATTGGGTCTGTACCAGTCCTTTTATGACCTTCTTTACTTGGGATAGAATGTTGGAATCCTCATCTAAACATGATTGATTGACTCCTTTCTCTTTTATTCTCTGAGGTAAATTTTTCATCGTTGTCTCCTTTGGAAACTGTAAGAGATTATGTGTTGCATTCTCTTTTTGAGTTGTGAAATGATATTCAATCCTTATCGATTTGGAACGGAAGTTCTAATTGTTTTCTCTTAGTTCACTCTTCCCTCTTCTGTGTTAATCTTGTTTTTAGATTTAATAGGTTCAGTTGCATTACTTTCATGAATGCATTTGAGTAGTTATTGATACTTCTTACTTATTCACTTGACTTGTATTAAAGGAATCAATATTTGTAATGGGTGATTTATGTTAAATACTATTTATTGAGTGAATACTTTCCTAATTCTAATGTGTGGCCTAACTTGAGAACTTAGGCTATATCTTGGACTTTAAATTAGGATATAGCATCTGAAATGGGAATCTCTTATTTTTATGTTGTAGATGATTCATCCTAAAACCTTTCATGAAGCTGGAATTAGCTTGGTTGTAGATGTCTTTTTATGAAATTTTGTAATGTTGAGTTTGATAGTTCTTGTTTCTTAAAGTAACTCTATTTTTGGAAAATAATGGAGTTAGTTTATGTATTTCTAATTCAGATTGAATTATGTAAGAAATAATTAGTAAGTACCTTTATTGGAAGGAGATAAGTAATTTGGGTGAAATATTACTTATCTGATATAATGTTGTAGAGTGTTGATTATATCATGATCTTTTCTTAATGTTAATTTAGGTTGATCAATTGTTCTTCTTTTATGGTTGTTATTTCTTATGATTTATTTATCTACTTGGCCTTACTGTTTCATAAAAGCAAAGTTGGTTTTATGAAATAGTTAGTTGAAGGCACATCATTTTAATGCTTAGTGCTTATCATGCTCAGTTCAATGAACTGACCCGTGCTAGCAATTTTTGCAGATGGACTTCATAAGTGATAAAGGAAGGCAATAACTTTTATGATGTATTGATTACTTAAAGTCTAGATCCTTTGATAGAGAAATCTAATTCATTATTGAAATGTGTTATAAAAAGAAAAGTTGTACTCTTTATTGACCGCGATGTTGTTTGACACGAAATATATGTCTGAAATGTATGGTCTTGTAAAATGTGTATTTCACCATGATGAATTGAAAAGATTGGGAATTAATTATACTTGTTATGTCTTTTTCCTTGTGCATTATATGAAGGAAATTTGTAATCTTATCTTCATTGTTTTCATTCTTATCTAAATGGATCCTTATTTATGTTGTCATTAAATGAGTTGGATGGATGGGAATTAATTACAATATCCCTTAATTGAATGCAACTTATTAAGTTGGCATGCATTGATGATATTTTATTTAATTCTATATGTTTTATTAAAAAAAGGTTAATAATGAATGTGTAACTTAACTATCATGACTTGTGTAATGAAAAGGGTATAACAAACCCTATCACTTAACTAGAAAAAGGAAGGTTCACTCCCTCTAGAGCAATACCTTGATAGGTTTCAAAACAAATGTTTGGTATATGAGATCGTTAATCAATTAGACTTCATCTCTATGAAGTCTATTATAATGGAACCTGTTTTGGATCTTAAACAGGCTATGAATGGTTGAGTTATATTAAGTAAATCTTATGATGGATGTTGTTTCTATTTTCAATTAACTAGAACTTAAAAAAAAGTTAATGAACATAAAAGTAATCATAAGTTTATGAAGTTTTGTATTACATTAACAACTCAAATAAGGATGACAAACTTAAGGGTTGTTGGAATTAGGGTTAAGCAGGGTTGTTGTAATTTGAATCTTAATTAAGAAATAAATAAGTGTAATGACCTCTTCTTGAGGTGTGTACATTGAGATGGGTAGTTCTATTGAATGTTAGCACACGCCAACTACAGAACTGTACCTTCATGAAGACTAGGGTCTTCACGAGGATACAATGTTGCAGTTGACATGTTACAACACCCTTCAATGCCAGTTCATCTAGATCTACATAAACATGGACTTGATCTTAGTTTCCCCTAGGTCAGATTAGGAGTATGATTTAGTACAAGGCGTGATTCATGATGACTTAGGATAACTAGACACACCCAATTGACTTAGGTTGATTGAGTATGTCTATATACCCTTAGTCATCATGAATGGGTTCCTATACTAATTTATGTTGCTAACTAGGTTAGGGTCAAACCTTGAACAAGTGAACTAACAAAAGTCAGTGAAGACCATTCTAGATAACAGATGAGTGGGGTGGAGGACGTATTTCATTTGACGAGTATGTCGTCTAGGAATAGTAACATGAACAGTATATTGGAAATCTTTGGCTAAAGTATCACAAGCTGTTGGTTGCATTGTCCTATGTCACCTAGTTTAAGAAATGGGATTTTAGATGAATATTGGTAACAAATATTCATATAGGTTTCTTAAACAGAACACTCAATACCCAAAATAGGGTAAGAGAACCAAGTATACTTAGTATACACTTAGTATTCAATACTTTAAGTTAACATGAGAGATTGGTTAGAAAATGAGTCATGAAATGAGAGATCGGTAGTTCACCAAGTCATTTACAGCTACATATGGTTATTTGTTATGAGATTGATTGGCATGGAATGTGTGTTCTAAATTATGATTATTTAGAACAGAGAACATTATGTATTAAAAAAATCCCTTATTTCTAAAGTCTTAAAATGGGAATGTTACACAAACTAACTTTCCTTGCGCTTATGGAGTTATAATCCCCTCATGCACCATAGTATCTCACACATATATACATGCTTAGCTGCATCTTTTATCCCTCTCGTATTATAGAAGGTGAAGAGACATCTACATAAAGATTTGTTAGGGCTGGTGTGGACCGTTCCCACCAGAGACAATAACTGTATTTCCTCTTATATTTCCTCTACCCCTAGAACCACCAGATTTGCTAGACCTTGATCCTACTAATGCCCCTCTTATAGAAGGCAATAGACCAAAGGATGCACTACCTTGTGTTCCAACAGTTGTGCTAAATTGAACTCCTACAGTTTGTGAAGTTGTGTTACATTCATACGTGACTCCAATGTTCTATGTGCCCACGATCCGTGCTAACAATGTGTTAGAAAAGATACCTCCAATTGGGCCCCCAAATAACATAGATGACAATTGCACCACCGTAGATGAATAAGCTTCCTGATTAACTCCTAAACTTGACTGTAAATCAACTATGTCTGTCACTACTCTACTGCCCACACTAGCTTATTTACTGATAACTGTCGTAGAAATTAGAAAACCAAGTGCAAGGGCTAGGTCTCTAGGAGTGATCAAATACGCACATGTGTTCCATGTAGTTTCCACTAGCGTGTTTTGATATGAGGTTGAAGAGGTTTCTCTACCATCCTTGCCCAAATGGGGATTTCTAGATGTTCTCGCTTCATGTCCTCTATGTGAGATCCAAATCCATCATGAGCCATCTCTCTCCACAACACCATTTGTTCCATAACTTCATGATGTTTCTTTAAATCCCTCTCACACGCCTCATTAAACTTAAGCCACCTTTCTTCTCTTTGTCTCTCTGCCACTAGGTCCACCATATTTCACCACACTTTCTCCTACCCCCATGCGTGGTGGGGTTTATTTTTCCATTGGTTTCTCTTTAAAACACAGAGTTACCATCAAGTTTTTATCACTATGGTGATAGCGTGTACAATATATCCTCTCGGTATTTCGTTAGAACTGGAACTCAGCCTATCTCTAGACAAGAATAAGTAGACACATTGTACTATAATATGTAGTTATTCAAGACACTACTCCACCAATGATCTACATCACGCTTCTAATTCAGATCCGCATCATACAAAGCTTGGAATTATTTCTACATCCAAAAAAGTGTGTAAATCCTCCAATTTCTCTTTGATGTGTAAGAAAATAACAACTCTATAGGTGTTTCACCTTTTTCTTAGATTTTTCTTTGAAGTGTTAACAAAACAGATAGGGTAAGGGCGTAGGAGGAATACCTATTCAAATGTTGGTTGATGGGTTGTTACGCGCGTATGACTTCCGAATCCACAGACCGATTGTGTGAGCTTCCTTTTGCTAGGAGGAACTACATGTAATGAAAACAAGACCACCGAAGGAATTAAACAATATAGGCGGTAAGGAGCCTAGCGTGAGCTAGATTTGGGAAGTATGATACTTCCTAGATGGTTGCTAATCCACAATTTTAAACAATTCAATGTTGTAAACAAAGTAAATCATATTGTTATTTTGAAATGATTTAGGTATCTCATTTAAAAACATAATAAGAAATAGATCTAATCTAACAAAGCTAAGCTAGAATAGAATCCAAAGGTCAAATGATTGGTTTTGGGTTCTACAGGTCTTAGAAAGGTCTTGGGTAGGTCACAGGGGAAGGAGGGAGATAAAATTAAGTGGGTAGGTCTCTGTTTAGGGTCATGTGTGGGTACACACAAAGACCGGTGTCGGTCGAGGGTGACCGACGGTGGTTAGGTGTAACCAATCTTTAGTTCTTGTGAGATTTGGAAATGTCATAGAACAGTGGGGTCTCCTTTATGATTACATGAAGGACTTTGGTTAGTCGAGACGAGGTATTGGGTAAATCGGGAGTAGGCTTTTCTGAATTTTTAATGGGTATATTGAGGTGAAAATGTGGAGAAGGTCAATAGGGAGAAAGATAAAAATGTATGATAAAATGATGATGAAATGAAATAACCAGGAAAGTATGATGTTGTACTTACTTGGATTTCATTCCTGAAGGTCTGTGTGTGAAGGATGGAGGTGTTGATGATGGGTTTGAAGGTTGCAAGTGATCACCAACTAAAGAAAAGCTTCTGCATGGGCTGCATGTACACTCCTCTTTGCTTGAATAGATCAGATCATGGCTAGGATGGCTGTGCAAAAGAAGATGCTCAATCTCCTTCCTTGGATATGAGTTTTTGCTAGAATTGGCTCTCTGAAGATGTGTTCTCTCTGAGATGTGTTCTTGCTCATCAAATTTCTCCCAATTTTTTTCCAACTTCCAACTTCCAACCTTGAGAATAAGGTTGTTTTGAGGTTAAAATGGTAACCGACGGTGGTTCCGCTTAACCGGCAATGGTTAGGGGTAACCGACGTCGGTCAAGGCGGGATTTCCTAGGTTTACTAAACTTAGGGAGATCCTCCTGATTTTCTTAGATCTCATTTTGTTATCCCACGTATTATATTGGAAGCTTCTTGTGAGCATGCAGGAATGTGGTTAGAGGGAATGTAGGCATTGATTTTTAGGGTTTAGGTAAGTCTTAGTTAGTTATGGGAACTTGCTAAGAATAGGTCTTAGGTTGAGTTAGCTTGGTGAGGTGTCTAAGTGAATTGTATGTGTAGATATTATTTAAATAAGATATTTAAATAATAAATATAGTGAGGATAATGCATTAATTAAATTAATATTAGTGGGGTGAAGGGGGTCATGGCTAGGTAAATGTAATAAAGGGTGCTTATATGTCGAGGGACGAAAGGGGAGTGTGACCTAATTTTAGTGTCTACATTTTTCCCCTTTTTGTTGCGTAGCTTGTATTAGTAAGTGATGCTAACAAAAATAAGATGTGGTTGCCCCATGTGAGGGTGAAGGTGATCCCCCTCAAACCAGGAACTGACGAGGCAACAAGCTAAAGTGGTGAGTGGTTTGATAAAAGGTAAATGTGAGGAAAAGGCAAGTGGGTACAGGGAAAAAGAGGTGAAAGGTCTACTCAAGAAATCTAGGTAATGGGTCAGGGTCACAGGTAGCAACAGTCAAATGCACGCACATGAATAAACCGCAGACACTCACCGAGTTGAAGAGCAGAAAACTCTACGAAGTGTCTAAGGTTGATAGGGTTATCCAAACAAGGGTGAAGTGAATCGGTATCCAAGGTATAGGATATGGTCAAGAAACATGACATAGGTGCAGTAGAAATGTTTAGGTATGTTACGGTACACCAAAGGTAGGGTCGGGATAAATGGTCATGGAAATAGGCTAGGTAAGGTCATTAGGTCACTCAACACAGGATAACGGTGCACAAGGTATAGCGAACACATAAGGTCAAAGGTCACTAGCGATGGTCCAGGTCTAAATATCTAGGTCGCGGCATGGGTAAGGCCAAGGTAGGGGAAAAATAATGAGTCCCCAAAGGAGGAAAAATGGAGGTAGTAAATAATAAGGTTAGGAAAGGTAAGGTAATGGGTTGGGTAAAGGTTGGATAGGGAAAGGAGCAAGGTAAAGGGTGGGGTAAAATGGAAAAGTAAGGGTAATGTGTAGGTTAGGTTGAATGATGGCGGTCATGTATAACCGATGTTGGTATAGGAAAACCGACGACGGTGAGGTAGGGCATAAGACCAATGCCGGTCAAGGGGAACCGATGTCGGTTAGGTCAAGTTTTGTATAAAAATAAAAAATTGGTGTTTTAATTTTTCATTTGTGATTTGCAAAGTGAAGAAACGAAAAAAAGGAGAAAAAGGTGAGAAAAGTGTCTAGATAAAATGGGACAGTAAGCTGGCAATGTGAGTTGACGGTGGTTGGGTTGGTGAGTAGTGGGTCCATGAGATCAGGGCGAGAGAGTTGATTGGTCGAGGTTGTGGGTAGATATTCGGGGATGGCAGAGGCTGGAGAGGGATCGGGTGGACCACCAAAGATAGCAATGATCAAACATGCCAACGAGACGGTGGCAACACGACGAGGTAAGCACCTAACTCTATAGTGTTAATTAGATAGAGTAGAAGTTGTGATAGTTGTGATTTGTAGGGTTTTGTGGGTTTTTTTTTTTTTGTGGGTGGGAAAAAGTGAAATGTGGGTATGGGGGGAAAAATGGGCAAAAAGGAGGGGGAGGGTAGTAAATTGGATAGGTGGGGTGGGTAGGGGTTTTGGGGTAGTGTAGGTCATTGTAGGTGGGGTAAAAGGGATAGGTGGGAGGGTTTACAAAAAAGGGGGTTTGGGAAGTCACAGTTGTTGTGCGGCAGGTGACCAATGTTAGTCAGGCTTGGCTAGCGTCGGTTAGGTAGAACCAGGATCCATCACCTAACAGTGGCCGATGTCGGTTCTGGGGGTAACTATACGTACCCAAAATTGAAGGGTACTGTACCGCCAGAACAATGTTACACATGCCCCAATGATGATATAGGTCACCTCACAAGGTGTTTGAATCCAAAAATCTCGTGAAGTATATGTTAGCATCCCAAGTGCTTTATCCATGTTCCTTATGCTTTGTTTTATTCAACGCCCTTCGTTTCTTAGCGTTTTGACCTTTAGTGATGAAACCACCACCCCCGCTCATGGTGGCAGTCCTTCACATGTTTTCTAGCACGTTCTTTTGATCACGAATGGTGTAATTTACAACTTTCACCAGCTTTTCTCAACCGCCTTAGCTTGTATTAATGTTTTATGTCCCCTGGAATAGTGTTTCTTCATTGTTTAATGGTAAAAGAGTTCTGATTGGAGTTACCTTTGGGTGAATGTGAAATCTATAAATAGCTGGTTTGTTTTCAAACAAATGGCCCCTCAAAACTGCCCCTCAACTTCTCATTTCCATTGTTTAGTCTGTCAATTTCTTGTTTAGAGCTCATTTTGTTTCATGTTTGCATCCATGCTAGTTTTCCTTTGTTGTTGGAAGCCATTCGATCTTCTTGTTTCAGTCTTGTTCATTGATGTCCATGCAAACTAGTTTAGAACATAGTAGTGTCAGTTATAGATTGCATCCATTAGAGTTGCATGTTGTGTTCTTCATAGAACGTAGATTCTAGAATCTCTCGGTACACTTGTGTTGTATTCCCACAATAAATCCTGCTAGGAATTACATATGCCAAGCTTTGTCTCTTGCGTTGTCCCTCTCCTCCTCGCATTGTATTCGGTCTATATCCAAAGCTGTCATTGTTCAAATACCTTCTTTTGTTGATGCTAGCATATACATGCTCTTCTCGGATTCACTGAACATGAAGAGACGAGGAGATCATTACGAGGGGGCAAAGTCATACACTACTAGATTCTCCACTATTCTGAAAATTCCAGGTTTTATCTATTAAATTTATAATTAAAACATATCAAATAGAGTTGTGAAATATTTCATTTCGCTTAATTCTCATTCTCGATATTGTCGGGAAGTCAGGGGATTGATAGTTTCGAGAAACTATGATTCATTCCTCACTTCGAGGTAAGATCGAAAATCTTTCAATTAAAATTAATCAGCTATCTAGTTGTTTAGAATAGACTCACAACCGCATTGCAGGTAAATAGCTACACTAGGCTACCTTGCTTGTTTTAATTTTGTTATTAGATTAGTTTTCATTTTCTCGTATATTAGATTAGTCGCTCTTTCAATTTTGTTAAAATTATCTCAAAAAATAAAAAAATAGAGGAATATATATATATATATATATGTTGTAGATATATCTTTCATAGCTAATTTATTTCGTTCAGTTAGGTTTATATTAACCTTGTATGACAATCACGGGACCTAGGGAGCCCAGAGAATACATTTTCAAGCCAATCGTACCACAACCCAATCTTGTTGTAGCATTAACTGACATAGACCAAAATCTCAGAATTCAGGTCTTTCGAACAACAATAAACCTACAAGAAATCAACTCACGCTTAAGGGGATTAAACATAGAAGACAACAAATCACATGTGTTCTAATTCAAGTCACCAAATTATAGGTCACCCCGATATATATACGTATGACTATAGAAGGACCTTGAAGAGAACAAACATTCGATTGTGACCCACTAGTCCCACACCCGAGATGCAGAGACCTCCTCATTGATAAAAACACTAGCTTACACATCCAAGTTTCCGAACACTGTTAGATACTCCAAGAAAATCATGCAACTTTTAGTTCTAAACATAGAGGTCGAAAAGGCATATGATTACTGGATACTCGGGATCGAAGAAGAGGATTGATTCTTCACATGACCATACGAGGTCCACAGTAACCACAAACTTAGGGTTGTGATCCACAGGTCCCACAACCCATCGGGCCTACAAATCAATCCAACATTGACGTTGGTTTGCGAACATTAGTATTTATATCCTCTCCACTTCCACTAGAAATTATCACACAACTATCATTATTAAACGTAGCAGCTAATCAAGCTAAAGATTTCTGGACTAGACCAGAGAATCATCCATAAACACCAAAGGATCCACTACACATTTAGCCATCCATTTTCATGACCTTGTCGGGAGACATATACGAAGCACCCACAGGTTATCTTCCACGTATCCCACAACCCATAGATTGGATCACGACAGAGCTTGATATTGATTGGAGCCTTCAAGTAGCTATCCTGCCAAAAATCTATCACACCAGTTCGTGTTAGGAGGGCCTTCTTTTCCTTAGATTCACAGATCCCATTATTGCGTGTTGAAGACATAAGATTACCTAACTAGTTTATCTGCATCCCGTGTGTATTCCATCCCCACCGTGTGTCTCAAAGCACAACCTCGGGAGGTCGGGTGTGAGGAAGAGTTACTTGTAGATTCCCATGCTCGCATGTCACTTTTCCATTGTACAAAATTAGTGAACCCGACATGAAACAAACAAGCGCTTCATCTTCTCTACTTCATTAGCCTTCATATCAGCTTCACCAACAAAATTGGTGAACTCGACGTGAACGGATCAATTGCTTCGCTTTCACACTCTTCTTTTAGTTTTATCCACCTTCACTTCTTCCCATTATTCTACTGGTATTTACATACCCCCAAAATATGTTGGGATACGATGCATATGATAGACCTCTCCTAGGTCTTGAGGCATACTATGATCAATTAAATAGACAATCATCACCCTCGCTCTCGGCGATGGGGTGACAACTATTCAACTAGCCAATTCTCAACACAAACTCCCCCTCAAAGGACTAGATATAGTTCTTCTTTCCAAATAGAGGATTTAGATCAGCTCACTCAAACGCAACAACCAGAGCCTTCGGTGCTCAAACAACATGACGCTAACTGGAGAATCTGTTCATCTCCTCGAGTGTTGCTTTGGCCACAAATTAGCGTAAAGTTGGATCCATATCTATTTTGAGATGACGAAAACTTAGCACATTATGCTAGGAGTGAACAACGCTCTCAAAGTATGTACCCACCTGTAGGAAGTTTACAAACACAACCCGAGGTCTCATTCTAAGAAAATACCCCCATTCCTCCACCTATAGGGAATGCCCTTGGTGAAACTTGGCATGGCAATGATAATTTCATAGTAGGGTACCATATGGATATACAACCTCAAGGTGTACAACAAACACCATTAAGGCAAAATACTGTGTCTTCACTAAACGAATTATCCAATTTTGCACACATGGCAAGATTGGACAACGGGGTCCTGTCACGTTCAAAATGAAATAATAGTCCTAGGAACCCACCTTCGGTTATTAACGAGATGCAATAATTAAAAATAATTCCTAAATTGCATATGAAGAGATCGACGCATGCGGAAGTGAAGGCCAAGTCAGGGAGAGTCAAAGTCAACATGATGCCAGGTTTAATCCACTAAGACAGTGCTCGACCAACCACTTGGGAGAATTATCTTGTTTGACCGAGATGATATGAAATTATGCAGATATGGGAGGTTCAACATCATTGAATCTCGGGTTTGTAATTACATAATGGAAGGACTTCTATCGACCCAGGAAGATAGTATAAGCACCATCGAATACCAATGTAAAATTGAGTCAAACCAACATCTTAAAAAGAGCTGTGAATTATAATGGTGTTCAGACCTTCCTCGGCCAAGTATTCGGTGCACAGGCAGCAAGCATGTTGCAGTATAGTAAGATTTCTTTTGAGCACTTCCAACAAGCAGGTCGTCCAACTATGTTTTTATCTGTTCAGCATCGAATGCATCCTCAAATTCGGGATTTTCCTTCAAGATATTTTTATGAAAATCGATTAAGTGACAGTGAGAGTGTTACCAGGAAACCTGAGGAAATTTATTACAAAGATTCTCTATCGAGATCTTACTCGTTTTACGATGTAACTCATGGAAGTGGATCTCATAAAGGTGAAAATGTTTCATATCAGAATATTCATGGAGCATAATTTGCTTTGCAATTATATGAGCATCTTCAACGAGTCACTAAGTAGTCAGGCATAAATGTTTCTGTCGGAATTATCACACCTTACAAGCTACAACTGAAATGTTTGCACTGAGAGTTTAATGTTATCCTCAAATCTGTTGAAGGAAAACTCGGCAGGAGAAGATTCATGAAGATCCCGCGCGCTGGTGGAAATTGTGGAGATAAGGAACAAACTTGCCAAGTCTGCGTGGGAAGTTTGTGAGGCCAAGCCATGAATTAATTTGGCCAAGCCGTTGGACGTGGAAAATAAGGTGAGCATTGCTAAGGGAAATGACGTGATGTCAAGCCAAAGAAGAAATCTTGGGCGTGGGAGAAGTTTGAGTCTACTGCCAAAAAATGGGAGAAATCCAGTCAAACTGCCAAGTGTGGAGATATTGGTTTGGAAAACCATATTGTTCACTCCGCATAGGGGAGAAATTGGATCAGACTTCCAAGCGTGGAAATAATATGATGGCTATCCATCATGAAAACCCCCACACGGGCCGGTAAATGGATCGTGAGTCAGTCTGCAGTCTTTGTGTGAGTCACACGGAAGGTGAGTCGGAGAACGTGGGAATGAGGCAGTTGAAGTGTTTAATAGGATCGACGTGGTTGTTTGGTCGGCCATTTTATATGAAATAGAGATGGGCGAAGGAGGCTCTACACATTCTGCTTACCACGCATAACATTCTGGTCATGGAAAAATCCCACACACATACTAAAGCATGCATGCAAAGATGCATGAAAGCCGCGTGTTTAAGCGCTTTGTCCAAAGCAGTTATCTTGCTCATTGTGCATGCCTATCCTTATTCAACATATTCAAATGACACCGCAGAAACAAATATTCACCGCCGTGCGATGGATTGAGTCACGCTGTCAAGGCTTCATAAAATTTCCTTGAATCAGAGATGAAGGTTTATTATGGTGCGTAATGAAACGATTCATATTTCTCAAGCATGTTTTCTCCTAGAAACGAATTGAATGTCTGAAGGTCAACTCAAAAATACCCAGTCGGCCGCTTTGCAGATGCCACATCTCTTATTACTCAGAAATGGTCTCTTTGAGAAAATCTATGGGCAAGTACGCAATATTTATACCCTTCCATTATGTACGTCCAATCGCATAATAAAGTATTCCTTTACCAGTTCGAGAAACTTGTTTTAACAAATGGACGATTATATCGTAGTTTCAAGCTAATTTTATCTAGCTTTATTTCTATTAGCTTTGATCCACGACTAAGGAAGAATTCATATGGTTGTTACTACTCATACATTTTTTCAAGGTCCTCTTGCTGCCCCAAATTTTTCAATGTATTTCTTGAAGGGCTTATTTTATGTGTTGCAATTGTAAATAAAGGATCTTTTTAGTTTCTCGAAAATGGGTATATTGTGTAGCTCATGATACCTATGCCATACTAAGATCCCAATAGTGGCATAATTGTTGATTGGAGCCAGATTGCTTTTGCACCGCCAAAATACCGAAGGGCTCTTTGGCCAAAAATCAATCTTAAGGGTGTCTATCGACATGTTATGGGGCATGAGCCTAGGTCATCATCATGGCAGCATTAGGTCTTTATTGTAATGGCATTTTCTCATCGTTTGGAGGTACAATTGTGCTTATTATGGCAAAGCTAAAACATTCTTACTACAAGTGTTATATGATGAGGAAGAATCCACGAGCATTGTGGTAAAACCATTCTTTTTAGAAATATCGGGTTAAGCTCGGATTCAAGTGAGTTTGAGCCCAGAAAAGGTAAGATCGCTTTTAGCTTTGGATGAAGAGCTCGGTGACTTCGCAGGCTCGTGGTGATGTTTCATGAAGTTTGAACGTGGAATGCATAAATGGCTTCGAGTTAACAGAAGAAAATGATAAGAATCAAGTTTGATAGCCACCATTCGGAGGACTCAATGCAAAAGAGCCCGATTGCCAAGACAAGGAAAGAGTTAGTGTGGGGTTCAAAATCAATGCAACACCGAGTTAGAGGATCAAACTCACCGAGTTGAGATTTGTGCAGACTCTATCCACATGGACCCCCTCCTCTTCAAGTCAAACGGGTCAACGGGGGGGTCCCAACATTATGTTAATTAAATTAATATTTTTATTTAAATATTTTAATAATAATATTTATTATTATTATTTAAATATTTTATTTAAATATTCTTTTAATTAATTGAGAAGACTAGGTCATCAGTGCAATTAATGACCCATGATGGAACCTTCTCGTGTGGTTCAACTAATCGTAAATAAATACATCATGGGCCTTCATTTTAGGAATGTAATTATGACCATTTCCTCTTCTTTCTCACATATTCTTCTATAAATGTAAGTTGAAGCTCATTTCAAAGGGTTCCAATAGTTTAGCATAAGTTGACAGCTTAGATATCTCAAAGCGAGTGTATACTTTTCAAGAATCCTCTCTCTCTCTGCAAGTTGTTCTTGTGTGTTGAGAGAACTTTCAAGCCTCCTCTTCAAGACCGTAATGGCAACTATTGCCTCTTCTCGAATGTATGATGCATCAGTGCATGTTATCAAGCAATAAAAGTGTGTGTTTTGTGACTAATCTCGGTCCTTTCATCCTTCTATGCTTCTTTGTGCCTTTCTCATACTTGCAGGTACACTGTGCAAGTTTAAGTTTCTATTACAGGTTCTTGGAGTTCTGTGCTTATCGAGTGGTGAAGTATTGCATGCAGTTGAGTTGTGGTGTCTGTTCACCCTTCTTGAGTTCATCCTTCTTCACTGGGAAACTGGTATATTTCTCGGTCTGATAAAGTTTAACAAAGGGAACGCGTGTCTCTTAGTTTGTGGTATCTTGTACCCTCTCTAAGTCAGCAGAGGTGAAGTTGACTCCGTGGTGCACACACCCTCTTCAAATTAACCCTTCCTAAAGTCTGAAGACACCCTTTATTTGGTGCATCACCATCCCTAGTATAGTTTCATTTCTGTAAATCTCTTTCCCTAAAACCCCATGAAAATGTTAGCATAGGACTAGATAATCATTTTTGTTACACTAGGAGTAGTACAACACTTAGTTTAGGAAGAGGAAGCCGGCCTTCTCTCGGAGGTTCACCTCGAGCCCAAGTCCCACAGCTTGAGAGGTGATCCCATGTGTCCCAATCACACCGAACGTCCTATTCACATCCCGCCATTCGGGGTGCAAAGTGATTTGGCGACAACAGTTTTGGCACGCCTTGGGGACATCACAGCCCATCTTTCGAGGTGTCTCATTATCAAACAAAAATCTTAAGCCACCGTGAGTTTGTACTTGGTACTTCTCTCTCACTTACACAAGTCAAAGTACTCGCGACTCTATATCTCTAGATTCCAAATCTCAAAGCAAAGAACTTATGCGAAGAATTCAGACAAGAGCTTCTTCAAAGAAAGGAAAGTATCAAAGATATCGAACTTTCCTTGTCTCCTCCAAAGAGAAGAAGAAGAGGCATTTCCACATCCCCAAAGCAGATTTACCTAAGAGGGGTCATTCAACTCCTCCTTACGGAAGATTTCTCCACCCAGAACAATCAACCTTTCGTTGCTATGGCGAGGAACCAAGTTTTTCCCCTTTCAATGCAAGCAAATTCCTCTCTATGTTGGCTCAACGTGACCCGATACCTATTGCATGCACTCAAAAGTTTACCCTTCTACATGGGGAAACTCACATTACTCCAAAGGAGCATATCTTTGATGTAGCCAAAGATCTCAGTGCAAGACATAATATCACCGAAGACAACGTTGCAGTTAGACTTCTTGCTACCTCTTTCAAGGGAAAAGCGCTTCAATGGTTTCGCGGGTTAGGTGTTGGCACTATAACCACTTGGGACGAGTTGGGAGAAAAGCTATGTAAACAATTTGAAGACAAAAGTGATCACCTATCACTTTTGGAACAACTTACTACCATAAAGAGAGCTTCCCAAGAATACATGAGTGATTTCAACTTCCGATTCCATAGGACTTGGAATAGGATTCCGTGCTCATAAAGCCTTCTGCACATAATGCATTCTTGTACTATTTGCGAGCCTTGAATAGTGATGTAGCAGTTATGATCCAGTCCATGGGAGGGACTACACTTCCTGATGCTTACGAAGTTGCCATAAGTGCAGAGAATTCTTTGATTCAGGCTGGAAAGATAGCTCCACGACCACCAATGCCCTTTTCTCCAGATCTTACGAATCATCAGCCTATCATTGCTCCTATTCCAGTAGACTCCAAGCAACCATCTCAATCTTCCCTACCTCTTCAAATGACCTATTTGAAGTCAAGTCACTACTGCAAAATTTTGGAAATGAGCTCGTTGCACTCAAAAGGCAACAATTTCAATACAATCGTCCGTATCAGCCACAAAATCAGCAAGATTGCTAACCATCCTCCTTTTCAAGGAAACAATCAGCCTCAAATCAAACTACAAGTCAAGTTGCAAATGTCGTGCCCTTGAACTTTCGTAACCCTCTCGCAGCTAGCTCATCTAGAGCTATAGTACTGCTCAAAATAATCTAGTTCAAGACTACGAATGGTGTTATCCTTGCTCTCAACCTCACAATCAAAATCTTTGTCCCAATGGGGTTCTTAGCCAGCCCTTATGGTTCAAAGTGTATCTCGCCCTTCGAGTTAACAAACAATTCATCTACGCAAGAAGCAAAGATCAACCGCAGCACTCAAGAATCCACTTGCTAAACTGGCAAGCAGAAGATTTTTGTGGATTGAATATAGATTCTTCATCAGTGGTGGCAAAAACACTCATTCCAAAAAGAGAGCAATGGAGCCTCAACCTCTCGAAGCTGATCTAGCATCCACTTCTCAACCTGGGTTACAAATGGCAGTTGATAAAAATGTGGGAAAGAAATCACTAGAAACACCGCTAGCCACACCGCAGGGAAAGATGGTTCTCCAGGCATCACGGTACCCAACAAACATTTTCCAAAGGAGGACCCCAATGCCCAAAAAGTGTCATCAAAGTTGAGCAATTCCTTCAAAGATAGTAGAACAAATGAAGAAAACCAATCTGAGTGTTACCATGTGGGACGCACTCTCGATCCCTTCCCAAAGAAACCTGTTATGAGAAGCTCTGAACAGTTTTAGTACAACCAGTGGATCACCAAGCCATGGAGTGACAAATGCTACAAATTTGTGTCAACCGGAAGGGAAAATCATTCCTACGGCAAACAAACCACCGCCATTCTACATTTCCCTGATCATTGGCGACCACCTGGTACATAATTGCATGATCGATTCTGGTGCCAGTAGCTCTGTCATGCCGAAACAAATTGTAGATGTACTAGGCATACAATATGCGCCAGTTGCAAGAGGGGTTGTTCAACTAGATGGCACAACTATTAAGACTGTTGGGGTTATCAAAGGACTTCAACTTACCATTCATGCATGCCCAAGTTTGTCATTCACCCAAGACATATCGGTCATCGATCTCCCTCCTCTCTTTGCCATCTGCCTATCACGGGATTTCACTGCCAAGATGGGCGGTTACCTATCAGCCGATTGGTCGCATATGATTCTCAGGACTCGATACGGAACCAAAGTAACTATAAGGGCAGAACCAATCTGCCATAATCATGTAGAACCCTACACTGCTAGTCCCATAAATGGAAATTACACCATCGGCGATCCCGAAGAGGAAGATGCCGATCATGAACCAACCACCCTTGTTGAAGAAGTCCCTGATACTTTGCTAGATGAAGTAAGTAGAGATCATCGCATGATCCCTACGCCGATGTATCGCGTAAGAAGAAGCTGGTTTGCTGGTCTTGGAAGAAACAGATTAGGTACTTACACGTATCCATGAAGAAGATACGATCATACCACAACTTGTCAAAACACCAAGTGATTCTAAAGGATCATGGCAATTGTTCTTCGATGGCTCAAGAAGTAAGAATGGATCCGTGCTGGTGTTATGTTAATTTCTCCAGAGGGAGATAAGTACTTCTCATCTTTCCGGTTGTAGTTCATTTGCACACCAACAATGTTGCTTGATACGAGGCTCTTGTGCAAGGAATTCAAATAGCCCAAAGGAAGGGAATCAAGGCCCTAACTATTTTTGAGATAGTGAGTTAGTTGTTCATCAAGTTTCGCATGTAGTGCATCCAAAAATGATCTTTTAAGATCATATAAGAATCCGAGTCCTGGGACTCCGATTGAAGATTTCGAAGCTTTTGGAATCCATGCAATCCCTAGAGATCAAAATCAAGATGCAGATAGGCTTGCTACAATTGGTTCACAATACAACATACCAATTGATATCATGAAAGAAGGGCAGCAATTTGTTAAAATGGTGGTTCACCCAAAGAGTCCCCCGATAATGTGAGTAGTTGGCAAGTGTTTGATAGTGACAACAAATTGTCCTCTTCCTACAAGAAGAGGCGAGTTTGCTACAAAGAATCAAGATAAGTCATAGAGTCATATGGTGAGCAAATTATTCAATTGAAAAGCAACAAGTTACCAAAAGGTTTAGTCACTTTGGAACCCATTTTCAATTCATGACCAAGCCACAAGACAAAGCCCTAACATGGTGGTCAGAGAAGAATATTTTGAGGAAGTCGAAGTATCAAATGAAAAATTTCTCAAGATCGGAAAAGTGTGTACTTCTAAGGAGAAAGAAGCTTTCATCAAACTTTGTCAAGAGTATCATGACATCTTTGCATGGAGCTATAAAGATCTGCATGTTTTTGATCCAGGTATAGCACAACATACCATCAAACTGGATCCTAATGCTAAGCCAGTTCGTCAGAAACAGAGACCAATTAATCCCAAAACTGAGTCACTAATGAGAAAGGAGACTAACAAGAGGACTTGGCATACACAGCTTAAGACTGCCTTATGGGCAGATCGGATCACACCTAAAAGGGCCATCAGAAATTCTCCTTTTGTTCTTGTATATGGAAGAGAGGCAAAACTCCCACTCTCATTGGAGTTACCTTCTTTGGAGTTAGCTCATCAACTTGAAGTTATAGAGAGTGATCCTCTGACAGTAAGGTTTGCTGAACTCATGGAGTTAGAGGAAGTACGAGACAAGGCTATGAAAACTTTGGAGCAGCATCAGGCTCAAGTTAAGAAATCTTTTGACAAGAAGGCGTCCAACAGGCATTTTCAAGAGGGAGATTTAGTTCTCAAATGGGATGAAGACAGGGCCAAACCAGGCAGGCATGCCAAGTTTGATGCTCTCTGGAGTGGGCCATATATCATCACAAGTTGTAAAGAGGCAAATTCATTTCATCTATCTAGGCTCAATGGAGAAGAACTACCCATTCATGTGAATGGGATACATCTCAAAGCTTGTTTTTGAGAAGCGTTCCACCCCCTGTACAGTTAAATTAGGTGTTTTCCTCCAAGTGCTTATGCACATTGTTGTGTGTTGTTGTTTTGCTTTCCTTGTTGTTGTGTTTTGTGTTGTTCTGCACATTGTTTCATCATTGGAAGGTGTCAAGGAGAAGAAAGGTTCAAGGTTTCCATAAGAGTTTCAAAATCTGCTTCATTCAAATTTTTGCAGTGTTCCATGGATGTCAAGCATTCAATAGATTCAGTATACTTCATGCTTAGCATTCCAGGGAGGTCCAGGATATCGGAAATGCTCAAGGAGATTCCGGGATGTGTCAAAGAAAATCATACTACTTTCAGGATTCCAACATAGACTCCATGCCCAATGGATGACTTAAGGCTACTGGAATCATGCTTACAGGCAATCATCCCCGAGAGGTCACCAAAAATGTTATCCAATTTTACACACATGGCAAGATTGGACAACGGGGTCCTATCACGTTCAAAATGAAATAATAGTCCCAGGAACCCACCTTCGGTTATTATCGAGATGCAATAATTAAAAATAATTCCTAAATTGCATATGAAGAGATCACCTAAAGATCGAAAGGCACCTGGCTTGATCTCAACTCAAAGAAGAGTTCAGGGTCGAGCCGAAAGAAAAATTGATAATCATCTCTAAAATCATCTCATATGAGAGACTCTCAATGTAAGAGCTCAACGATGGTCTTGTTAATGCAAAATATAGCTCGTTGAAAATTGAAAATGAAAGGAACTCATAAGGATCTCGGAGGGAGATCAATGCAAAAAGATCAAAGGCCAAGTCAGAGAGTCAAAGTCAACATGATGCCGTTTTAATCCATTAAGACAAAGGCTCGACCAACCACTTGGGAGAATTATCTTGTTTGACCGAGATGATATGAAATTATGCAGATATGGGAGGTTCAACATCATTGAATCTCGGGTTTGTAATTACATAATGGAAGGACTTCTATCGACCCAGGAAGATAGTATAAGCACCATCGAATACCAATGTAAAATTGAGTCAAACCGACATCTTAAAAAGAGCTGTGAATTATAATGGTGTTCAGACCTTCCTCGGCCGAGTATTCGGTGCACAGGAAGCAGGCATGTTGCAGTATAGTAAGAGTTCTTTTGAGCACTTCCAACAAGCAGGTCGTCCAACTATGTTTTTATCTGTTCAGCATCGAATGCATCCTCAAATTCGGGATTTTCCTTCAAGATATTTTTATGAAAATCGATTAAGTGACAGTGAGAGTGTTACCAACAAACTTGGAAATTTATTACAAAGATTCTCTATCGAGATCTTACTTGTTTTACGATGTAACTCATGGAAGTGGATCTCATAAAGGTGGAAATTTTCATATCGTAATATTCATGAGGCACAAATTTGCTTTGCAATTATATGAGCATCTTCAACGAGTCACTAAGTAGTCAGGCATAAACGATTTCTGTCGAATTATCACACCTTACAAGCTACAGCTGAAATGTTTGCACTGAGAGTTTAATGTTATCCTCAAATCTGTTAAAGGAAAACTGAAATAGGAAATGATTCATGAAGATCCCTATGTTAAGGAAATTGTGGAGATAAGGAACAAACTTGCCAAGTCTGCGTGGCGAAGTTGAGGCCGGGGCCCGTGAATTAATTTGGCCAAGCCGTTGGACGTGGAAAATAAGGCGAGCATTGCCAAGGGAAATGACGTGATGTCAAGCCAAAGAAGAAATCCCGGGCGTGGGAGAAGTTTGAGTCTACTGCCAAAAAATGGGAGAAATCCGGTCAAACTGCCAGGTGTGGAGATATTGGTTTGGCAAACCATGTTGTTCACTCCGCGTAGGGGAGAAATTGGATCAGACTGCCAAGCGTGGAAACAATATGATGGCTATCCTTCATGAAAACTTCCGCACGGCTTGGTGTAAAGGGATCGAGAGTCTTTGTGTGAGTCACCGTGGAGGAAGTCAAGAACGAGGAATGAGGCGAATTGCAATATAAAGTGTTTAATAGGATGAGTGGTTGTTTGGTGGCACTTATAAATGAAATAGAGATGGGCGAAGGAGGCTCAAAGACATTTGCATACCATGCATAACATCGCACTTTCACCGAAGAAATCCCTTTCAAAGAATCCGCCTTTCGGGCAGCATCTCGTGGTCGCAAGACATAAACTAAGCAGACAGCCCAAGACAAGATTTAGATAGTAGCTTTCTTTTTGAACACGTTTCGCAAGCTTGTCCAAATGTTAAAGCAAGCATCCTCCAGATTGCAGCCTATCCTTATTCTAACTTGATCAATGATACATAAACAAATATTCACCGCCATGTACGATGGATTGGAGTCACGCTATTCAAGGCTTCATAAAATTTCCTTGAATCAGAGATGAAGGTTTATTATGGTGCGTAATGAAATGATTCATATTGCTCAAAGATTTTTCTCCTAAAATGCGAATTGAATGTGAAGGTCAACTCAAAATACCTCCAGTGGCCGCTTTTGTATGCCACATCTCTTGTCACTCGTAAATGGTCTCTTTGAGAAACTCTATGGGGTAAGTACAAATATTTATACCCTTCCATTATGTACGTCCAATCGCATAATAAAAGTATTCTTTACCAGTTCGTAGAAACTTGTTTTAACAAATGGACGATTATACTGCAGTTTCAAGCTAATTTTATCTAGCTTTATTTCTATTAGCTTTGATCCACGACTAAGGAAGAATTCATATGGTTGTTACTGTACATTTTTTCAAGGTCCTCTTGGCTGCCCCAGTTGTTCAATGTATTTTTTGAAGGGCTTATTTTATGTGTTGCAGATTGTAACATAAAGGATCTTTTTAGTTTCTGAAAAATGGGTATATTGTGTAGCTCACAGCTACCTATGCCATACTAAGATCCCAATAGTGGCATAATTGTTGATTGGAGCCTAGATTGCCGAGTGCACTACCAAAATACCGAAGGGCTCTTTGGCCAAAAAATCAGTCTCAAGGGTGTCTATCGACATGTTATGGGCATGAGCCTAGGTCATCATCATGGCAGCATTAGGTCTTTATTGTTAATGGCATTTTCTCATCGTTTGGAGGGTACAATTGTGCTTATTATGGCAAAGCTAAAACATTCTTACTACAAGTGTTATATGATGAGGAAGAATCCTGAGCATTGTGGTAAAACCATTCTTTTTAGAAATATCGGGTTAAGCTCGGTATTCAAGTGAGTTTGAGCCCAGGAAAGGTAAGATCGTTTGCTGGATGAAGAGCTCAGTGACTTCGCAGGAGCTCGTGGTGATGTTTCATGAAGTTTGAACGTGGAATGCATAAATGGCTTCGAGTTAACAGAGCAAAATGATAAGAATCAAGTTTGATAGCCCACCATTCGGAGGACTCAATGCAAAAGAGCCCGATTGCCAAGACGAGGAAAGAGTTGGTGTGGGGTTCAAAATCAATTGCAACACCGAGTTAGAGGATTCGAAGCTCACCGAGTTGAGATTTGTGCAGACTCTATCCACATGGACCCCCCTCCTCTTCAAGTCAAACGGGTCAACGGGGGGGTCCCAACATTATGTTAATTAAATTAATATTTTTATTTAAATATTTTAATAATAATATTTATTATTATTATTTAAATATTTTATTTAAATATTCTTTTAATTAATTGAGAAGACTAGGTCATCAGGCAATTAATGACCCATGATGGAACCTTCTCAAGTGGTTCAACTAATTGTAATAAATACATCATGGGCCTTCATTTTAGGAATGTAATTATGACCATTTCCTCTCTCTTCTTTCTCACATATTTTCTATAAATGTAAGTTGGAAGCTCATTTCAAAGGGTTCCAATAGTTCGCATAAGTTGACAGCTTAGATATCTCAAAGTAGTGTATACTTTTCAAGAATCCTCTCTCTCTCGCAAGTTGTTCTTGTGTGTTGAGAGAACTTTCAAGCCTCCTCTTCAAGACTCGTAATGGCAACTATTGCCTCTTCTAAATGTATGATGCATTGTGCATGTTATCAAGCAATAAAAGTGTGTGTTTTGTGACTAATCTCGGTCCTTTCATCCTTCTATGCTTCTTTGTGCCTTTCTCATACTTACAGGTACACCGTGCAAGTTTAAGTTTCTATTGCAGGTTCTTGGAGTTCTGTGCTTATCGAGTGGTGAAGTATTGCATGCGCTTGAGTTGTGGTGTCTTGTTCACCCTTCTTGAGTTCATCCTTCTTCACTGGGAAACTGGTATATTTCTCGGTCTGATAAAGTTTTAACAAAGGGAACGCGTGTCTCTTAGTTTGTGGTATCATGTACCCTCTCTAAGTTGTAGTAGGTGAAGTTGACCTGTGGTGCACACACCCTCTTCAAATTAACCCTTCCTGAATCTGAAGACACCCTTTATTCGGTGCATCACCATCCCTAGTATAGTTTCATTTCTGTAAAACTCCTTCCCTAAAACCCCATGAAAATGTTAGCATAGGACTAGATAATCATTTTTGTTACACTAGGAGAGGGACCTATTCGAGAATATTTGAAAGAACCTTTGGACTTGTACTCTACGAATCATCATGCTTCCAAGACCTCTCCCGATCTACCCAAGTACAAAGGGAGGGAGATCCAAATGCACATATTAAGGCCTATGCCACAACCATTCGAGAACTGCTCCCTTGGGATGGAGTTTTTGCTAAAATATTCCCCAAAACTTTAGAGGGTATCACCCTCGATTGATATTACAAAATACCTGAAGCCTCAATACATTCATTTAAACAACTCATTTCAGAGTTCATCAAGGTGTTTGACATGAACAAATTGTTGAGAACATGAATCAGGGAATTCTTGCATATTAAACAAGAACACAATTAATCTATTGCTCATTTCATCCAAAGATGGCGTACAGTCCTCTATTCATCGTAGCGCTCCAAACATGGATCAGATGGAACTATGTGATTTATTCCTTCATTCTCTCAACGAGAGGTAAAGGAAGAAGTCCAAAAGTTCCCACTAGGAACTTATGATGAGGTGTCTTTGAGAGTGATCTCGAATAGATCAAGCTGCAATAAACAGCGGTCGTAAGACATATGGAACAAATGGGAGGTTAATCATCCCCAACCAAAACACTATGACTTATCCTACTACCACAAATGCCAATCAAGGACCTAAAATCCTTAACAAAAACTACAGAGTGACAACAAATGGAGTATCGACCAAACTAAGAAAGTTTACATTGTAATGTTCCACCACCGGTTAACATTCAACGAAACAACAATTATACCCCAACAATCAACATGGTGTATTTTAATCATCCACAACAACAACAACGACAACAAATCCGGACACCGGGTCCAAGTCATAACTCGACTGGATATCAAAACCAAAGGCAACAAACGCAAAATGTTAATCCTAATAGTCAACGGTTTAATCGAGTTTTGGACCACAACACGTGCCCAACCAACAACCTAGGAGTTATAATCCTAACTCATACTGTGGTTTCCACAAAATTTGAGGCCATGACACTAGGACTTGCATGATTACAATAAGTTCATGCAACATTTTCCAAAGAACAAAGATAACTCTTCATAGATATGTTATTAACAGATTCTGTGGAACCTATGTCAAATACCTTCATAGAGGTAGTTTCCCTCAAAACGCACCTCTTAAGATCTTCAATGATCCACTTCCAAATCACAATAATAATAATAAATTAAATCCAAATGGGAGGAACAAAGGTGTAATGATGGGAAATAACGATCACAAAGCCTCAACTTCACCAAATCCACCTGTCGCACCGCAATTAGGAAGTCAGCCACCAACCAAGATAGTTGGTCTAGTGGAGTTAGATACTGAGTTGCACGTAGAATCCATAACAAGAACACAAGAATATTATTCTCAACCAAATCCAATCTATCCACTAGAACCAGATAACAGTCAACAAACATTGGTAAAACCCATGGGTGCTTATGATTTAATTAATGACTTAACAAAGACCTTCTCTCACATCTCCTTTTTGGATTTGTTGAAAAAATCTCCTGCCCATAGGACTGCTCTTTTAGAAGCATTGGGTCTAGGTCATTTAATTAACATCACTCCACCCACCAAAACACAAGTAAATCATATAGACTTCGATATCCACCCTCCAGGGCAGCCAAATAGGGATACCGAGTTTATATTCGACATAAACAAAATGCCAACATATGTTGAAATTACACGTAGAGGTGATCCGACCTTGCATTTACAAGTATGGGTTTACAATAATTATGTTAAATGTGGAATGATGGATGATGGGGAAGCAGTTAACATTGTTCCCTTCTCTTTCCTTCAAAATCTAAGATATGGAGAAACAAACTGTTCCACAACAAGAAATACGCTAAGAGGTTATGATAGCCTTAAGGCTACTTCAATTGCAACTATAATATTACCGGTCACCTTAGGACCTAAGACAATCCTCACCGAGTTTTATATCATAGATCAAGAAACCAACTATAATATGATCCTCGGTCGACCATGGATACATCGCATGAAATCAATCCCTTCTACGTTAATCCAAGAAATAAGATTCTTACACCTAGGAAAGATATTCGTAGCAAAGCCGACACAAACCCATTCGACATACACCTAGCAGACCTAAAGAAAAGACCGGTGTTCACTCTAAGTTTGAACTCCCAAAAACCAACTTAACAAACCAATCGAATCTAGACTAGAAGAAAAATTAATACCTACACAATGTAACTAGAAATTATGAACTTATTCAAGGGCATCCCAGCCCTCAAGGATGAAGCTAACATTGTAGAAAACTGTGTCATTAGGAACTACTGCAAAAATTTCAATTACTTTGGAACAAGATCTACCAATTTTCCTACCATTTGATTCCGCAGTATGGGATGTACCCTAGGAGTTGGTTCTCTTCTAGCAGAGTAACTTTGCATGCTTAACTGAAACACAATAAGGAGACGTAAAGAATGTCCCAAAGATACATCATTCCTAGAAAATATTAGACTCTCCATTTTGATGGAGCTAGATGTCACTATGGAGCCGGAACAGGCATAATCCTTACTTCCCCCGAGGGAAAGATCCTACCTTTTGCTTTTAAGTTGAACTTTGAATGTACAAACAACGGCGGTGAGTACAGAGCCCTCCTCCTTGGCCTCATCATAGCCAAAAGGCTCAGTGTTAATGACATCGAGTGTTAGGAGACTCACATTTAGTTACAAACCAAGTCTCTAATGTATATGAGACTAGAGCTGAGAACTTACAACTCTATAAAATAGTGTTATTAGATCTAAGCAAAGGATTCAACTTCATATCCATAGAGGCAATCCCGTGAGAATGAACCTTCTAGCATATTCAATAAGCAACCTCGGCTTCGCATTTCACCCCAAGTAATGAGTTAGAAGATACAAGTTTCAACGTATCACTTTATCTTGAACCATTGGTGCAGAAAATATCAACAAACCCTCTTCTAACACATACAGCTGAGAATGAATCTCCTATCTTACATCATGTCGACAATGATAAAGTCACTCTCGAATATCTAAATGCCTATGTGAAGCTACACCTTGCTCACCATATATTTGCTCTTTCCTTAATACCACATTCCTCTTCCTACTTTGGAAATCCCACAGTAGAGTCTCCTCCACAAAAGGATCTCAATATCTATGAGGTAAAAAATGGAGAAATCTTGGAACTACCTCCAGCCCCACCCGAGTTTGAAGTAGGTAACGCTTCTTTGATAGAAGAAACCATTGACATGAACATTGGAATGGAGGAAGAACCGAGAATTTTGAAGTTAGGATCCTCACTAACGCTGGAAGAAATAGAAATACACACCCAAATCCTTAAAGAACATCAAAAGGCCTTCACATTTAGTTATAAAGAAATGACAAGTCTCGCACCACAAGTTACCGTACATAATCTTGTCACTAAACCAGATACGAAGCCAATTAAACAGAATTCAAGACCAATGAAGCCAAAAGTAGCTCTCATGGTAAAAGAGGAATTAATAAAACTTCTCCAAGTAGGATTCATCAAACCCGTCGACTATTCACAATGGGTGTCTAATATCGTTCTCATTCTTAAAAAGAACGGAAAGATACACATTTGTATAGATTTTCGAGATATTAACAAAGCTTGTCTCAAGGATGATTTCCCATTACCATCCGTTGACGTTATCGTTGATGCAACAGCTGGATTTAAATTGATGTCCCTCATGGATGGGTTCTCAGGGTACAATCTGATTAAAATATCTCGAGCAAGATCAAGCCAAAACCACGTTTATAACTCCCCTGGGAACTTATTGTTATCTTTGTCATATACCATTTGGTCTTAAAAACATCAGCACTACGTATCAGTGAGCAATGACTTATATATTCCAAGATATTATCCATAAAAATGTGGAATCATATGTAGATGACTTGTTAGCCAAGGCCAAGAAATGTTGTGATCATCCGTAGTACTTCGTATCATCCTCTCATGGCTAATTGAATATGGCGTCACATTAAACCCAGAGAAGTACGTGTTTGGTATGACAGAGGCAAACTTTTAGGATACATTATATCTTCACGAGGGATTGATGTTGATCCGGCCAAAATACGAGTTGTTCTCGAAATGATCCCACCTTCGAGACGAGTCTAGAATTAGGTCATTTCTTGGGAAACTCGGTGCAATCCGAAGGTTCATCCCATATTTAAGCTTTTCCATTCATCCAATCAATAATCTACTCAAGAAAGATTATAGCATCGATTGGACTGAAGATTGCAACGAGGCCTTCAAAGTAGTTAAGCGCTTCTTTTTGTCACCACCCACACTAATGCCTCCCAAGCCAAACTGCCCTTTGATCCTATACTCATGAGCCACTCATGTCTCACTAGCCTTGCATGCTAGCTCAAGAAGATGATGACAAACGAGAATGCACGATCTATTTCATTAGCCGAACATTGCTTGATTATGAAACACGTTACACACAGGCAGAGAGAGAATGCCTTGCTATAATTTTTGCAACAAAATGTTTGAGACATTCCATGTTAAACCAGGAAACAAGGGTCATTGTAAAGACAGACCATTTACAAACATTTCTCACACAAGGATCTTTATCTAAAAAAATTTGCCGTTTCATAACCCTAATGGGAGAATTTGAGTTAACATTCGTAAACTGCAAATCTGTTAAAGGACAAATCATTGTAGAGACTAGTTAGCTAACAATCCACTAGATGCAAGCGAGCTGGTAGATCTAGACTTTCTCGATGAATGTGTATACTTTTTCGAAACCAAACCCCTCATTTCTACATGTCCCTGGTATAATGATATCATCAATTTTATCATGGACCATACATACCCTAAAAGTGCCACGTCACAACAAAGGAGGTGGTTACGCATTATTGCCACTAAATATGTTGTTTTAGACCAAGTGCTCTATTAGAGCCTTCGACAAAGATGCTTCTAAGATGTGTCGACACGAGAGAAATCTAAGACGATTCTTCATGAATCCCATGGTGGGATATGTGGGGGCCACTTCGGTGGTCACGCCACTTTGCTCGTAAAATACATCGAATGGGCTATTTTTGGCCCACTCTCGAGCATGACATAGTGTAATTCATACGTAAGTACCACAAATGTCAAGAAATCTCTCACGAGATTCACATGCCAGCAGAATCCTATGCAACCAATAGTGACTACGTGGCCTTTCTCCACTTAGGATCTATACTTAATAGGAAATTCTCTCCTTCATCAACCGATGGCCATAATTTTATAATCATAGCCACGGAATATTTCACCAAATGGGTGGAGGCTATGCCTCTCACCACCGTACTGTGTTTGGTGATTGCGAAATTCATTTTGAACCAAATTATCTGCAGGTATGGTGTCCCGAAGTCATTATCTCGAGATAATGGTGCATCCTTTAAGAATGATGAAGTCCGTGAGCTATGTAGCAAGTTCAAAATAAACCATCACACGGCCTCTCTTTACTACCCTCAAGCCAATGGGTAGGTCAAGCGACAAACAAAATGTTAAAACTCATTCTCCTCAAAATGGTAAAGGAAAAAAGTGAGATTTGTATTTAAAACTATATCCGGCCTTGTGGGCCCACCAAACCTTAATAAGACCACCAACAGAGCAACCCCTTTCTCACTGGTATTCGGGAAGAAGCAGTTCTCCCGCTTGAGGTTGAAATACCTAGTCTCCGCATCTCACTACAAGGGATTCTGGATGAAGAAGCTTACAGGGAGGCACGCCTCTCCCAACTAGAAATCCTAGATGAGGCCAAGCTAAACACCGAACAATGGCATAGAGCCTATGCTGACCGGATGTGTCAGCAGTATAACAAAAAGGTCTATGAGTGAGAAATATATGAAGGAGATCTAGTTCTAAGACTAGACAATTGGATCAATAAGAAAACCGGCAAAGGAAGAAAGTTCTGGCCCAAATGGTTGGGCCCATATCAAGTCATGAAGGACTATAGAAATGGTGAGCATCTCTTGTGAACACTAGAAGGTGAGGAATTTGGTGAAAGTCAATTCCTTGAACCTTAAATGGTTTTACGCATGAAGCATCAACACTATTTGTATAATTATATCTACATTACATATTCATTTAGTTAGGTTCATTTTGTTCACTCACTTCGTAAAACTTGGTGATCAATGGACTTGTTCTTAAGCAATTCATTATAAACTTCGATGGTATTGACAGGAGCATTCAAATCATACTTCTTCATTTTCATAACATCATCAATGCTTGAAATCATTTCATCAACTAAAGCTAGATATGACAAAGTGTTAACGTAGCCATACCAAGGCTGCATGCTTGTTCTCACTTTTGGTTTCTTCCTAGGATAGATGTCTTGCTTATGGTCTCGCTTCTAGAAGCTTCGTGGTGTCACATCTATCCCGTATATATATATCTCTTTGGAAATAAGAACATACCGACATTTTGCTTAAGTAGGTAAGTCAAATATAGATCAAATGAAAAATTTTACTTTAACACATTTCCTTGCCTACCAACCTTCGGTGTTGAGCTTGTGTCTCTTACTAGTGAGGTAGGGTTGGGAAAGGATCGGAATGCCCTTACTCACCCGTGCCTTGTCCATGGTGATAAGCCCATGCTTCCTACTAGTAGCATGGGGCAAGGTGTAGGGGTCCTCTTGACAAAGAAACGTTGAAAGTCATAAGTAAAAATTTCAAACAAACCTTTGAAATCTTGAGTCAAAAACAAATGAATCGGATGTCCAAAATTCCAAGAGAGTTCAAAACCACGAAAACCAGATTTTGTCAACCAAGTGGCCATCTACGAATAAGTCTGGATAAACTACAAAGCAAGTCGCATTCAAAACTATGGAGTCACTTGATTAGGGTAGGTTTGTAGCATCCTAATTTGGTTCCACCAACTTTTTGTCTATCTCCCATCATTACTATTTCAACACACCTCGCATCTTGTGCCCTCTCTAGCTCTTGGTGGTGAGCCCTCGCATCTTACTAGTTGTGTGGAGTTAGGAGTGGCGCAAGTTCATCTCGCTCATCATACCGAGTTCATCATCACATTTTTCCAAAACAATATGAAGTCTCGAAAATTGCTTATGAAAGCTAAAGTTCAAGATCACAAGTTCATTTACATAATCATACATTAGCATCACGAAATACAAAAACAAAGCATTTGTGATATATGTTTTCCATTGCATACATTCAAAAAGCATATAAAAACAAAAATTGTTATAAACATCTAGTATACATGTGGAAATGAATCACAAAACTCTAGGTACAAAGAGATCTAGATCCAAAAAGAGATGAATATATATATATATATATATATATATATATATATATATCGGGTTTCATATACAATGCCATCATGCACTAGGCATGGTCAAAACACTCAATGAGCTCGGAAAATATAAAATGATCATATAAACAATCTAGCAAGAGTCACTACAAACAGAGCCAAGTGACCTCTCAACCCCTATGAGATCCCTCAGAAGGCACATGACCACGTATAGGACTCCGGCTACACTGGCACTCTGAGTGCACTGAGGTATCACGATCCCAAACAGTAGTTGTAGCCTCGCTATGAGAGTGGCTCCTCATCAGGCTCTCTACAGTCCTATACCTGGCTAACTCAGTATGGATGGAAGTCACCATCTTGGCCACGTGCCGATAGGGGCCAAAATCATTGCTATGCCTACCGACGGTGAAGGCTCCCCTGCATCCACAGATAGCTCAGCATGAGTCTTCTCCATGGGGAGCATCAGGGTATTAGTACATACCCGGTGAATCAAGTCTCACCACTCATCAACATTCTCTGCAAGCAAAGGAGAAAACAAATTAGAAAATAATCAAAAGGGGTCAAAACAAGGATGAAAAAAATTATAGATAGCAACTAAGGCAATCCTAGCTAAAAAAAATATTAAAAGAAGAGTGACAACTCACTCGGATCTCCGGGCCTCCAAGAGGGATCCTAGGATCACATCCCGCCACGAGATGCCGCCGCGGCCGACCGATGTCCTCCTCCCATATCCTGGGGGCAACATAGCATCCTACTATGGACTCATCCTCTCTACCTAGGTCCTGAGAAGGCAACTCCTCTGAGACTAGAGTCACCCTCTCCACACTCTGCTCTGCCCTCTCGGCCTGTAGAATAGCTTGAGTGTCATGCCACTCAGATTGCTATCCTCTCCCCCACCCGACTTGCGGACCTCCATGTCATCAGTCTCCTCCTCTGTCTCTCCCCATGTGAACTCCTCAGACTCAGAGTCTATATCAATAGGGTCATCACTTCTATGGGTAAGACCAGCAGAAATCTAAAGTAAAGGTGCCTGAGGAGCACCAACTCTCTCTCGGGCACGTACCACCCACCTAGCTGCAATGGGGATTCCAGGAGTAAAAACAGTCCAACCCCCGGCCCCGAGACCTCCCCTAGCCTCCCAAACTAATCGAACACCGGCACCACTGGGGAAGCATATCAATGTAAGCAAGGCCGAACTATGAGGCACTCGATCAAAGTGGTGTGTCTCTACCTTCCCCGTCCTATCCACAAGCTGCCCTAGTAGTGGAGAAAGAAATTAAAGTGAATGTCTCCTCACCCCACAACCCTGCCATAGCCTTATAAGGTGTGGCCTCCATATCCTCAGTAGTCAGGGAAGCAACTGGCTGGTGGGGTGCTCTAAGCACTGACATCTCTGTCCATCTAGTTTCCCTCACGGCCCCGGGATCTGCCACCTCTATGCCTCTCCCATAAGGGATGATACGCTCATAGACCCAGCTCATAACCAAGGTCGGATGGCTCAAAGATTGTCCCTGTAAGAAAACCACCTTGTACAAGTCGTGATAGGTGGTCCCAAGTATATCGGCTCCCCAAGAATAAATCTGACCATGTGCCTCAATCTGTGTGATGATGGGGGCCCAGTAGTAAAGCAATGTATCACCTCCATTGTCTTTGATCAATCTCGAAGAAAGGATGCCCATAATAGCATGACAGATTAAAGGGATGGGCAAGCCAGGAATAGAACGGACCTTCACCCCCTTCTTCGAACCAGTGGAAACAACTGTGTCTCCCATATAAGTGGCCCACTGAGTCACCTGAGCTCTGGATACTACTGTATCAAATGAAAGTCTCCTCCCAATAATCGGGACTCCCAAAATGCGGTAGACATCCTCTAAGGTGATAGTCCACTCACCCCTGACACCTGGAAATTGGAAAGTGTTACGATTTGCATCCCAGTAAGAAAATAAGTCACATAGTATGTGACTGGCAGGGGTAACATGGGGGACCCGTGTGATCCTCAATATACCTACCCTCTGAAGGGTATCCTGCTCATCCTGAGAGAGTGCATCTAGCACTGCTAGAAGCCAATCTCTCTCTCTCTCTCTCTCTCTCTCTCTCTCTCTCTCTCTCTCTCTCTCTCTCTCTCTCTCTCTCTCTCTCTCTCTCTCTCTACGATGTACTCTTCCTTCTTCTCAGTAAACACATAAAAACACGCAAAAAGGAGCAAGTTAGTATCAAAATTGCATTAAAAAAATTTAAAGCAAGTAAGAATGCTAGAAATGTAAAAATAAACTCAAATTGATGTTATCTTAACATTACAGAGAGAACTACCTCCCTAAGCAAGGCGGTGGTTACTCAGAACCGCCACCTTGGAAGGCGGCGGTCTTGTAACCACCGCCCTACTCGGGGTGGCGGTTCTATCCCATGTTTAAAAATGGGTCACATGCCCTAACATGCTCCAAAAATGCTAAAAAATGACCATTTTGACTAAAAAAATCCTAGCCATTAGGCCCCCTAAGAGACACATTTAAAATTGACATTTCTAAAAATGACCCCCCCAAGACAAATATTTCGACATTTTAATATTTTGGGTGCAAAAACGTTAAAACGAGAAGAACTAACCTGAAATCTCACGGGTCGAGGATCTACTCATGGAGGCATGATCACTATCTCGATACAAATGTTTCGACTATACTCTCGTTGAAAACCATCACCGTGGGCCCGCAGCTCAAAAAATATCAAATCGACGCGCACAAATGAATAGGAAAATGGTCCCATATATATATATATATATATATATATATATATATAGTGTTTTGACTCATTTCGAATGCCCCTTTCGCAAGTTTAGAGCACCGACAGAGGTAAGTTCTCATCCCCGCATAAATGGTAAGTCCTCATTTCATACTAATTTAGTATTTATTTCTCATTTTATTTTATCTATCTGCACTTGAGTCTTCTTTCCATTTTACGGGTAGTGGGAACTCGGATGGTGACATTTCGACACACGTGCATGTCGTATATAATTTCTAGCTTCCCGTTTTCGGACCGCCATACTCGAAACAACCATTTTACACCTCTTTATGGCTAAAACACTTCTCGAGAGCGCAATATGTACGTACCCAAAATTGAAGGGTATTGTACGCTTGTAACAATGTTACACATGCCCCAATGATGAAACAGTCGCCTCGAAAGGTGTTCGAATCCAAAAAGATTATGAAGTATATGTTAGCATCCCAAGTGCTTTATCCATGTTCCTTGTGCTTTGTTTTATTCATCTCCCTTCGTTTCTTAGCGTTTTGACCTTTAGTGACAAAACCACCACCCCGCTCATGGCGGTAGTCCTTCACATGTTTTCTAGCGTGTTCTTTTGATCACGACTGGCGTAATTTTCAACTTTCACCAGCTTTTCTCAACCACCTTAGCTTGTATTAATGTTTTATGTCCTCTGGAATAGTGTTTGTTCATTGTTTAATGGTAAAAGAGTTCGACGGGAGTTACCTTTGGGTGAATGTGAAATCTATAAATAGCTGGTTTGTGTTAGTGCAAAATCACAAAGCACCCCTGGATGCGAGATCAGGTTTCTAGGTTGATCACTCGGGCATCCAGGTGTGATTGCACAACATGGAAACCTCTCTCCAAGCGTGCGACTTGTGAAACCGAGAGAGGAATCTCCAAAGAAGGCTGGTTCCTGCTCCTAAACTACTCGCCACAAGCTATTCCGGTGCGGGAAAGCTAATCTAATCCTAATCTAACAATGCCAAGGAGACAGAGAGAGAGAGAGAGAGAGAAAAGAAAAGAAAAAGCCTACACTAAAATAGTGATACACCGAGAGAGGAGAATGTTGAACATCTATCAAAAACGCCATGGGACAAAGAGAGGTGAGAAATGGGAAGGATGGACGGATGCATCACGAGGCCCAAGGATAGATTTCACACGAAAAAATGTCCCAAAACTCCATGAACACAGCTCCAGATCTGCAATGAACGTTCAAACATGCACAAATACCTGCAATGAAGAGAGGTAAGAAGAAAACAAGCAAAAACGAGAAAGGATGGACAGATGCATCACAAAACACATTTTTGTTGCTTCAGAAGTTTACACAGAACATCATTTCAATAGTAAAAGGCAAAAATGCCATTACAGAGCAAGGGAGGAGGTTCGAACTCCATTTTCAACCCTAGAGAAGAAAAGAAGGGAGGCGGAGCGAAAAAATGTACAACTTGTTATCTCTCTTTTTTAAAATGAGCCAAATCTGGCTTTATACAATGCATGGGTCGAGCCCAGGAGACAAAAACATAGGAAAACATGTAAGCAGCCCAACCATTGACCAAAATGCATTCTTCATTAAAATCGGTGGTTGAGACATCACTTATGGCCATGCTGAAGAAGAATGCGACCCATGTGCATTAAAACTGGTTGTTGAAACGTCACTTCTGGCCATGATCACGCGTCAGAGCCATTTCTCGATTTTCTCCCTCTAGACTGCACCAAAATGCAAGATTGACCCTAGAATCGTGTAGAGAATTTCACCAGCTTTCCGTTGATATAAAGAACGTGCAAATCTGAGTTTTGGATCGAAAGTTATGGCGATCTGAAGATTTAGGGCACAAAACAGGTAAAAACGTGTTTTGAAATCTTTCCCGCGCTCTGCCACCTGGATGACACATGGCATGCATTGATTGGTCGCGTGATTCTCTCTCCTCTGCCTTTCGGTGGGCTTTCTTTTGAAATTTCCTTGTGGGCCCCTTAAACTTGGACACGTGGCATGCATTGATTGGCCGACAGGGGCGCGGGGCAGACCTTGGCTTTTAGCTTTTCGGCCAAAACTCATGCCAAATTCTCTAACTCCTTCCCGAGCTCCACATTCCCTGTTCCATAGGACACGTGTCCTCTTTTGATTGGCTCGGGCTGACCCCTCAAAATTCACCCTTTGACCTTTGGACTCTTTCCCCTGCGACACGTGTCGTGATCTGGTTGGTTCTCGGCCCTTTCGGCTCCTTCGCGCCCTTCGCGTCTTTATGTCCCGGATGTCCCAAACTGCTTGGGCCAAAAACTTCCGATCCGCCCGAAATGGGCTTCCTCGTCCCTCATTTGGCCGATGACACGTGGCGTTGTTTGATTGGCTTTCGGCTCCTTCGGCGATCCGCGTCCCACGCGTCCCTTCGTCCCGGATGTCCCAGTATGAACTTTCTCTGTTTCGGGCGAACCGGCCGGTTCACGTCATCACGGCCCAAATGTCCCAATTGCTTCGGACTATTTGTTCTCATTTTGGCCGATCCAGGCTGGTTCGCGTACTTCACGTACTCTTGTCCCAAACTGTCCCACTCAGCAGTTAGTTGTTTTTTTTTCCTCTTTCGGCCGGATCGGCTTGTCACGCCCGCCCGCGTCCATTTGTCCCGACTGTCCCGGTGTCTCCGATCTTGTTTTTCTGCTTCGGGCGAACGGCCGGTTCGGGTCCTTCGCGCACTCTTGTCCCACTTGTCCCTTTGCTGCTTGGGCCGCCTGCAGGCTTTTCGGCCGATCCGCGCCTTGGCGTCCCAAATGTCCCACATTGTCCTAGGACAAGGACTTAGCCATTTTTCGTGATTTTTTCTGGCCTGAGCCTATCTTCTGCAACTTTTTTCGCATTTTCTCAGAGCTTGCTCTTTCCTTCTTTGGTCAGGGGAGTTAGAAAAAATCTGAGGGAACCCCAGAAACATGATGTTTTCTCTGAATCAATTATCTGCCTGGGACTTGAGAATTCTGATGCATGTTATCAAATTAACCCTGGGGTGAATTTTGGATAACAATTTGGCGACTCAGCGGGGTCATCTGCCTGCTAGATGAAGTTACCAGTTGCCTGAAGCATCCATTGGGCATGGAGTCCTGAGTTGTAACCTGCAACTGATCTGAACTTTGAAAACTTCCCTCTGAGCCACTTGAAACCCATTGAACCTGGAGTGTTCTCACCAAGATGCCACTGAAACGAACTGTGCAAGAGCAGAACCAACAACACCAAAACTATGTACAAAACTGAAAATCATACATGTCCCAAATGGAACATGCAGAGTGTGCACAAGCACTTCTTCTACTGAAAGAAAACCTACCCACTCTACTCTAACTGGAAGCAAAAGCAAGCTAAACAAACCCTGCAATTGGTTGTGAGAAATAGCTTCCCTTTCTCAAAAGTGGCAGCCATGCAATTGATTTGGCACTGATCATGGCTGTTTGGATGGATGGAAAATCAACAAGAAGCTGGTCTTCTATCCAAATCATCAAAGTATCAGCTGAAAACAAATCCAATACCTCTTTTAGTTGCTCTGCATTTGGATTGAAGAGGTATGGCAGCTGATCCTTGGTACTTTGTAGCTCACCCTCATGCTCAGAAGAAAGCATGACTAGTTGTGACTTCTCCTTTGGCTCCAATGAAGCCAAATACCTGATTGGGCAAGGTATGGTCCTTTGAGTATGCCCATTGCTGTGATTTTCAACCCCAAGAATGGAGTCTTCTTGTAGACCTTCTTGAATGGATGGTGTGGAAGAAATGGTGAAATTCCTCTGTCCTTTCTCTTCCTCCAATGAAGAACGTGAAAGATTAAAATCTTCCAATCTTGATTCCGAAGAGCTATTATAAGATGCTGGCTGTTGTAAATGAATGCCCTCCTTCATGACAGTAGACTCAAGTGTTTGGAGTGTGGATGATGAAAGAGAGAAAGGTGGAAACTCAACCGGCTCTTCTCCATCAAAACAGTTCTCCAAATCTGACAGATAAACTACCTTATTGTTGTCCTGCTGCAAATATTCAACTTCCTCCATGGTGTCTTCTTGATCTGTAACTTGACCACCATGGTTTCTTTCTCCCTTCAACATTGAGTTTGAGAGGTCAAACTCCTCTTCAGCACTGGAACTTGAGAGAGGTGAAGTAGAAAGAAGAACTGAAGGTTCTCCTGTAGCCTGCTTTGTGCTCAGAGCTCTTGGATCTGCAATTTTCTCCCCCACAGCTGGAATGTGCTCCTCTTCTTTTGGATTTGGAGCAGCTTCTCCTTCCTCCAATGTTTGAAGACAATCTTGCTCTTGATTGAACTCTTCCTCCAGCATGAAGTTTGTCAAGTCAAACTCTTCAATCTGCTGCTCTAGAGGACAAGTTGGGACTGCAAGATCTTCTTCTTCTGCTGCAACAAAATCAGCCCTGGCCACCATTTGTTCAACCTTAGCCTCTTCTGTAGGTTTAACCATCAAGGGGATCTTTGTCATCCCAAATCTAAGAGCCCAACTCTTCAGACTTTGAATTTCTTCATCTTTGTTTGGCTTCTCTTTTTGCTGTTGTTTTCCTTGACTGGCATTCTGATTTTCATCCTCCCAACATGGATTTGGGAATGCAAGAGGAGGGATGGGTTGTAACTCAACTGATTTGACATTTTTTTGTGGTGGCGGAGGAGGTGAAACCTCTTGTTTCTTTGGAGTGGGAGGTATTTCATTTAGCTCTTGTGGAGAGGATGACTGTTTGGAAGGAAAAAGGAAAGAAGAATTGAGGTGTGGTGGAAGACTGAGAGGTGGAGACATGGGATCGACATTTGGGACAGCAGATGGAGAGTTTAAAGCTTAACACTTTGCTGAGATGAAACAGTTGGGAAAGAGGAAAAGAAAAGGCATGAGAAGGTGTGCTTACCCATTGACAAGGTTGTTGAATACTCCTCTCATACACCTCTATTTCTTCAATCCACTTTGCAAGCAAAGGCAGCATTGCAATCATGAAGTCAAGCTTCTCCTGAGGGCTGTAATGCCTTGGAAAAGGTCCCACCCATGGACAAGGTGCTCTGCAACCGATTCCAAATGCTTTCATCTGTGCCTGAGCCCTGGACTGCACTATGTTTACCTCCATCTTTTGGATCTTCTCCAACAGACCAGCATCTTGCATCTGATGGTCTTCATTGTATGCATACTCTTGCTCTTGGAAGGCTCCATAGCCAAACTGACTTTGGCACTGCTGCTCATATGGGTATGCATACTGATCTTGAATCTGCTCAAAATGTTGATTTGGAGGATTTGTAAAACATGTTGGAGGTGGAATATACTGCTTGTTGTTGATGTGAATTCCATGATGGAAATGAAGTCATGATTGCACAACTTCATAGAATGAGAGAATGATGGAAGAGATGGAAGGAAGAATGGATAGAAAAAGAATGAAAATGAATGGAAAGGAAGGTCTGCAACTTCAGAGATGGGTTGTTGACCAGATGGAGTCACCAGATGTGTTTGCAAGTGCCTCCAAAGGTTGAAATCTTCACAGGAACACATCAACCTGCAAAGATGAAGTGAAAGACCTCTAGAGTCCCACCGGGCATGCCAAAACTGTTAGTGCAAAATCACAGCACCCCTGGATGCAGATCAGGCTTCTAGGTTGATCACTCAGGCATCTAGTGTGATTGCACAACATGGAAACCTCTCTCCAGCGTGGGACTTGTGGCGAGAGAGAGAATCTCCGAGAGAAGGCTGGTTCTGCTCCTAAACTACACCGCCACAAGCTATTCCGGTGCGGGAAAGCTAATCTAATCCTAATCTAACAATGCCAAGGAGACAGAGAGAGAGAGAGAAAAGGAAAAAAAAAAGCCTACACTAAAACGGTGATACACCAGAGAAGGAGAATGTTGAACATCTATCAAAACTACCATGGGACAAAGAGAGGTGAGCAATGGGAAGGATGGACAGATGCATCACAGGCCCAAGGATAGATTTCACACAGAAAATGTCCCAAAACTCCATGAACACAGCTCCAGATCTGCAATGAACGTTCAAACATGCACAAATACCTGCAATGAAGAGAGGCAAGAAGAAAACAAGCAAAAACGAGAAAGGATGGACAGATGCATCACAAAACACATTTTTGTTGCTTCAGAAGTTTGCACAGAACATCATTTCAATAGTAAAAGGCAAAAAACGCCATTACAGAGCAAGGGAGGAGGTTCGAACTCCATTTTCAACCCTAGAGAAGAAAAGAAGGGAGGCCAGAGCGAAAAAATGAACAACTTGTTATCTCTCTTTTAAAATGAGCCAAATCTGGCTTTATACAATGCATGGGTCGAGCCCAGGAGACAGAAAACATAGGAAAACGTGTAAGCAGCCCAACCATTGACCAAAATGCATTCTTCATTAAAATCGGTGGTTGAGACATCACTTCTGGCCATGCTGAAGAAGAATGCGACCCATGTGCATTAAAACTGGTTGTTGAAACGTCGCTTCTGGCCATGATCACGCATCAGATCCATTTCTCAATTTTCTCCCTCCAGACTGCACCAAAACGCAAGATTGACCCCGGAATCGTGTAGAGAATTTCACCAGCTTTCCGTTGATATAAAGAACATGCAAATCCGAGTTCTGGATCGAAAGTTATGGCGATCTGAAGATTTAGGGCACAAAACAGGTGAAAACGTGTTTTGAAATCTTTCCCGCGCTCTGCCACCTGGATGACACGTGGCACGCATTGATTGGTCACGTGATTCTCTCTCCTCTGCCTTTCGGTGGGCTTTCTTTTGAAATTTCCTTGTGGGCCCCTTAAACTTGGACACGTGGCATGCATTGATTGGCCGACAGGGGCGCGGGGCAGACCTTGGCTTTTAGCTTTTCGGCCAAAACTCATGCCAAATTCTCTAACTCCTTCCCGAGCTCCGCATTCCCTGTTCCATAGGACACGTGTCCTCTTTTGATTGGCTCGGGCTGACCCCTCAAAATTTTCCCTTTGACCTTTGGACTCTTTCCCCTGCGACACGTGTCGTGATCTGGTTGGTTCTCGGCCCTTTCGGCTCCTTCGCGCCCTTCGCGTCTTTATGTCCTGGATGTCCCAAACTGCTTGGGCCAAAAACTTCTGATCCACCCGAAATGGGCTTCCTCATCCCTCATTTGGCCGATGACACGTGGCATTGTTTGATTGGCTTTCGGCTCCTTCGGCGATCCGTGTCCCACGCGTCCCTTCGTCCCGGATGTCCCAGTACTGAACTTTCTCTGTTTCGGGCGAACCGGCCGGTTCGCGTCATCATGGCCCAAATGTCCCAATTGCTTCCGGACTGTTTGTTCTCATTTTGGCTGATCTGGCCGGTTCGCGTACTTCACGTACTCTTGTCCCAAACTGTCCCGCTCAGCAGTTAGTCATTTTTCTTCCTCTTTCGGCTGGATCGGCTTCTCGCGCCCCACGCGTCCTTCTGGTCCGACTGTCCCGGTGCTACAGTTGTCTGTTTCGGGCGAACCGGCCGGTTCGGGTCCTTCGCGCACTCTTGTCCCACTTGTCCTTTTGCTGCTTGGGCCGCCTGCAGGCTTTTCGGCCGATCCGCGCCTTGGCGTCCCAAATGTCCCACATTGTCCTAGGACAAGGACTTAGCCATTTTTCATGATTTTTTTACGCTGACAGCACTGTTTTCTACAACTTTTTCGCATTTTCTCAGAGCTTGCTCTTTCCTTCTTTGGTCAGGGGAGTTAGAAAAAATCTGAGGGAACCCCAGAAACATGATGTTTTCTCTGAATCAATTATCTGCCTGGGACTTGAGAATTCTGATGCATGTTATCAAATTAACCCTGGGGGGTGAATTTTGGATAACATTTGTTTTCAAACAAATGGCCCTCAAAAACTTCCCTTAACTTCTCATATCCATTGTTTAGTCTCACAATTTCTTGTTTAGAGCTCATTTTGTTTCATGTTTGCATCCATGCTAGTTTTCCTTTACTTTTGGAAGCCATTAGATCTTCTTGCTTGATCTTGTTCATTGATGTCCATGCAAATTAGTTTAGAACAGTATGTAAGTTATAGATTGCATCCATTAGAGTTGTAGGTTGTGTTCTTCATAAAACGTAGATTCTAGAATCTCTCGGTACTCTTGTGTTGTATTCCCATAATAAATCCCGCTAGGAATTGCATATGCCAAGCTCTACCTCTTGCGTTGTCCCTCTCCTCATCACATTGTATTCGGTCTATATCCAAAGTCACATTGTGCAAATACCTTCTTCATTGATGCTAGCATATACATGCTCTTCTACGGATTCACGTGAACACGAAGGAATGAGGAGATCATTCTGAGGGGACAAAGTCATACACTACCGGATTCTCCATTGTTCGGAAATTCCAGGTTTTATCTATTAAAGTTCTAGTTAAAACATATCAAATAGAGTTGTGAAATATTTCATTTAATTTAATTCTCATTCTCGATATTGTCGGGAAGCCGTGGGGATTGATAGTTTCGAGAAATTATGATTCATTCCTCACTTCGAGGTAAGATCGAAAATCTTTCAATTAAAATTAATCACTATCTAGTTGTTTAGAATAGACTCACAACCACGGGTAAATAGCTACACTAGGCTACCTTGCTTGTTTTAATTTTTTTATTAGATTAGTTTTCATTTTCTCGAGTATATTAGATTAGTCGCTCTTTCAATTTTGTTAAAATTATCTCAAAAAATAAAAAAATAGAGGAATATATATATGTTGTAGATATATCTTTCATAGCTAATTTATTTTGTTCATTAGGTTTATATTAACCTTGTATGACAATCACGGGACCTAGGGAGCCCAGAGAATACATTTTCGAGCCAATCGTACCACAACCCAATCTTGTTGTAGCATTAACTGACATAGACCAAAATCTCGGGATTCGTGTCTTCCAAACAACAACGAGACCTACATGAAATCAACTCAAAGTTAAGGGGATTAAACATAGAAGATGACAAAGTGCATGTGTTCTGGTCAAGTCAGCCAAATTATAGGTCACCTTGATATATATCTATATGACCGTAGAAGGACCTGAAAAAGAAAAAACATTCAGTTATGACCCACTAGTCCCACAGCTAGACGCAGGAGACCTCCTCATTGATATAGACACGAGCTTACACATCCAAGTTTCCAGAAAACCTGTTAGGTACTCCAAGAAAATCATGCAACTTTTAGTTCTAAACATAGAGGCCGAAAAGGCATATGATTACTGGATACTCGGGATCGAATAAGGGATTGATTCTTCACATGACCATAGGAGGTCCACAGCAACCATGAACTTACGGTTGTGATCCATAGGTACCACAACCTAGTGGGCCTACAAATCAATCCAACATTGATGCTAGTTTGCGAACATTAGAATTTAAATCCTCTCCACTTCCACCAGAAATTATCACACAACTATCATTATTAAACATAGCAGATTAATCAAGCTAAAGATTTCGGACTAGACCGAGAATCATCCATAAACACCAAAGGATCCACTACACATTTAGCCATCCATTTTCATGATCTTGTTGGGAGACATATACGAAGCACCCACAGGTTATCTTCCACATATCCCACAACCCATAGATCAGATCACAACAGAGCTTGATATTGATTGGAGCCTTCAAGTAGCTATCCTCGCCGAACGATCTATCACACCGGTTCAGGTTAGGAGGGCCTTCTTTTCCTTAGATTCACAGATCCCATTATTGCATGTTGAATACATAAGATTACCTAACTAGTTTATCTGCATCCCGTGTGTATTCCATCCCCACCGGTTGTCTCAGCACAACCTCGGGAGGTCGGGTGCAAGGAAGAGTTACTTGTAGATTCCCATGCTCGCATGTCACTTTTCCATTGTACAAAATTGGTGAACCCGATGATGAAACAAACAACGCTTCATCTTCTCTACTTCATTAGCCTTCATATCAGCTTCACCAACAAAATTGGTGAACCCGACGTGAAACATGATCAATTGCTTTGCTTTCACACTCTTCTTTTAGTTTTATCCACCTTCACTTCTTCCCATTATTCTACGGGTATTTACATACCCCCAATATGTCGGGATACAATGCATATGACAAACCTCTCCTAGGACTTGAGGCATACTACGATCAATTAAATAGACAATCATCACCCTCGCTCTCAGCATGGGGTGACAACTATTCAACTAGCCAATTCTCAACACAAACTCCCCCTCAAAGGACTAGATATAGTTCTTCTTTCCAAATAGAGGATTTAGATCAGCTCACTCAAACGCAACAACCAAAGCCTTCGGGCTCAAACAACATGACGCTCACTGGAGAATCTGGTTCATCTCCTCAGGTGTTTCTTAGGCCACAAATTAGCAAAAAGTCAGATCCATATCTATTTTTAGATGACGAAAACTTAGCACATTATGCTAGGAGTGAACAACGCTCTCAAAGTATGTACCCACCGTAGGAAGTTTGCAAACACAACCCGAGGTCTCATTCCAAGAAAATACCCCCATTCCTCCACCTAGGGAATGCCCTTGTGAAACTTGGTAGGGGAATGATAAGTTCATAGCAGGGTACCATATTCCTATACAACCTCGAGGTGTACAACAAACACCATTAAGGCAAAATACTGTGTCTTCACTAAACAAAGTCATCTCACCTTAGTTGACAAGGTTAGAGGGTGGAACTTGCTCAAGCAAATCAAAATTCACAGCTTCATGCAAGCAAGAACTTCTAATCCTCCACATCACCCCACCCTAGTAGACCTCCTCACACAGGAATAGGCATGTTGGGTATGCCTCCTCAATATTTACAACAAACACTAACTAGAACCACGTTTTCTAACGCCATTCCATTGAAAATATGATACCTCCCGACTTAGTACAAAACAACCGATTCTGAGCAATGCTCCTCCATACTTAAACATGTATTCCAAGACACCCCAGGAGATATGTTCTCTTCTCCCAAAGATGTTCGCTTAACCACGTGGATTTCCTTACGCCCTATGCAAATACACATGCTATGCGACATCAACAACCCATTCCACCTAGACCCCTCAAAGAAGCACCATCAATTTTCCAAACTTATATGATAGGGACCTATTCGAATATTTGAAAGAACCTTTGGGTCAGTACTCTACGAAGCATCATGCTTCCAAGACCTCTCCCCGATCTACCCAAGTACAAAGGGGAGGGAGATCCGAATGCACATATTAAGGCCTATGCCAGAGCCATTTGAGAACTGCTCCTTGGGATGGAGTTGTTGCTAAAATATTCCCAAAACTTTAGAGGGTATCACCTCGATTGATATTACAAAATACCAAAGCCTCAATACATTCATTTAAACACCTCGTTTCGAGTTCATCAAGGTGTTCAACATGAACAAATTGTTGAGAACATGAATCGGGGAATTCTTGCATATTAAACAAGAACACAATTAATCTATTGCTCATTTCATCCAAAGATGGCGTACAGTCCTCTATTCATCGCCAGCGCTCCAAACATGGATCGAGATGGAACTATGCGATTTATTCCTTCATTCTCTCAATAGAGAGGTAAAGGAAGAAGTCGAGAAGTTCCCACTAAGAAATTATGATGAGGTGCTCGAGAGTGCTCTCCGAATAGATCAAGCTGCAATAAACAGCCGGTTTGTAAGACATATGGAACAAATGGGAGGTTAATCATCCCCAACCAAAACACTATGACTTATCCTACTACCACAAACGCCAATCAAGGACCAAAATCCTTAACAAAAACTACAGAGTGACAACAAATGGAGTGGACTCGACCAAACTAAGAAAGCAAACATTATAAATGTTCCACCACCGTTAACAATCAAAAACAACAATTTTACCCCAAGAATCAACACGGTGGATTTTAATCATCCACAACAACAATGACAACGACAAATCCGGACAATCGGGTCCAAGTCATAACTCGACGGATATCAAAACCAAAGGCAACAAACACAAAACGTTAATCCTAATAGTCAACGGTTTAATCAGAGTTTTGGACCACAACACGTGCCCAACCAACAACCTAGGAGTTATAATCCTGACTTGTATTGTGGTTTCCACAAAATTTGAGGCCATGACACTAGGACTTGCTGCGATTACAATAAGTTCATGCAACATTTGCCAGAAGAACAAAGACAACTCTTCATAGATATGTTCTTAATAGATTCTGTGGCACCTATGCCAAATACCTTCATAGAGGCATTTTCCCCTCAAAACGCACCTCTTAAGATCTTCAATGATCCACTTCCAAATCACAATAAAAATAATAAATTAAATCCAAATGGGACGAACAAAGGTGTAATGACGGGAAATAATGATCACGAAGCCTCAACTTCACTAAATCCACCTGTCGCACCACAATTAGGAAGTCAACCACCAACCAAGATAGTTGGTCTAGTGGAGTTAGATCTTTGATTTACACGTAGAAGCCATAACAAGAACACAAGAATATTCTTCTCAACCAAATCCAATCTATCCACTAGAACCGGATAACATAAACAAACATTGGTAAAACCCATGGGTGCTTATGATTTAATTAATGACTTAACAAAGACCTTCTCTCACATCTCCTTTTTGGATTTGTTGAAAAAATCTCCCGCCCATAGGGCTGTTCTTTTAGAAGCATTGGGTCTAGGTCATTTAATTAACATCACTCCACCCACCAAAACACAAGTAAATCATATAGACTTCGATATCCACCCTCCAGGGCAGCCAAATAGGGATACCGAGTTTATATTCAACATAAACATACATCATACATCATTCCTAGAAAATATTGGACTCTCCATTTTGATGGAGCTAGATGTCACTATGGAGCCGGAGCAGGCATAATCCTTACTTCCCCGAGGGAAAGATCCTACCTTTTGCTTTTAAGTTGAACTTTGAATGTACAAACAACGGCGGTGAGTACAGAGCCCTCCTCCTTGGCCTCATCATAGCCAAAAGGCTTGGTGTTAATGACATCGAGTGTTAGGAGACTCACATTTAGTTACAAACCAAGTCTCGATTTATATGAGACTAGAGCCGAGCACTTACAATTCTATAAAATAGCGTTATTAGATCTAAGCAAAGGATTCAACTTCATATCCATAGAGGCAATCCCGTGAGAACAGAACCTTCTCGCATATTCAATAAAGACCTCAAACCTTCGCTTTCACCCCAAGTAATGAGTTAGAATATACAAGTTTCAACATATCACTTTGTCTTGAACCATTGGTACGTAAAATATCAACAAACCCTCTTCTAACACATACAACCGAGAATGAATCTCCTATCTTACATCATGTCGACAATGATAAAGTCACTCTCGAATATCTAAATGCCTATGGGAAGCTACACCTTGCTCACCATATAGTTGATCTTTCCTTAATACCACATTCCTCTTCCTACTTTGGAAATCCCATGGTAGAGTCTCCTCCAAAAAGGATCTCAATATCTACGAGATAGAAAATGGAGAAATCTTGGAACTACCTCCACCCCACCCGAGTTTGAAGTAGGTAACGCTTCTTTGATAGAAGAAACCATTGACATGAACATTGGAATGGAGGAAGAACCGAGAATTTTGAAGTTAGGATCCTCACTAACGCTAGAAGAAATAGAAATACACACCCAAATCCTTAAAGAACATCAAAAGGCCTTCGCATTTAGTTATAAATAAATGACAAGTATCGCACCAAAAGTTACCATACATAATCTTGTCACTAAACCGATGCGAAGCCAATTAAACAGAAGTCAAGACCAATGAAGCCAAAAGTAGCTCTCATGGTAAAAGAGGAATTAATAAAACTTCTCAAGTAGGATTCATCAAACCCATCGACTATTCACAATGGGTGTCTAATATCGTTCTCATTCTTAAAAAGAATGGAAAGATACACATTTGTATAGATTTTCGAGATATTAACAAAGCTTGTCTCAAGGATGATTTCCCATTACCATCCATTGACGTTATCGTTGATGCAATAGCTGGATTTGAACCGATGTCCCTCATGGATTGGTTCTCGTGGTACAATCGATTAAAATATCTAAGCAAGATCAAGCCAAAATCACGTTTATAACTCCTTGGGAACTTATTGTTATGTTATTATACCATTTGGTCTTAAAAACATCGGCACTACGTATCGTGAGCAATGATTTATATATTATATGATATTATCCATAAAATTGTGGAATCATATGTAGATGACTTGTTAGCCAAGGCCAAGAAATGTTGTGATCATCCGGAAGTACTTCGTATCATCCTCTCACGGCTAATTGAATATGGCGTCACATTAAACCCAGAGAAGTGTGTGTTTGGTGTGACAGAGGCAAACTTTTAGGATGTATTATATCTTCACAAGGGATTGATGTTGATCCGGCCAAAATACGAGTTGTTCTCGAAATGATCCCACCTTTGGATGAGTCTAGAATCAGGTCATTTCTTGGGAAACTCGGTGCAATCTAAAGGTTCATCCCATATTTAAGCTTTGCCATTCATCCAATCAACAATCTACTCAAGAAAGATTATAGCATTGATTGGACTGAAGATTGCAACGAGGCCTTTGAAGTAGTTAAGCACTTCTTGTTGTCACCACCCATGCTAATGCCTCCCAAGCCAGACCGCCCTTTGATCCTATACTCACGAGCCACTCATGTCTCATTGGCCTGCATGTTGGCTCAAGAAGATGATGACAAACGAGAACGCACGATCTATTTCATTAGCCAAACATTGCTTGATTATGAAACACGTTACACACAGGCAGAGAGAGAATGCCTTGCCATAATTTTTGCAACAAAATGTTTGAGACATTAAATGTTAAACCGTAAAACAAGGGTCATTTTAAAGACAGACCATTTACAAACATTTCTCACACAAGGATCTTTATCTAGAAAATTTTGTCATTTCATAACCCTAATGGGAGAATTCGAGTTAACATTCGTAAACCAAAAATCATTAAAGGAAAAATCATTGCAGCAGACGCTTAGCTAACAATCCACTAGATGCAGGCAAGTTGGTAGATCTAGAATTTCTCGATGAATGTGTATACTTTTTGAAACCAGACCCCCATTTCTACATGTCCCTGGTATAATGATATCATCGATTTTATCATGGACCATACATACCCTGGAAAGTGCCACATCACAACAAAGGAGGTGGTTATGCATTATTGCCACTAAATATGTTGTTTTAGACCAAGTGCTCTATCGCAGCCTTCGATAGCATGCTTCTAAGATGCGTCGACATAGAGAAATCCAAGAAGATTCTTCATGAATCCCACGGGGATATGTGGGGGCCACTTTGGTGGTCACACCACCACTCGCAAAATACATCGAATGGGCTATTTTTGGCCCACTCTCGAGCATGACATAGTGGAATTCATACGTAAGTGCCACAAATGTCAAGAATTCTCTCACGAGATTCATATGCCAAAGACAATCCCTACAACCAATAGTGACTACGTGGCCTTTCTCCACTTAGGGTCCATACTTAATAGCGAAATTATCTCCTTCATCAACGATGGCCATAATTTTATAATCATAGCCATGGAATATTTCACCAAATGGGTGAAGGCTATACCTCTCACCACCGTAACAAATTTGGTGATTTCCAAATTCATTTTGAACCAAATTATCTGCAGTGTATGGTGTCTCATGAGTCATTATCTCGAGATAATGGCGCATCCTTTAAGAATGATGAAGTTCGTGATCTATGTAGCAAGTTCAAAATAAACCATCACACGGCCTCTCTTTACTACCCTCAAGTTAATGGGCAGGCTGAAGTGAAAAACAAAATGTTAAAACTCATTCTCCTCAAAATGGTAAAGGAAAACAAACGAGATTTGAATTTAAAACTATATCCGGCCTTGTGGGCCCACCAAACCTTAATAAGAACACCAACAGAGCAAGCCCTTTCTCACCGGTATTTGGGAAGAAATAGTTCTCCCGCTTGAGGTTGAAATACCCGTCTCCGGATCTCACTACAAGGGATTATGGATGAAGAAGCTTACAGGAGGCACGCCTCTCCAACTAGAAAGCCTAGATGAGGCCAAGATAAAAACTAAACAAAGGGCATAGATCCTATGCTGACCGGATGTGTCAGCAGTATAACAAAAAGGTCTATGAGTGAGAAATATATGAAGGAGATCTAGTTCTAAGACTAGACAATCGGATCGATAAGAAAATCGGTGAAGGAAGAAAGTTCTAGCCCAAGTGGTTGGGCCCATATCAAGTCATGAAGGACTACAGAAATGGTGCGTATCTCTTGTGCACACTAGAAGGTGAGGAATTTGGTGAAACAGTCAATTCCTTGAACCTTAAACAGTTTTACGCATGAAGAATCAGCACTATTTGTATAATTATATCTACATTACATATTCATTTAGTTAGGTTCATTTTGTTCACTCACTTCGTAAAACTTGGTGATCAATGGAATTTTTCTTAAGCAATTCATTATAAACTTCTGATGGTATTGACAAGAGCATTCAAATCATACTTCTTCATTTTCATAACATCATCAACTGTTTCAGAATCATTTCATCAATTAAAGCTAGATATGACAAAGATTTAACGGTAGCTATACCAAGGCCTGCATGCTTGTTCTCACTTTTGGTTTCTTCCTAGGATAGGTGTCTTGCTTATGGTCTGTTCTAGAAACTTCATGGTGTCACATCTATCCCGTATATATATCTCTTTGGAAATAAGAACATACTGACATTTTGCTCAAGTAGGTAAGTCAAATATAGATCAAACAGAAAATTTTACTTTTACACATTTCCTTTCCCTACCAACCTTCGGTGTTGAGCTTGTGTCTCTTACTAGTGACATAGGGTTGGGAAAGGATGGGAATGCCTTTACTCACCTGTGCCTTGTCCATGGTGATAAGCCCATGCTTCCTACTAGTAGCATGGGGCAAGGTGTAGGGGTCCCTTGACGAGAAACGCGTTGAAAGTCAAAAGCAAAAATTTTAAACAAACCTTTGAAATCTTGATTTAAAAACAAATAAATCAGATGTCCAAAATTCCAAGAGAGTTCAAAACCCTAAAAACTAGATTTTGTGAACCAAGTGGCCATCTACGAATCTAAGTCTGTATAAACTACAAAGCAAGTCGCATTTTAAACTATGGAGTCACTTGATTAGGGTAGGTTTTTAGCATCCTAATTTGGTTCCACCAACTCTTTGTCTATCTCCCATCATTACCATTTCAACACACCTCAAAGCTTGTGCACTCTCTAGCTCTTGGTGGTGAGCCCTCGCATCTTACTAGTTGCGTGGAGTTAGGAGTGGGGCAAGTTCATCTCGCTCATCATACCAGTTCATCATCACATTTTTCCAAAACAATATGATGTACTAGAAAATTGCTTATGAAAGCTAAAGTTCAAGATCAAAAGTTCATTTGTATCATCATACATTAGCATCATGAAATACAAAAAGAAAGCATTTGTGATATATGTTTTCCATTGCATACATTTTGAAAAGCATATAAAAACAAAAATTTTATAAACATCTAGTATACATGTGAAAATGAATCACAAAACTCTAGGTACAAAGAGATCTAGATCCAAAAGAGATGAATATATATATATATATATATAATCGGTTTCATGTACAATTCCATCATGCACTAGGCATGGTCAAAATGATCAATGAGCCCGGAAAATACAAAATGATCGTATAAACAATCTAGCAAGAGTCACTACAAAAAGAGCCAAGTGGCCTCTCAACCCCTATGAGATCCCTCAGAAGGCGCACGACCACGTATAGGACTGCGCTATACCGGCACTCGAGTGCACCGAGGGCTCACGGTCCCAAACAGAGTTGTAGCCTCGCCATGAGAGTGTCTCCTCATCGAGGCTCTCTACAGTCCCATACCTAGCTAACTCGTTATGGAGGGAAGTCACCATCTTGGCCACGTGCCGATAGGGGCGAAAATATTGCTATGCCTATTGGCTGCTAAAGGCTCCCCGCATCCACATATAGCTCAACATGAGTCTTCTCCATGGGGAGCATCAGGGTATCAGTACATACCCGGTGAATCAAGTCTCACCACTCATCAACAGTCTCTGCAAGCAAAGGAGAAAATAAATTAGAAAATAATCAAAAGGGGTGAAAACAAGGATGAAAAAAATGATAGATAGCAACTAAGGCAATCCTAGCTAAAAACAAATATTAAAAGAAGAGTGACAACTCACTCGGATCTCCGGGCCTCCAAGAGGGATCCCTAAAATCAGCGCTTACCACAGATGTCGCTGCTGACTGATGTCCTCCTCCTGTGTCTGGGGCAACATAGCATCCTACTATGGACTCATCCTCTCTACCTAGGTCCTGAGAAGGCAACTCCTCTGAGACTAGAGTCACCCTCTCCACACTCTACTCTGCCCTCTTGGCCTGTAAAATATCTTGAGTGTCATGCCACTCAGGATCGCTATCCTCTCCCCCACCCGACTTGTTGACCTCCATGTCATTAGTCTCCTCCTCCATCTCTCCCCATGTGAACTCCTTATACTCGGAGTCTATATCAATAGGGTCATCACTTCTATGGGTAGGACCGGCAACAATGTGAAGTAAAGGTGCTTGAGGAGCACCGACTCTCTCTCGGGCACGTACCACCCGCCTAGCTGCAATAGGGATGCCAGGAGTAACAACACTCCAACCCCGGCCCCTAGGACCTCCCCTAGCCTCCCAAACTGATCTCGAACACCGGCACCAATGGGGAAGCATATTAACGTAAGCAAGGCCGAATCATTGAGGCACTCGATCAAAGCGGTGTGTCTCTACCTTCCCCATCCTTTCCACAAGCTGCCCTGTAGTGGAGCAGAAATTAAAGTGAATATCTCCTCACCCCATAACCCTACCATGGCCTCGATAAAATGTGGCCTCCATATTTTCGGTAGTGGGGAAGCAATCCGGTTGGTGGGGTGCTCTAAGACTTGACATCTCTTTCCATCTAGCTGCCCTCATGGCCCCGGATCTCGCCACCTCTATGCCTCTCCCATAAGGGATGATACACTCATAAACCCAGCTCATAACCAAGGTCGGATGGCTCAAAGACTATCCTGTGTAAGAAACCACCCTGTACAAGTCGTGATAGGTGGTCCCAAGTATATCGTCTCACCAAGCATAAATTTGACCATGTGCCTCAATCTGTGTGATGATGGGGGCCCAGTATTAAAGCAATGTATCCCCTCCATTGTCTTGATCAATCTCGAAGAAAGGATGCCCATAATAGCCTGACGGATTAAAGGGATGGGAAAGCTAGGAATATAACGGACCTTCACCCCCTTCTTCGAACCAGTGGAGACAACTCGTCTCCCATATAAGTGGCCTACTAAGTCACCTGAGCTCTAGATACTACTGTATCAAATGAAAGTCTCCTCCCAATAATGAGGACTCCCAAAATGTGGTAGACATCCTCTAAGGTGATAGTCCACCCACCCCTAACACACCGGAAATCGGAAAGTGTTCCGATCTGCATCCCAAGAAGAAAAAAGTCACACAAGATGTGACCGGAAGGGGTAACGTGGGGACCCATGTGATCCTCAATATACCTGCCTCTCGAAGGGTATCCCGCTCATCTCGATAGAGTGCATCTAAGCATTCTTTAGAAGCCAATCACTCTCTCTCTCTCTCTCTCGGCTCCATCTGATGTACTCTTCCTTCTTCTACAAAACACACAAAAACACACAAAAAGGAGCAAGTTAGTATCAAAATTGCATTAAAAAAATCATTAAAGCAAGTAAGAATGCTAGAAATGTAAAAATAAACTCAAATTAATGTTATCTTAACATTCTGAAGAGAACTACCGCCCGAGCAAGGTGACGGTTCAGAATCGCCACCTTGGAAGGTGGAGATTCTATCCCACATTTAAAAATGGGTCACATGCCCTAAAATGCTCAAAAATGCTAAAAATGACCATTTTGACTAAAACAAAAGCCTACCCATTAGGCACCCCCTAAGAGACACATTTAAAACTGACATTTCTAAAAATGACCCCCCAAGACAAATATTTCGACATTTTAATATTTTGGGTGCAAAAACGTTAAAACGAGAAGAACTAACCTAAGATCTCATGGGTCGATGATCTACTTGCGGAGGCATGATCGCTATCTCGATACGAACATTTCGACTATACTCTCATTGAAAACCATCACCGTGGGTCCCAAAGCTCAAAAACTATCAAATCGACACGCACAAATGAATAGGAAAATGGTCCCATTATATATATATATAGTGTTTTGACTCATTTCGAATGCCCCTTTCGCAGGTTTAGAGCACCAATAGAGGTAAGTTCTCATCCCCGCATAAATGGTAAGTCCTCATTTCATACTAATTTAGTATTTATTTCTCATTTTATTTTATCTATCTGCACTTGAGACTTCTTTCCATTTTGCGGGTAGCGGGAACTCAAATGGCGACATTTCAACACACAGGCATGTCGTATAATTTCTAGCTTCCTTTAGGGACCGCCATACTGGACCCACCATTTTACGCCTCTTTATGGCTAAAATGCTTCTCTCGAGAGTGCAATATGTACGTACCCAAAATTGAAGGGTACTGCATCATTAAACAATGTTACACATGCCCCAATGATGATACAGTCACTTCGCAAGGTGTTAGAATCCAAAAAGCTCACGAAGTATATGTTAGCATCCCAAGTGCTTTATCCATGTTCCTTGTGCTTTTTTTTATTCATTCGCCTCCCTTCATTTCTTAGCGTTTTGACATTTAGTGACGAAACCACCGCCCCGCTCATGGCGGCGATCCTTCACATGTTTTCTAGCGTTCTTTTGATCATGAATGGCGTAATTTTCAACTTTCACCACTTTTCTCAACCACTTTAGCTTGTATTAATGTTTTATGTCCTCTGGAATAGTGTTTTTTCATTGTTTAATGGTAAAATATTTCTTATGGGAGTTACCTTGGGGTGAATGTTAAATCTATAAATAGCTGGTTTGTTTTCAAACAAATGGCCCCTCAAAACTGCACCTCAACTTCTCATTTCCATTGTTTAGTCTATCAATTTCTTGTTTAGAGCTCATTTTGTTTCATGTTTGCATCCATGCTAGTTTTCCTTTCTTTTGGAAGCCATTCGATCTTCTTGCTTCAGTATTGTTCATTGATGTCCATGCAAATTAGTTTAGAACAAAGTAGTGTCAGTTATAGATTACATCCATTAGAGTTGTAGGTTGTGTTCTTCATAAAACATAGATTCTAGAATCTCTCAATACACTTGTGTTGTATTCCCGAATAAATCCCGCTAGGAATTGCATATGCCAAGCTCTGTCTCTTGCGTTGTCCCTCTCCTCATCGCATTGTATTTGGTCTATATCCAAGGCTGCCATTGTTCAAATACCTTCTTCTGTTGATGCTAGCATATACATGCTCTTCTGGATTCACGTGAACACGAAGGAATGAGGAGATTATTCTGAGGGGACAAAGTCATACACTACTAGATTCTCCACTGTTATGCAAATTCCAAGTTTTATCTATTAAATTTCTAGTTAAAACATATCAAATAGAGTTGTGAAATATTTCATTTCAGTTAATTCTCATTCTCAATATTGTCAGGGAAGCTGTGGGGATTGATAGTTTCTGAGAAATTATGATTCATTCCTCACTTCTGAGGTAAGATCGAAAATCTTTCAATTAAAATTAATCAGCTATCTAGTTGTTTAGAATAGACTCATAACTACACAGAAATAGCTAAACCAAAGCTACCTTGCTTGTTTTAATTTTTTTATTAGATTAGTTTTCATTTTCTCGAGTATATTATATTATTCACTCTTTCTATTTTGTTAAAATTCTCTCAAAAAATAAAAAAATAGAGGAATATATATGTTGTAGATATATCTTTCATAGCTAATTTATTTCATTTCAGCTTAGGTTTATATTAACCTTGTATGACAATCACAGGACCTAGGGAGCCCAGAGAATACATTTTCGAGCCAATCGTACCACAATCCAATCTTGTTGTAGCATTAACCGACATAGACCAAAATCTCAAATTCAAGTCTTCCGAACAACAACAGGACCTACACAGGAAATCAACTCAAAGTTAAGGGGATTAAACATAGAAGATGACAAAGTGCATGTGTTACGGTCAAGTCACCAAATTATAGGTCACCTTGATATATATCCGTATGACCTAGAAGGACCGAAAAAGAACAAACATTCATTGTGACCCACTAGTCCCACAAACCGACGCAGGAGACTTCCTCGTTGATATAGACACTAGCTTACACATCCAAGTTTTCATAACACCTCGTTAGGTACTTGAGAAAATCATGCAACTTTTAGTTTTAAACGTAGAGGCCGAAAAGGCATACGATTCTTGGATACTCGGGACTAGAAGAAGGGATTGATTCTTCACATGACCATAGGAGGTCCATAGCAACAACGAACTTACGGTTGTGATCCATAGGTCCCACAACCCAAATGGGCCTACAAATCAATCCAACATTTATGTTTGTTTACGAACATTAGTATTTAGATCCTCTCCACTTCCACCAGACATTATCACATAACTATCATTATTAAACGTAGCAGCTAATCAAGCTAAAGATTTCTAGACTAGACCAGAGAATCATCCATAAACACCGAAGGATCCACCGCACATTTAGCCATCCATTTTCTTGACCTTGTCGAGAGACATATACGAAGCACCCATAGGTTATCTTCCACGTATCCCACAACCCATAGATCGAGATCATAGTAGAGCTCGATATTGATTGGAGCCTTCAAGCAGCTATCCTCGCCGAACGATCTATCACACCGGTTCAGGTTAGGAGGGCCTTCTTTTCCTTAGATTCACAGATCCCATTATTGCATGTTGAAGACATAAGATTACCTAACTAGTTTATCTACATCCCACGTGTATTCCATCCCCACCGGCTATCTCGACACGACCTCGGGAGGTTAGGTGCGAGGAAGAATTACTTGTAGATTCCCATGCTCGCATGTCACTTTTCCATCATATAGTAATCATGGTCGGTACATTTGAACTAGTATCAATCACCAAATAGGTGACCAATGCCTATTTAAGGGTGACTGGAGTAGGTTAGGATGAACCGGCACCAGTTGGGATTTTAGGCACAAGGGTCCAAAAAATGATGTAGGTTAGGTGATTGAGATGGGTAGGGTAGAAATAGGGTGGTGGGTAATGATAAGTGATGAATATGGTCATGGTAAAGGTAGATTAATGTTGCATTTGTATTAGATGTAGGGAGATCGCATTACATATGTGGGGACAGCTTTTCCGCCACTGCTGGTGACATTGCATAGCTTAATGAGCCCCATGGAGCTTTATCAAGTGGAGGCAAGGGGCTTCGGTGGTATTTGGCACTACCGACTTGCTGTGTGGTAGCCTAGTTTGATGGTCGCGCTCATCGATAGATGGAATTCCCACGAACAACACGTTCCACCTTCCGATGGGTGAGATGACTATCACCCAGAGGACGTGTTCCTGATTTTGAGGCTACCCATATTGGGGGCCCAGTGTGTACTCTATCTCCTTCGAGGCCTCGTGAGGAGATGATAGGGACCATATTTGGTGAGGGGGCGACAGGAGTGAGATTCCATAACTCCAATTTTGAGCTATGGCAAGATATTCCTAGCCCATCCGGATGAGACAAGGCTAGTGGTTTTATTTATGGGGGTAGTGTGTTCTATACAATGCTAGATGAAAAGGGTGGATGCTTTCCCTGGTCATTGATGGGGTCGCTTCATGATATGATGGTGCATGAGACATGCTTTTCCTGGGCACCAACATTTTTGGTGCAGCTATACAGAGAATTGTGGGTGTATGGGTGGTTGTGTAGGTTTAGCCTATGTTGTACATTTATACTACACTACTGGGCCTACAAGCACATAGTCTATGTTTGACCTATAGGGATGCCCCAAGAAAATGCATTCCTAGCGAGATCTGTGTGGTTGGGATATAGGAGATGGGTGTCGGTTGTAGGAGAGTGGAGGTCGGATAGGCTGACATATGATGTGGCCCATTTTCAGCAATTCCGATGTGGACATTATATGGAGGCCATATGTGAGGTTCCCCTCATATAGGCACATGCATGAGGAGCTAGCTGAGCTCTAGCTAGAGAGGTGGATACAGGGTCATCGTGCCGGGGAGGATGAGATGATCCCCGATGTGGTCGATGGTAGTTCGGGATTGTATGACAGATATTCCTCCGTCCTTCCCATGATGATCGAGAGATGATGTGGAGAGGTCTCTACCTCTACCACACCTACAAAGTGCCTAAAAGAGAGGAGGAGAAGCCAGTGGATCGGTGGATTAATGATGCCAGATGCACAGATAGGTATAGGCAGTGGTGGGTGGCTCAGCTACGAGCCATACCACCTAGACTAGGGCAACCTAACTTAGCTACTATGACAGTGTAGAGAGATTCCCTACAGGGGTAGGTAGTGACACTGATCACACATATAGGTATACTACGAGACCATACACCGGAGGGGTCAGAGGCAGAGGTAGCAGAGCTATGAGTATAGGTGGCCAATCTATAGGCCCGAGATGGTGGATGGAGTTGATGGAGATGATGATGCAGCCCCTTCAGCTCGAGTGTGGTAGGTTTACAGGGCCAGTTGGCCACAAAAGCTCAGACACGATTGGGGCCTTACAAGCCCAGATATAGCACACGTGGACAGGGGGCACAACCACAGCACGAAAGGGGGAGCACCACCATAGGCACATGGAAGCTGGTCACAGTTCACAGGTGGCGTAGGGTAGGTATAAGGGCCGAGACCTATGGGGACACCACAGACCGTGCCTATATCTAGGTTATGGGATGCCCTAGGTGAGGCGCAATACTATCGTGACCAGCTCATGGTGGTCGGGATAGACTTCCTCTCTTACAAGATTACAAGGCACGTAGGTATCTAGTGAGAGGATGAGATCCCACACACATAAGTGTGGAGAGCACAGAGGTCAAGTGAGCTCGAGGCCCGATTAGGGAGAGGCACCAACGCACGCGGCGACCGAAGCTAGGTGATGTGCTAGCAGGGACACAGGAGGCCGAGGGTGCAGGTGACACAGAGATGGAGGACATCCAGTGAGATGTCTGATATGCGGCCACCCGATTTTGATGTATACTTTTGATATGCATGCCGAAGATAGTGAGGATGTATGAGTGATTGTTGTATATTGTGAGCATATACCAGCCTGCATGCCAAAGATTTTTTGTATTGATTCATTCATTATTTTTGTATATATGAGACCGGTCTGCATGTCGATGATATTTTTTATTGTATATCGGCCTACGTGCCGACATTTTTGAGATGATGGCCATGATGAGATAGGCATGTATTTTGAGATACACATTTATTGATTTATACGATGAGATTCATGGTATTTTGTGATACATGAATATGTTTATGAGATATTGGATGTATGGCTTGTGTTAGATGAGATATGGATGTGTTACTTTAATGTGGTTTGAAATTAGGTGAGTTAGGCATGATGGAGTTAGGTTAGTTTAGGCATGGATCGAGTCGGTTAGTTAGTTTAGGCATGGATCGAGTCAAAGTTATAGACATGGTTATAGGCATGGTTGAGTCAAAGTAGGTTATGATTCAGGCATGAATGTGGAGTCGGTATAATCTAGGCATGGTGGATGGTAGATGGTTTAAAGCAACTTGTTATAGGCATGGATTGAGTCGGGTTGGTTTAGGGTAGAAAAACGGCTAAGCTAACCTCCAAGGGCCCCATGCCCTCGAGTGTTGCCTACATAGTCCCGGTGAAAAAAAAGGACCTCAAAGCCGATGTAGTTCTCCCATGAGCTGAGCTAGGAAGAATATGAGAATGATTAGTAGGTTTGTTTGCATGTTGTGGGTTTAGGTTTAATAGGTGTGGGTAGATTATAGGTAAAATGATGCAGGTGAAGGCGATTATGGCGAAAGGGGAAGACTACCCCAAAGGTAAGTGTCGAGGATCAAGTCTTGTATAAGGTAATCAAAACGTAAACAAAGATGGTTAAAAGATAAGAGGGGGGAATTAAGCCACCTGATTGGGTAGGATCATACCGAGTAGATCATACCTTGGAGGGGGGTGATGAACACAAGACCCGAAAGGCATTGCACGATTAATTGTTCTACGATGAAGGTAGTCACAGGATCACCAAATGTCTAAATTCCAAGATGTCCCTTGAGGAAATTGAGGAAATGAGAGTGGAAATGGTAAGGTGGGTGAAAGGTAGTTAATTTTATATGTTTTGAGTGACAGGTATTTTGGGCAAGAGGTCCGAGGTCACAATGGGCAAGTCCATGACTAAAAATTTTTTTTTGATATAGACTAATCGATGCGGGAATTCTATATGGGATAAATAATATGGTACTCCTTGAGGTCTTCATGAATCTGATCGATGAGGGAAGCATCGGTTTCTCTTGATTTTTATTTGTTTTTAAAGCTTCACATAGTTGTCCTTCGAGGGAGTAGTCTATTTATAGCAGCAATTTTGTCGAGAGGAAGATGTCCTTTTGAGGGAGTCATCTTTTTATTAGAAGTTTGACTCAAGGAGTTTGGTCCCATTGAGGTCTTGGAAATCATGGACAAGACCAAGGTGAAGGATAGGACTCTTGTTCAAAAGGTAAGGTGGAATGACCATGGGATCTCATCTAAAGGTAGATGAAAAGTATCCATGAGAATCATGTTATGTGTAGTGCCATGGTACACATATTCAAGAGAAGATAACAAGTGACGGGTACTCACATGATTCTTGTTTAATCGTTAGGGAGGTGTATGGAGTGGATAGCACTCAAGGGATGATCCTGTAAAGAGATAAAGGGTGAGGTAGGACAACGAGTCAACAATAGAATGGTCAAAGATGCAATGCATTAAGGGGCTCAGGTTCGGGTTTACCCTCAAGTGAGGACAAACGATAGGCACCCGATCCATAGGTATGAGTTACGATGTATGGTCCAAGCCAATTAGGAGTGAATTTTCCCCATTTACTTTTTTTTTCTTTGGTTACATGTTGATTTTCTTTCAAGACAAGGTCACCGACTTAGAAGGTTCATTCATGAACATGTTTTTCATAAGCATGTTTGATACATTGTTAGTAAACTTGAAGGTGATCCAGAGCATTAAGACAATATTCATCTAATAACTCTAGTTGTGCTAAGCGGTCCTGATGAAATTCATCATCAGTAAGCATGTCATGGAGAGAAATGTGAGTGAGGGGATTTGGACTTTGAGAGGCTAGAACAACCTTTGTACCATAGACCAATGAAAAGGGTGTGGCCACAGTGGAAGTGCGAATACTAGTGCGGTATGCCCATAGGGAAAAAGGAATGTGTGTATGCTAATCCTTCCCAATATCGTCAACCACTTTCATGAGAATTTTGTTGAGGGTTTTGTTAGTGGATTCGGCTTGGCCGTTGGTTTGTGGGTAATAGGGTGATGAGAAACTAAGCTGAATGCCGAAGGCATCACAAAGTTTTTGCAATGTTTTGTTTTTGAATTGTTTTCCATTGTCAGTGATGAGGCGATGAGGAACACCAAAGCGAAAAATGATGTGATGATTAATGAACTCACATATTTTCTCAACTTTCATGGAGATGAGTGGTATGGCTTCCACCCATTTTGTGTAGTATTCAGTAGCGGTTATGATCCATTGATGGCATTGGGAAGAATGAGGATTGATTTCTCCGACAAGATCCAAACCCCATTGAGAGAAGGGCCAAAGGTCATGAGCGACCTATAAGGCATGACTAGGTGTATGATGAAGGTTGGAATGTTGTTGAAATTTCACATAACGTTTGACATAGTCGCAACAATCATGGTTAAGGTCGCCAAGAAGAGAATAGCCTAGGTGAAGAATACGCTTAACAACAAAGAAGGCCACTAAAGTGACCTCCACATATGCCATCATGAACCTCCTTAATGGTATAAGGAATTTCAGAACTTGTGAGGCATCGTAAGAGAATACCATCAAAGCCGCACTTATAGAGGAGTCCCCTAGAATGAAAAATGAGAGACCTTTTTAAGGAAGGCGCGTTGTCCGTTACGGGTGAGATCAGGAGGTAAGATGGAGAGGGAAAGGTAATTGAATTATTGTTTATACCAAAGGTCACTCGGTCACGGGTGTGTCATTTCCGATTGAGTAAACATCATGAGGTAAATAAGAAGGTGAATGGAGGTGTTGTATAGACAAATATTTTGGAATCGGCAGGGGAAGCGGGTATTTGGGAAGCTAAGCAGGCCATGGTATCTATAAATTTGTTGGTTGAATGTGGGATGGTTTGAAGGGTGTAACGATCAAAGGTGGTCAAAAGTATGTCTACATGATGTTTATACTTTTGAAGTATCTCATTACGACATTGGTACATACCATTAACTTGGTTCACAACCAATTGTGAATCACCAAAGATGTGGATTGATTTTGACATCTAGGGCATATGCGGCCTAGAGACCTAGTATGAGCCTTCATACTCGGCAATATTGTTGGTGCATTCAAAGTCTAGTTTGAAAGACAAAGGCATGGGTTCTCCATCTAGAGGAATGAGGATAACACCAGCCCCACCCCCACACTTGACACTTGGAACCATCAAAGAATAATGTCATTTGGTAAGGGGGTTCGTCCAGGAAAGAGTAGTAATTGACTCATCGGGAAAGTCAAAATTAGAGGGTTGGTCCCCGGAAATAGGTGCATCAGCCAGTTGGTCGGTGATAGCCTAGCCCTTGATGGAATTTTGGTGAATGAATTTGAGGTCAAGATCAGCTAAAAGCATAAGCCATCGTACGGCACACTGATTTTGATAAGGTTTGGTGTACATGAAGTGTAAGGGATCGGTGTTGGTCACGACATAGGTTTTGTGGTTGAGTAGGTAATGGTGGAGTTTGGTGGCAATGAAAACTAAGGCTAAGCAAAGTTTTTTTGGATGGTTGTATCGGGTTTCATAGTCCAAAAGAGTACAGATTATGTAATAAACCACCTGCTCCCTGTGTTGTTCATCACGATGAGCGAGCATGGCTCCCAAGGAATGATCAGTAGCTGATATGTATAGGTAAAAAGGTTGATCGTCTTTAGGTGGAATGAGTACGGGTGGTTGGAGAAGGTATTGTTTTAGGGCCTCAAAAGCTTTGTGATAGTCATCATCCCATTTAAAGGAGACATCCTTCCTAAGCAGATGATGAAATGGTTGACACCGATCAAATAATTGTGAAATGAAATGGTGAATGGACTGCAATTTACCTTGCAGGCTACGGATTTGTTTAAGGTTAGTGGGTGGAGGCATTTCTAGAATGGCCTTGACTTTAGTAGGGTCAACTTCTATACCATGGAGGGAAATGATAAATCCTAGGATTTTTCCTGAGAGAACCATGAAGACACACTTTTAGGTTGAAGGAAGACACAATTTAATGAGGTAGTCAAATATGGTTTCGAGGATGGCGAGGTGCTCGACGCGACGTTTAGATTTGGCCAAGAGATCATCCACGTAATCTTCCAATATGCGATGCATGATATCATGGAAGATGTAAGTCATAACACGCTGATATGTAGCACCAACATTTTTAAGGCCAAAAGGCATGACTCGATAGCAAAAAGGTTCCCCAGGGGTAATGAATGCGGTCTTGTGCTGATCTTCTAGGGGCAAGAAAATTTGGTTATAACCCGAGAAGCCATCCATGAGTGAGAGCATCTTGTGACCAGCGGTGAGGTCAACCAGTTGATCAATACCGGGCAAGGGAAAGTCATCTTTCGGGTAGGCGAGGTTGAGGTCACGGAAGTCCATGTGTAAATGCGGAGTCCCCTGTTGCTTTAGTAATAGGGACAATGTTAGAAATCCAATGAGGATAATCAATGGGTAAGATGAAGGAAACAGAAAGAAGGCGTTGAAGTTCTTCTTTGACGAGAAGAGCAATGCGAGGGTGCATTTTCCTTAGCTTTTGTTTGATAGGTTTGGCATCGGGAACGATTACGATATTGTGGACCACTATGGTGGGGTCAATACCGGGCATGTCTACGTAAGACCAAGCGAAAGCGTGGTTATGATCTCGAGAAAAGAAGTGATGGCTTCCTGCTTAGCAGCATCTAAAGATTGTCCGATCTTTAGGATGTGTGGGTCATCCTGAGTATGAATGTTGATCTCGATAGTCGATTCATTCAACATGGTTTGTGTCTCAAAAGGTAACGACCGATGAATATATGAGTCTTCTGCACCAAGGTAGGTGAGTATGGATTCATCATCCTGACATTGAACGACATTAATTGTAGGTGTCATCATCGATCATCTCAGATATAGGAATGGAGAGTGGAAGGGGCCTCACCTTCATGTTGATAAGTCAAAGGCCCCAAGGAAATGGTGTTTATGAAAAAAAAATAGTTAGGGGGATAGATTCAGGATCCATCGACTCTGTCGGTGAGGGTGGTGATGAAGGTGGAGCGGGTGAAGGTAGTGATGAAGATGAAGGTGGAGGAGGGCTAGGGTCTTTAATGAGTTCAATGCGGGCCTATTTGGTAGGAGGTTCGGGGAAGCCGATACCACTACGGTCATTATGTTTGCGGGTGGTACATGGAATAACAATATGGTGGCCTTGCTCATAAAAGACAAAACCAAAACCCTTCCACGCACAGCGGTGTAGGAAGGTGTGGGAGAAACGGTGATTGGTAAGTGATTGGAAGTCAACGGAAAATGGGTGGGGTTGTGATGGTGGTTTAGGTGTGTAAGTGGTAGTATCAAGTCCCCCATAGGTGAGACTAGTACGAAGATGAGGAGGACCATAAAGGAGGCATTCTCCTATACGGTGATCATAGTGAGGGTGTTGGTGAAGGCTTCCATACTCATGCGGAGTAAGGAATGTGTTGACACTATATAGGTGGTACTCCCCCAAAGTGAGGCATTGAAAAACACCTTCCAAGGGATCAATGGTTGGTATGTAGGTAGCTAGAATGGATGATGTGTCGAAGGTCGATGCGGAGGTGGAGTTAATGGATTGGGAAGCTAATGGGTCAGCCGTGGAGGTTATGGCAAGTGGTAGGAATGGAGGAGGTATGTGTGGTGAAAGCAACGGTGGTTCTAGTAGGTGGAGGTGTAGGTGAAGTGGTATTGGTTACGGAGGTAGATGGCGTGACAGGTATGAGCACATCATTGGGTCGGTAAAGCATGTTGCATGTTTTGAAAGGTGATGGGTCAGCTAGAATGGTATAAGTGTGTCCTTCATGTTCAAACTTTACACAACGATGCAAAGTGGAAGGAACACAACCCATGACATGGATCTAAGGTCTACCAAGCAACAAGTTATATTGAATTCCCCTCCAAAACATAAAACAATTCTAGAATAATGGTGGGGGCCCACGAACGTGAAGGATGACAAAGGCCTAGTGTGGAGGTGATAGCGTCGTTGAATGAATGCAACATGACCAGATGTTTATGCATGTAATTGTTAGGTATGCGCATTTGAGAAAATGCATGGGATGAAATGATGTTAATGCTAGCACCTCCATCAATCATCACACGGTGTACCCGTATGTCATCAATGTGGATAGAGATGAAGAGGGCTAGGTCCGGGTCATCATTTTGGTGTGGCACGATCTCCTCCTCTGAGAAGCTAAGGGAGGCCACTTGGTGAACAAGGTGAGGTGAGGATGAAGGTGGTAATTTGGTGAGAGAGGCTACATGATGGGGTGTGATAATGGAGGCTACAGGTGTAGGGTCATTGGGTAAAACCTCAATAGATTGAAGAACCTCCATGAGGGCTTGACGATGGGATTCCGAGGTTTGGATGAGGTCATATAAGGACATTTTGAGGGGAGATTGGTGTAATTGTTTGAGCATGGTGTGATGTGTGACACCATTAGAAATGGGGTATGTGGGGCCATGATAGTTATTTTAGGTATGGGTGTAGATGGTATGTTGGGTATAGGATTGGTTAGGTGGGTCAGCTACCTTTTCTTTTCCCTTCTCGCATGTGTAGTGACATGTATCATGTTGATTTGAGGGAAGTTGGCAAATGGAGAAGGTGTAGGATGAGTGGTATAATGACATGAAGGGAAAAACCTACTGGAGGAGAAAATCCCTATGAGGTCAGCGGGCAACGACATTTGGGTGGTGGCGTGGCAAGTTCTCTGATGCGAACCATGTTAATTTCAAATTTTGGGTGTGGCTCTAGGAGCTGTGAGGGTGGAGGTTGTGGTTGTTGAGTGGGCAGTGTGGGAATGGGTGTTGGTGAAGCAGATCCTCATCGAGAAGGTCATCATCATCAAAGTTGGTTTCTAGTGGACACAATTAGATAAGGATGGTTTTCAAGGCCTTATAGTTCTCCACATCATGCCCTGGCACACGATGGTATGCACAAATTTTAGTATCATCAAACCCTTTTGGCTTGGGTTTGAGGGGGTCAAGGTCGGAGTGGTGGTAATGTGATAACAGAAGTCTCGAGGAGGTTGGTTAAAATTTTGGCATAGGACCCTACTAGTGGATCACAATGGGAAGTGAACATGGGTTTGGGTGTAGGTGTGGTTGATTGTCGGGAATTGTTTTTGGAAGAGTAGGAATGGTCGAGCTATGGGTTTAGGTGTCAGTGTGGTTTGAGGTATCGGTCGGGTTCATTTGGGTAGGGGTATAGTAGATGGATGGGTAGGAGGGTGTGGGTTGTTTTGACTACCTTGTTGTGGGGTAGTGGGGTTTTGTTTTTGGGTTGCACCTTCTTGGGTAAAGGTGATGTGGGTGTACGAGGTCTAGAAGGAAAAGTAGATGGAGGAAGAGGGTGAGTTACCCATGGGGATAACGAGGGGTGTGAAGAAGGTAGATGACGTGGGTCGCACTTGGGGTGAGGGACAATGACTAAAGTGTAGTGGGTAGTGAAGTAATAGCTGAAGGTATTGGAGGTATTGGTGGTAAAGAGACTGCAGGTGTGGGTATAAGTCGTGTTGTGTGCCTAGGTAGGTTAGAGGTTTGTGAGGAAGGAATGGGTTGTTGTGTTATTGGTTTATGGATGGGTGAAGGGTGCTTGACCATGTTGGGAAGCTGAGGTCTTAAGGTAGATGGGACAAGTGTGGGTGTGATTGGTGCGGTTGGGGTATGAGGTCGATGAGTTTGTTTCTTTAGTTTGGGTGTCGGCGTAGGTGTGGTTTTGACGTTGGAGGATGTAGCTAAATCCAGTTTAATAGGTGGATGAGTAAGGCTGAGTGGTCGGGGTGACCCCTAAAGTGGTAATAGGTTTAGTGGAGGAAAATGTTAGTGGGTATGGGTTTGGGTTTAGATGTAGGTCAGGTTATGGGTAAGGGTGTGGTGTGAGTGCTAATGGGTATCGTGGAAGGGGTTGCGATAACAGTGGTTGTATTTGGTTTGATGGGTCAAATGTGTTTGGGTAGATAGTGGAGGTATCAACGAGGGATCTCTGCATCTATGTTGAGACAGGGAGTAAGAGGCACCCCATAGTAAAGCCCTATCCACATAATCTAAGTGATCAGCCAAACGTGAGAATGACACATCTGTGGGTGGAGTTGGTGAGGACCTAATGGGAATTCCCATAAAATGCATCTTAGAGATGGGGAATTGGCTAGTTTCAGCTTCTGTGGGTAAGAGAGCCGAAAGTAGGTCTGTTGGATTTTGGGTAGCTGATGGAGAATGCTCACCAAGAGGAAAAGGTATCTCAACTGGTCTATGATGGGTGGAGGAGATGATGGGAGCTCCTCTATAAGTGGAGGAATGGATAGGTGCTCCTCTAGTGGGTGGAGGAGGTAATGGGTGCTCCTCTATGGGTGGAGGAGGTAATGGGTACTCCTCTATGGGTGGAGGAGGTACTGTAGGTAAAGGTTCTCTAAGTGGAGAAGCTAGGGGTGAGATGGTCTCAATGTTAGTGGAAGACCCCTCCATTGGTGATGAAGGAGATGAAAGGTGTTCCTCTATTGGTGAAGGAATAGTGAGGTTGGTTCCAATGTGGAAGGAGGATTTTGGGCTAGGATTTCCTCTATGGAAGGGATGTGAGGTAATTGAGAGGTGACAGTACCTCGTTAAAGATAGCATGAACCTCATGGGTATGGGTATCATGAGTGGATGTCTCACCGGTTTGATTAGATGAAGGGGCATGGTTGGGAAATGGTTTTTTGAAGATTTGTAGATTTTGGTTAGGGGTGGCATTGGGATTATCCATAGTTAACTCACCTTTCTCAAGCATTTCTTGGACAATATTCTTAAAAGTGATGCAGTTGCCATCACTATGACCCTTTACTCGATGATAGTTACAAAAATCATGCTCTTTATACCATGCGGCATGGGGTGAGCAGGGTCAAAACCAATGTGTGGTTTTATGGGTGGAAGGGTGATGGCTCTAGCTTTAATAAGCTTTTCTAAGACAGAAGAGTAAGGTTCCCCAATTGGGGTATATTTTCAATGCTCTTGTCCTAATCAAAAAAGTTGACAAGTGAGAGATTAGATGAGGGTGTAGCCTGATTCGATGGATGAGCTAGGCCAGCCTTGAGTACCACTACATTAGTGGTGCCCTTAGCTTTTGAATAATTGGTTTGTGGTTTGAAGAAGAAGAGGTTTCATTCAACTTGAATGCCAAATTCTTATTTCATAATTGGATTTTCTTCTCTTCGATGGCCCGAATCTCTAACTTTCGTGCCATAGTGAATGCCTCATCGAATGTTCGAAGGTTTGGACCTGCAAGGTCGGGAGATATGTCTAGCAAGCTCATGTGAAGAGCTCGATGAGTTCAGTTTGTGGCAGTGGAAGGTAAGTTGATTGATCAAGGTGCGCAAAGAGTGACAAAAATCTGCGATAGATTCGTCCTCATACTTGACGTGTGGAATATAGATTGATCATGGTAACCTTCTTGACAATATTGATAGAGAAATGATCCAAGAAGGCTTGGGCTACCTGATTGAATGAGAATATAGAGTGTTTAGGTAACCCACTATACCAATCTAATGTAGGTCTAGTGAGGGACATGGGAAAAGTTCTCAAAAGCAAGGCATCATCATGAGCGATCAGATAACACCCATGTTTTGAACAACCACAAATGTTGTTGGGGTCTTTTTGCTATCAAGCGATTGAATTTAGGCATTTCCCAATGCACAGGTATGAACGGATAGGAATGGATGGGTGAATAGGCTCATTACAAATCTCATCATAGGTGAGAGTGTTGCGGGAGCCGAAAACCGATGCCTCCAATGTCTACATCTTGTCCAACATCAATTTAATTAGGTCATTGGTGGGTTGTGATGATTGGATGCCTCCTATAGCATGAGGAGGTTGGTTTTGGGCATATAATGGGGTGGCATTCCAGTGTATGGGGCTGCCATGTAAGGTGGTGGAGAAGAAGGTAGTGAAATAGGGGGTACATACCTGGAATGAATAATGGATGAAACAGAGGTTGTTTGGTAGTATGTATATGGGGGTGGAAGGGTCATGGTAACCCTAGTGGACAATAGGGGCTAATGATTGTGGAATGGAAAGAACCACATTCTGAAATGGGGTAGGGGTCACCGAAACTAGAGGTGGGAATGTAGCTACAAGTATGTATGAGACATTAGGGGTGGATGAGGTTGTGTTTGGGGTAGTCATCGAGGGTATGGTGGATGTGATGGGTGCCACAGAGGTAATAGATGTGGCAATCATAGCATGGTATAGAACCTAACTCACAAAATGACTAGGGGTAAGTGGATGTGGGCAGCACGGAGCCAGATGGGGCCGATGCGGAAGTGGGTGTGAGAGTCGGGGGATAGATATGGGCATGTCATATATCAACTAACCCGAGGCAGTCTCGAGTGGATGAGTGGGAAAGGTAAAACTGCAAGGCGGTAGGGTTTTGGTCAAGGAGTCATGCGAACTCCTCATCTCCGGTAGTGATAGTAGTAGGCTGGATGGGATCCATGGCTAGTGATAAAATAGAAGGTGGTGAAGGACTAGGTGGGAGTGGTTGGCAAATGGCATGTGAAATACGAGGGCATTTGCTTGTCTTCGGGTCAGCACCATGTGAACTAGTATTGATCAGGTAGGGCTGCTTCTCTATAAATGATACAAAGAACAACAGAATAGTGAATCTAGTGATAAAAAAGTGGATGAAGTAACAAATGGTGGCTGGAATGTGAAACAAGCTAACCGATGCCGGTTAGGGAAAATTGATGTCGGTCAGGGATAACCACTACCGGTCACTATAGAAAATGGACAGTGAGTAAACAACAAGGTAGAAGGTAAAATCTAATAGGTATGCCAAATCTGAAGATGTTTAAAACGTCAATGGGAAAATGACAAGTGACAGAGACTGTGAAAAGTGGAAGAAAGTGAAGTAATATGTCCTTTTGAGTAGGTTAGCAAAAGGACCTGGAACCGACGTTGGTTGGGTATAACCGATGGCGGTCAGAGGTAACCGATGACGGTTACTATGAAATTGAAATAGTGATGAAAGAAAGTGGTTGTGAATTAAAATTTGATGTAGAATCAGACCCAGAATTCTAGGAATGATGATGATATGGCCCAAGCACACTCAGGTGAAGCCGAAATACACCAGCTATGATGAGGAGCGTGTAAGGATGAACAAGAAAGTGATGAACGTGATCTCTCACCTCAAAACGCAAGCCAAGAAAAAACACTAAGAAAATGTGATCCTAGGAGTGCCTTTTCTATTATGTTTGTTAGCTTATGCTATTTAAGGACTAACACATGAATTGTGAAATAGAGTTTTTGGTGAGGATGGCTTCCTACAAAGAAGGAGATCTAAAAGGTGAGGTTTCAGGTATGTTATGGTGGGGGCGGGCTTCACTCTGAAGTATGACTCGACAGAGCAGCGAGCTGGGTGCCCACTGTGCCGTGATCATGTGATCACCTACAACTTCTTCCAGGTAGGATGTTGTTTAAGAATGTATGTATTTTGAATTTTTGTGTGGTTTGGTAAGACTCAGAGAAAGAGAAAAGGATAGAAGTGCTTTTCTACGATTCGTTTGTCAACCATCAGCTGGTCATGACTTCCAACGTATATAGGTTGCCCTCAATTAATGTGAGCTAATGCAATAAATCAGAATGGAATGCACTTGTTTTTAAACCCAAATCAAAATGTGAAATTGGATGACACAATAAGATGAAGAGGAAGAGGGATGCTCTTTCACTATAATGCAGAAAACATGAAGAAATGATTCTTTTTAATTACACCAAAAGAAAAGTTTCCTTTAGAGCAAATAGAAAGAAGAGGTGGATTACCAGGGAAGAAAATTAGTGTGTACGCTTTTAGAAGGGAAACAAACACACAATTTTTTTCCTAGGAATGAATGAAATGCAAGGAACCCTGGATGGGTCCCACCGGCATGCCAAAATGTTTCACCTTTTTCTTAGATTGTTTCTTTGAAGTGTTGATGAAATAGATAGGGTAACGGATAGGAGGAATACCTGTTCAAATGTCGGTTGATGGGTTGTTGTGCACGTATGACTTCCGAATCCATAGCTGATCATGAGAGCTTCCTTTTGGCTAGGAGGAACTACCTGTAATGAAAACAAGACCACCAAAAGGAATTAAACAATATGGGCAAGTGAACTACCTAGCATGAGCTAGATCTAGGAAGTATGATACTTCCTAGATGGTATCAGTCCACTATTTTAAACAATTTAATGTTGTAAACAAAGTAAATCCTATTGTTATTTTGAAAATGATTTAGGTATCTCACTTAAAAACACAATAAGAAATAGATCTAATCTAACAAGCTAAGCTAGAATAGAATCCAAAGGTCAAATGATTGGTTCTAGGTCTCTGCAGGTCTGATAAAGGTCTCGGGTAGGTCACAGGTGAATGAGGGTGAGATAAAATTAGGTGGGTAGGTCTCTGTTTAGGGTTGTGTGGGAAAACACAGAGACCGGTGTTGGTCAGGGGTGACCGACGGTGGTTAGGTATAACCGGTGTCGGTTACTATGAGATCTGAAATGTCACAAAATAGGCTTTTGGTCTCCTTTGTGATTACACAAAGGACTTTGGTTGGTCGGATGAGGTATTGGGTGACTGGAGTAGGCTTTTACAAAGGTTTTAATGGGTATATTGAGGTGAAAATGTGGAGAAGGTCAATAGGGAGCAAGATAAACAATGGATGATAAAATGATGATGAAATGAAATAACCAGAAAGTATGATGTTGTACTTACTTGGATTTCATTCCTAAAGGCCTGTGTGTGAAGGATGGAGGTGCTGATGATGGGTTTGAAGGTTGCAAGTGATCACCAACTAAAGAAAAGCTTCTGCATGGGCTGCATGTACACTCCTCTTTGCTCAGATAGATCGATCATGGCTAGGATGGTCATGTGCAGAGAGAGAAGATGCTCAATCTCCTTCCTTGGATGTGAGTTTTTGCTGGAATTGGCTCTTTGAAGATGCGTTATCTCTCTGAGATGTGTTCTTTCTCATCAACTTTCTCCCAAATTATTTTCAACTTTCAACTTCCAACCTTGAGAATAAGGTTGTTTTGGGGTTAAAAGGGTAACCGACGCTGGTCAAGGCGTTCCTGGCTTAACCAGGAACCTCTTGATGGATTAGGTTAGGGGTAACCGACGTTGGTCAAGGTGGGATTTCCTAGGTTTACTAAACTAGGAGATCCTCCTGATTTTCTTAGATCTCATGTCGTTATCCCACGTATTAGACTGGGAGCTTCTTGTGAGCATGCGGGAATGTGGTTAGAGGGAATGTAGGCATTGATTTTTAGGGTTTAGGTAAGTCTTAGTTAGTTATGGGAACTTGCTAAGAATAGGTCTTAGGTTGAGTTAGCTTGGTGAGGTGTCTAAGTGAACTATATGTGTAGATATTATTTAAATAAGATATTTAAATAATAAATATAGTGAGGATAATGCATTAATTAATTAAATTAATATTAGTGGGGTGAAGGGGGTCATGGCTAGGTAAATGTAATAAAGGGTGTTTATATGTCGAGGGACGAAAGGGGTGTGTGACCTAATTTTAGTGTCGAAACATAGTGAAGAACATTTCATATAGCTCGAGTATATTAATTTTTGTAACACATAAGCCTCATATATACGTAATATTGTCACCATAGTCATGAGTGCTCATAAACTCGCAGCATAACACTATAATAATATGGGATCCCTAAACCGTGCAAATCAAGACATATTTATAGGGGTGGGGACTAACCCTTCACTACCCATGCACCTTTAAAAATATATTGCATGCTAATAATAGCCATCTTCCCTTACATGATAAATACAAGAGCATGCAAGATCACTAATAATAGATCATCTACTAATACATCTGCAATAGAATCCTATTAATAGCCTCAAAACTATGCATGACACTTGATCTTCTACTTGTCCAAAATAGCATTTTTGTGATCTTAAAGTCTTCTACAAAAAAAAAATTCACTCCATGTCCATAATTATCCTCTTATTGAAACAGATAAGTCTTGATTTCATGTTGTCCTTGGTGTACCATGTTCCACTATAGTTTCACATGCATATATGCGCCCTATGCCCATGCACCTAATCCTTCTATAGCTTTAATACTTAGGTTGTATTTCATCAGCCCAACACTCCACCTATGTGCGAATGTGGATTCAGATAGCGAGTGATCTTGGGGAATGTGTCCTCCTTGCACTATAGCTCATTATGTGGCCAAGAGGGCTACCTAGACTAGGATAGATGAGCTCTCTAAGGGAGTCCCCAATATACCTTGTGGCCGTGGGGCCCAAGTCCGTGTTGCAAGTATGTTTTCTAAGTATTGGGTTTTGGGATGTAGAATCCCTTCACTTCACGCTACACTTAAAACAAGTATGCACTTACCAATAATGAAAATTGTCCTTAATTTATATACCCCATTGGAACACAGGGTGTGTCTACGATCATGGAGATGAATCCCATGGTCATGAGACCCATAGGACCATGAAAAGTGCATGGATATCACTTCCATGTCACATTTCCCCTACAAAATAAAAATTGGAAGGCTAGCCACTTTTGATCCTCAAGATTGTCCTAGGATGCGAGAGGAGAGCATATACGAGTTTTTCCTTTGGGATGAACAAGTAACAAAGGAAAAAACATAAAAATGATGATAAATGCAAGAAAATGGATGCAATATAAAATGATTAAAAATTATGTAATGGGGGCTTCAAGAGGAGGCCCTATAAAACAAATATTAGTAGTTTGATTATAACCCCAAATGTCTTAGACTAAACAAGCTGCAAAATAAAAAGGATTAGTAGTTTTACATTGATTTTTAATCTTTGGTAAGCGTAGGAAGCTGCACACAAAGTGTCAGTAGTTTGGAACAAGAAAAGATAACTTAATGTGTAGTTAAAATAACAAGATTTAGGAAAATGAAAATCATGAATAAATTATCTTCCAAAATACCAAATTAACACTTTGAATGCATAGATCTTTTTAATACCTTTTAGGGGAAAATGGAATCGTTTCAAGTTTGGGATCAAAAGTTATGGCTCTCAAAAGGTAGGCAAAAAAATTCAAAACAAATGCGCCAAAACAGAACAAATGCACCAATTCAGGACATATACACCACTTTACATGCAAATACACCACTTTACCTACAAATGTGTTTTTTTGTGTGCAAATGCATTGTTCTATATGCAAATGCATTGTTCTGTGTGTAAATGTGTTGTTCTATGTGCAAATACATTAATAGAGCTACAAATTCGTTGATATCTTGGTGACTATTATGAAAAATTGAAATTTTGAGGTCCTAATCTCAATGAAAAAAATAAAATTTGAATAGCTTGTTGTTAGTATGGAATGCTACAAAAAAACAATCAAAATTTTGAGGAGTAAGCCCCATGGTGGGCGCATAAGTGTAATGAAAGAAAATATTTGTCAGTGAAAATGTGAGATAAAAAACCAAATTGCTTCCCTAATCTAATATTATCTAACAAAACCTATGATAGAGAAATGGATTGAAAGGTGGGGAGATTATACTTACACTTACCTACAAGATTCCAAGCTCCTCCTTTGATGCTTTTGATTTACTCTTGGATTGTTGATGATTCTTGAATTGCTTCAGATTTTGGAGACACTTGGGAAGCACCTCCCTTTGCTTGTATTGGATGATTGCTTGATTGATGAGGATTACTTGATTGAGTGGATGATAGAATGGATGATTGGGTGAACAAAATGGTAGAGATTTGTTATGGATTTGTGACTTATTCTAAGCTAGCTCTTATAGAGGAGGAGAGATCAATTTATAGTTAATGGGTGGCGGATTCAATGGCTAAGATGAATCCATGTTGGATTTGAATCAAGGATGGAGGATTGATGAGAAGAATGGATAATTATAGAATTTGAGAGAAGATTCAATGGAGAGTTGAAATTTTATTTGGATTTTTAAATGGAGGGAAATTTAGAGAGGATTCTAAAAATAGAAGCCTCTATATTTAGAGGTGTGAGGATGTGATTAAATTAGAATTAGATTAGGATAATAAAGATGATTAGGGGTGAGGTTACATGGAAAGGATAGGTGTAGGGATGTGTAGGGTAGGTGGGTAGGTAGATGTAGGCATATTAAATTCATAAACTTATAAAAGGGATTATTAGTGGGATAATAGGATATTATAAGGAATTAAAGTGATTAATGATAAAATGGGATGTAATAATGGATTTAAAGGATTAATGATGAAATGATAAATAATGATAAGGCGAAAATAAGTTAAAATGGATTAAAATAATGATAAAATAGATTATAAAGATTAATATTGTGATTAATTATTATATGGATGATGTTGTGATATTTGTGGGACAGATTAATCGTTATTATGCATGTCGAAAACAAGCAAATATGTGGGCATCAAAATGTAGATGTTAAAAATATTAATGTGCAAATATGAGAAAACAAGAAAAAATTTCTTCCTACTCTAATATTCCTAGTAAATACCTCAGATAGAGCAATGGATGGAAAGAGATGAGAGATTCAATACCTGCACTTACCCACATGTTGCACAATTCCTTCTTTTATGTGTTGGATTTGCTCTTGGATGGAATTCAAGATGCTTTAGATTTGTGGACTGATTTTGGTAGCACTTTCCCTTAATAAAATGATGATTTTACTTGATTAGATGATATGGATATTGATAGCTTTCTTGGAGATTTTGACAGCATAAATTTGTAATTGTTCTAAGGTGGTGTGCATGGAGGGTGGCACCACTATTTATAGCTAAATGGAGGGTTGAGATTAATCCATGTAGGATTATGTTAATGGTATAAAATGCATGAGAATGGAGAATTCTCTAGAATTAGAGGATTCTAGAGTTTATTAGAATCCTCCATTGAATTAAAAATTCAATGGAAGGAGGGATTTTTATTTGAATATTTGAAAATAAGAGGGAAAATGGAGAGGCTTCTAGAAATAGAAGCCTCTAGATTTAGAGGTTCATTTAGCTTGTAGTTAGGTGAGATTAATTATGTTTAGTAGGGTGATTAGATGGAGAAGCTAGATATAGAGTAGGCATAGAGTAGGTGGTAGGTGGGTAAGTATTTTTAAATTACTAGAAAATAGTTAATGAGGATTAGTTAATATGGTAAATAAAATATTAATGATGTATTAATATTTCTAAGGATATAATGGGATTATGGAATAAATGAAAATAAATAATTAAAGTATGATTACATATAATAATTAATTAATTATTATATGGTTAATGATGGGAATGGATTACTATTGTATGATAGGCATATTTTTGCTACATGATTGTTAGTGCAAAATCATAGCACCCCCGAATGAGTCTATAGATCTACTTTTCTAAGGCGAGTCATTTGGTGTGATCCGCATAACATTGAGTCTTCCTCAAAGTGTGGGACTCTGTAAAACAGGAAGACTCTCCAGAGAAGGTTGGTTCCTCCTTCTTAATCTACCTACCACAAGCTATTCTAGTGCAGACAAGCTAATCTAACTTTGATATAACCGTTCCAAGGGGATAGAGAGAGAGAGAGAGAGTGAAAGAGCCTACACTAAACAATGATACACCAGAAAATGAAGTGCAATATTCTATTGAGGGAGAAAGAAATAGAGAAAATGGAGATGAGGGAGGTTAGACAGAAGTGACACGGCCCGATCTTCAAATCCACCATTAAACTCCATGAAACACAACATCCTGCACCTGTAAATGTGAAATACATGCACAGAAAAAACAAATCTAGAAGGGAGAGGCACGAAGAAACAACAAAACGATGCAAAGGGTTGAAGAACACCACAAAAACATGTTTCTATTGCTCTGGAAAGTGCACAGACCATTACATTTTTGGAATAGAGGCACAAATACATTTGTCATGCATAGGAGAAGATTCGCTGCTCAAAAATGGCATCGAGAAACAAATTTGACATATTTTCTCTATGCCCAGAATGTCCCCCTTCTCAAAATGAGAAGTGTTACCATATATAGAAATAATAAGAGAGAGAAAAGAGGGAAAAGTCAAATTATTTTCCAACCACCCAGAGATATGCATTGAATCTTAATTTAAGGCTCAACCACTGAACATCAATGCCTTATGCAAATCCACCCACAATATGTTGCTTCTTGTTCCCCAGCAGATCGAATCGAATCAGATTTGGTGGTTGAGAAAATCAGATTCTGTTTTAATGTCATGGGAGATGTTTTCCTATTTTTCACCTACCAAGGCCTCCCCAAAATGATATTTTATGTTTCCAAGGTGTAGAGGGTGTCGAGACATTTCCGAAAGTCTTCTCCCGCCCAAATCTGATTCTCCAGTCAAAAGATATGGCCATTTGAATATTAGGGTTGCAGGCATAATATTTAAAGAGTCTACCCCATTAGGGTCCACGTGGCGGCCTTGTGCACCTTGGAGATTTGGCCCCTGTCCTTCACTCTTGAAATAGTGCCGATCAACATGTGGTAGCCTCCGTGAGCTCTTTGGGGTCCCTTGTATTTTTTCTGAGTCTTTTGCTTGGTGAGCCAAAAATCTAACCCTAGACACGTGGAGGCTTGGTGCTTGTTTGGGAACCCACCCCAAATTTTACTTTTGAAACAGTGCCATACTGACACTTGGCACCCTCCATCAGACTACCTCTACACTTTGACTATTCAACCCGACTCTATTCCTTTTTGGACTCTAGGACACGTGGAAGGCCCGTGCTTGTTTGAGAACTGCCCCTAGATTTTACCTTTGAAGGAGCGTCATTAAGACACGTGGCACCTTCCACCTTCACCCTATACTTAGTCATTTGGGCCCGTTCTCCTTTTGACCCACGTTGACCATTCGCCACGTGGAGGGCTGGCTCAAAGCTTGAGTCTCTACATTGGGCTCCCATCTTGGAATTACGCCGGCCGACACTTGGCATTCTCCGCTTGCACTTTTATACTTAGCCAATTTTTAGGTCAGCTCTGTCCGCCTTTTGACTCTGATTGACCATTTGACCCTATCCTTCGATTCACCCTGGGACACGTGGAGATATGGCACTTATTTGAGACTCCCTTTTTTAGATTCATCTTTAGAGATGCGTTGCTTTGACAGTTGGCTCTCTCTGCTAGCTCCTCAATACTTAGTCGATTTTGGACTCGTTCCTGAACTGTTTCGAGCCTAAAGAATTTTGAATCTTCACCATTTCTTCTCTTTCATGCTCCTGGATTCTCTATGACACTGCTCCTCTTTCTCTGACCCTGCTATTTCATTTTAGAGCCTTCCCAAGTCTGTTAAATAGATTTAATACATGGATTCATTCGACGAGCTATCTCTTCTCTTTCTTCTTGCACAAGGTTGTTTAAACTTTTGCAGGCCCTACCACTCCATTGTTGAGTCCCTTTGCAACCTTTTTTCATCCCGGAATATGAGCTCACAGTCCAGTCGTTTCCTTCATAATTTCCTTATGTGCAGGACTTGTCTTGACCAAATTTCTCGGGGTGAATTTGGGATAACAATGACCATGTTGACATTTTGCATGTCTACACACACATTTACTACATTCTACATCTATTTACTTACTCACTACTTCACAAAGTGTGATTGGCATAAGAGAAACCTAGGGCGCGCGCACACACACACACACACACACACACACACACACACACACACACACACACACACACACACACACACACACACACACACACACACACACACACTTAGAACTACATTGGGTTTGAGATGTAGTGCATAATTTTTAGTATATATTCTCACAAATACAACACCGACTAACACGTTATATAAAGCAAATACTATTCTATTTGAAAATATACTCAGGATACCAAATAGGATGGAGGAATACAATATAAATAGGTTGAGGAACTCCTACTATCAAGGAGTATATCCTTGTCCCCAAATATCTCAACCTCTCCCACAAATCACTCTCAATCCCTTACATAGCTCAACTTATTTTATCGTAATATTATGAGTTATCACAACTCATAATATATTACAAACATATACGAGTTGTAAATACAACTCATATCACACACTCACATAATGTAATATACTAATATTGCATTTACCCATACTCACAAATAAATAATGTTCACAATAACACATTAATTCCTAACATTCACCCCCTTAGTGTGAACATGGGGCAAAGTGGAACTAAAAACATGAGTACTACAAAGTTCTGCAATTTTTATATAGATCTTGCTGCACACGATCACCTACATATGAGATCTCATCCCACTTTCACTTCCAGTGAACATATTCACCGACTGACCATACTTCCAACGAAGTCTAGCAGTCAGAGGATCTTTTTAGTCAAGCTTCCCTTCTATAAACAAATTCTTACAATTTTGTACCTTTCACGCCATATCACAATACTTAAGAGATTACATTAGAAATGATCACACAATTGAACAGGAACAAACATTTGTTCTTATTCTACATATCATAATAAACACACAACTGAAAATGATGATGTCACCACTACAAAATGTGATCTCGTCGTTGATGACAGATGAGAGGAACTAATCACCCTCCTTCCTCCGTTGCCTCTAGCCTCCATTTATTTTTGGCTAATTGGTTAGAAAAATAGGTCTTTTAATTTCACAAGGTATGAAACTCCCCCACAAGATGGATGTCATGTTCACCCGAAAATGCGTCCAATTACAATTTTTTAATTATTATTTTTTGAACTATTTACAACCACAAAATTGACCGATAAATAAATTTTGAATCTTATACAATGAGATGATACAAAATAATGACAATACATGACTTACATCACAAAATTATAATGGAAAAATGACAATAACAATTTTTTAGATTGACGGTGACTCCACACTTAAAATCATAAAAATTAAAAATTCAAGACTGACATTTAAATTAATAATTTATCATCTAAAAGATAAAAATCAAAACGCTATACTTAGACTTTTTTTAAAAATAATTTTAGAAAACTTCATAAATAAACACTACAACCTAACTAAAAATTATTTCTATTGAGATATACACATTTAAAAAAAACTATAACCAACTAAATGACAGAAATGTAAATAAAGAAAATTGTCTCAACATGACTACTAATAATAACAAATAAATTGAACACTATTCAGGTCTACACCAAACTAAAAAATACAAATAAACTGACTCACTAAATAATTAAACAATTACTTAGTGACCGTTAGATAAACCAAATACCACATCTACAAAGATGTCATGTGGATGATGAATAAAAAATGTCGTGTGCAATGTAAATTCATTGACCAATGTGGGACGAGCTTCATTCAAGAGAAGTGACCGATGATGTTTTTCTGATAAATTTAGACCCAGATCTCTGGTTTGTGAACCGTAAATTAAGGTGGAAATATTGCTTTGAATGCTTTGAAATTATATTGAAATTGTTCAATACTATTACATGATATAAAAAAAAATTGACTGAGTTGGACATGAATCAGAATCAAAATAACAGTGATCAAAAAAATTGATTTTATTTCCACCTCCAAGAAAACACATCCCTTCTTTAAGCTCACTCTTTCTTACAGAAAATGTTCTCTAAAGTGTAATGGATAAATAACATATTGAACTAGTGGTTGGAATTGAATTCACAATCTAGAATTTCTCATACAACACAATGCATCGTCATTGTTTCAAATATATTTCTCATCAATATTCCTACAAACAATCTCTGCAAAAAATAATGGACAATTTTACTTGTAAACTAACTCTCATGAAAAATGAGTAGAAACTAAGAAAGTGTATCTACACTTGAACAAATGAATTCTAATGAAAAGAGTCATAAAATCATATGAATTCTTCAGAGAGTATCATTTTTCTTCTTTGATACCATATGATCATTCTGGTATATATTCTCACAAATATAACACCAAATAAAAATGTATATGAAGAAAATAATATTCTATTTGAAAATTTATTCGAGATACCAAAGAGGATGGAGGAATATAATATAAATAGGTTGAGGAACTCCTACTATCAAGGAGTCTATACTCATCCCCAACTCTCTCAACCTCTCCCACAAATCACTCTCAATCCCTTACATAGCTCAACTTATTTTATCGTAACATTATGAGTTATCACAACTCATAATATATTACAAACATATACAAGTTGTAAAAAAAACTCATATTACACAATCACATAATGCAATATACTAATATTACATTTACCCATACTCACAAATAAATAATGTTCACAATAACATATTAATTCCTAACAGTGTAGCACTCAGTTAGTAAGTCCATCATTGTGGCCGCTGAGGACAATCCGACCCCTTCATATGCATCTTTCTTTTTTTAGGGTTTTGATTCTTTGTTTGGGATTTTGCACGAAATTCTTTATTAGAGATCTTATAGTTACATCCAGCGCAGTTCAGTGACATTAGTGTGACAGGAAGTAAATACAGGAAAACATCCAGTGACACCTCGGAGGAGGTTTTTAGGACATTTCTACAGACTAAGGCACTGAGATCTCAGACTAAGGTGCCCACGAGCACCCCTATCCCTTTCCAAGCACTCCATTCTAGTTAGAGAGCTCAAATTCATAATTTATTAGAATTTTATGTGGTCGTTTCCTACTCCTATCTACCTAGTTTACACTGCAACACAATCTCACACCTTCATCGAATTATCTAAGGACTTCTTAACCCTCTTTGTACATTAGGGTTTCATCTTTCACTTGCTTAGTTGCTTGATTAATTTTTGTATTGCATTATTTCATTTATTTATTACTCCTATAACATCAGATTACGCTAGGATATTACATTTTAGTATAATCAATATGGATATTCAAAACAAAGTAAAAAGTAGATGGGACTATAGATAAGTACAAAATGACACTAGTAGTAAAGGGGTATGCCTAAAAGGAAGAAATATACTATGAGGATACATTTTCTCCTACAACTAAGATCAAAATGATCAGGAGGATATTTTCTCTAGTTACACACTTTGGATGGAAATTCCATCAGATGGATGTGAAAAGTGTCTTTCTAAATAGATATCTAAATGAATAAGCCTACATGACTCAACGTGAGGATTTTTTCATACTTAGATTAAAAAACAAAGGTATGTAGACTCATAAAATATTTGTATGGCCTTAAACAAGCACCTCAGGCTTGGTACATCAAGATTGATGAGCCTCTCATTCAACATGGATTTGTGAGAAATCCATATCATCCCAATCTCTACCTCAAGAGACAATGAGGATATATTGTGATAATTGTTATAGATAGTGACGATCTAGTCATCACTAGCATCACAGTGAAGATGATCAATACTACGAAGAAAGATCTTGATCAATCATTCAAGATGATAAATCTCAGGCTCATGGACTATTGTCTTGGATTAGAAGTATGACATAAGGAGAATTATACTTTTATTTATCAATTGAAATATACTAATACAATGCTCAATAAATTTAAGATTATGGATTACACAGTGATTGCTACACCCATATGTAGACACAAAATCATACACTTGGGTATATTTCTAGGTCTTAAGCACATACTAGCACGCATATGATTCCTAAGTGAGAAAACTAGTAATTGATGACTATATTTGGCCTCTTTTCTATGTTTCTTGTTTTCTATTTGGTCTTACATACCCTACATCCCAGTCGGTATTTTACTCATTTATATTTTATGGCTCTAAACACCAACGCTTAGTCGTGACGTAAGCACCCAGCACTTTTTTCCTCTCTGGGTGCACCTGACCCTTTTTTATCTTACTCACTTCTTTTAGGTCTCTTTTATCTTTTGTGCATATTATTTTTTTATGGTTCAGCCTTCCAGTTGTCAATTACGAAATTTAAACAAGGGAATCATATAAATACATAGCTATGTTACCAAAATAATGGACCAATCTCTAAGCATTACTACTATCACATAAGCTTACATCCAAAGGCATCCAAAGCACTCAAAGGCGTCCATCTAAAATCCATTCAAGGAATAAGGGACTGCATTTTCTACATACACTATATAGGAATGGGAAGTTCATTCTATTACATCCACACATTTGAATTTATCTAGCAAATCTAGCATGTTATCTAGTGGATCTTGCACAAGGGCATCCTAGGGCACAATTTCACACACTCACAAGAACTACATGGAATCTGAGATGTAGTGCAGTCGTTGTAATTTCACTCAGTCGGGTGACTTTCGGGGTCATTCTGACTCCCCATATTACATCTTTCTTTATTTGGATTTGATGTGGTTTTGTGGGTTTTATAGATGGACATCTCTTTTGTAGGTTATGGGTACATTCAGCGATAAAGGTGTGACATACAGGTGATCAATAGTGATTATCTATGGCACTTGTGCAACACCGTAAAAATTAAGTTCTGGCCATTTTAACAATCACAAACACCCAATAGTAGACTCTAGTGCCCATGCATCCTTGACCTAATTCAGGAACCCTTGTTTAACTCTGTCTGACAGTTCCAAAATTTATAGTGCAAAATTATAATGATCTCCCTCTTTGTTCATTAGTTTCCCCAATCTAGATCAGTTCCAGGAAAAGCATAAATCAACTAAGTAATCCTTTCCCTATCTTGCACTTAGGGTTTTATATTTTATTAGCCTATTGCTTGTGTCAATCTATATTCTAGTAGTTGTTTATCATAGATTACATCGGTTACTCTACAATTAGAGTTTTACAAAAAGTTTATTTTTGTTAAATCACCATGAATATGAGACTTCAATTATCTCGTTTAGATCGATATCCTCTGGTAAATGCAACTCTCTATCAATATTTGATTGGGAGTCTCAATTACCTAGCATATAATAGACCAGATATCATCTTTGTAGTTACATATCTTCCTGGTTCATGCAAGAACCCAAAGTTTTCCATTGGAAAGCAGTAAGGCAAATTTTTAGATAGGGTATTAGGAATCTTGGTCTAGAGTATGAAAAGAATGATTAGTTCTTCTTGACTCTATATTCAGATTCAGATCATACATGTAACATTTATGACAGAAATCCACTTCTAAATTTGTATTCTTTTTGGGATCTAGACCGATATCATGGGGAGCAAGAAACCAAACATTATTTTTATCTTCTATAAAATTTGAATATCATGATGCAAGTGGAGCTATCTGTAAAGTGATATGGCTATGTTGCATACTTGAGGGTCTTGGATTATCATAGGATAAATCCACTACCTTGTATTTTGATAATGAGTGTGTTTTCAAACTTGTTTGTGATCTAGTTTTTCATGAGATTACCAATCATATTGAGGTGCAGGTTCATTTAATTCGTGAGCATGTTTTGAAACACAATATATGGCTTCATTTTTCCCCAATAGTTTAACAATGAGTAGATATTTTCACGAAGTCACTTACACATGACAAATTCAATTTCTTTAGAGAATTCTTTTCCAATTCTCTTAAGGCAATGCAAAATTAAAGGGGGAAATGTTAGGTAAAACATTTTACTATATATAATTTAGCATTTACCATTGGTAATTAGTTGTTACTAATTTATTGTGGTTAATTATTTTTTTATGTTAATTATAACAATATTATTCATATCATACTCCCGTATAATTTTATGGGTTATTTTTTGGATTTCTAGTTGGGTTTTTGCACTCGTAAAACCATGAGTTTTTTGTACATGATTGTCCAATATGTATAAATATTACAGCCCATTCTTACCATGTAGCTCTGGATTATCTTGATCAATAAAAATATAATAGGATACCTCCATGTTTCCTCCAGCAATGGCCTCGACTATTTCTTAGGTTGATCTTCTTTTCCTCTATAAGCAAGGCACATTCTCATTGTACTATATAGAGTTTCGTGAGATATAATATATGATATCATTGGTCTTTGTTTACAAAGATTTTTGTAAGGTTATTGTGTTGAATTGTTTTCAACTTATTAAATGTGATGTTCTATTAACATCTGAGATCTTTGTGGCTTGAAAAAATCTGGTTATTGTTCCTTTTACCATTTCCTTAAAGAATTTTTATTGTTGAAAGATTTTGTTACATGAATGAAACAATATAGATAGACAAGATATTGATTTAAAGAAATTGAAATATTTATCAGAGGACTGAGATCAAATAGATATAGTAGTACAACAATTGATATCTTAAATGCAAAAAGATAATAAAGTGTGTACAATAGTGGGATAAGAATGGCTTATCTTATCTTCAGAGTTCTAGGTTAGAAACTGAGGGGAACATGTTAGATATGGACCAAGTAAGCTTTTTCTGGAATACTGTAATTTGATTCAAATTTGAGAAAAGGAGGAGAAGGACTTAAGCACACAAAGGAGACAAGTGGCACTGGGTGCTACTATCCCTAATGAATGGTATTGCCTAGGATGCTTGGAGGATATAATGGTAAATGTAGAGCTAGTTTAAATGTTGATTAATGTCCAAAAGTAAAGTGTAAATCCTAGAAAAGAAAATAATAAGAATATAAAAAGATAAAACAATGTAAGAGAAAAACAAATGTTGTTATTGTCTATTTTTCTTGCTAAGGAAACATGTATATGATAACATACCTAAAGGTGTCATGTAAGTAGTAAGTGCAAGATTTTATGTCCACATTTCCCCCCACTTTATATTAGTGGGTGAATATTTTGTAGCATAAAGTAGATAAGAAGATTGTACCTTATAGAGTGTTAAAGGGAGTTGTAACCGATAGCATGCCAAATGAGGATTGTACTTGATGTTGTGTCGAATGGAGATTGTGAAATGTGTATCATATAATCTAAGAGGAGGATAAGTATCCTAGGGGTAATATTGTGTGTGTAGTAGATATGATTTTTATGTTTGTTCCTTGGATATTTTCTTTGTCGAGTGTCTAGTGCTTTACATTTTTCCTTATTTCATTTGTGTGTTTATTTTTTATCGGAGTAAGGTCAGACCTGCAAAAGAAGATGCATGTAGTCAATGCTCATAATATAGGAAATTGAACTTTAATTTGGTAAATGTGAAAATAGAAATTCTTATTGAAAAACAAGTGAATCAAGGATAGAATACACCTGAATATTGTGAGAGAAGATTTATAATTGTTCATGTATGTTTTTTTCCTTAGACATAGTTGGAGTAGTACAAAGGATTTAGGCATCCTATCGCCAAAATGTGGACTTGAGTATCTTATCGCTATATTGAGGATTTAAGTGTCCTATCACCAAGGGAAAGAGTATTGAGAGAGTTTTAGGATTTTCCTCCAACCATTAATGCATCCTCACAGATAAGTTCCACTACATATGGTCAAAAATCCAATAAAAACTAGTCACCAAAAATCCAATAAAAACTAGTCACATATGATGTATTGTTCTACGTATATCATTTTCCTACATATTCCCTAGGTGTCATCCCTTATTTTATCCCAAGAAAATAAAGTAATTAGTTCCCTTCTTCAAAGTATGTAACTTGGCAATGATTTTGTTTTTGTTGTACCTGATGGTAACTTGTAACTAAGTATTTGTTGTTGGATTTTAGAGAAACTTGTCTCTAGAAACATGTTGATCCTATATTGTATTTACTTTTTCCCCAAGATAGGGTTACCTAGATGGGACACTAGCACCCGTTGTTCCTGTCTATATTAGGCACTTCTGGGACTGATTTTTGGCCCAATTTTGATTCTAAACCTATTTTTTAGCTTTGAATTATTCTTTATACCAATTTGTGTCTCATCTCTAGACTTATGAGAGGATGAAATAATCACCCAATGATTTTCCCCACTCATTTAGGATGTGATATGAACCAATGTGAGTATGTCCTAAACGAGGGAATCTTAAATTGATGTGCACATCTGAAATAAAAATATTATAGGGGGAATAGGGAATGCATATGGTAACTACCATGGCACATGCAAAACAATGGGAAAGGCTAACAAAAAGTGTTAGTCACAAATAAACATGACATGATGTAATATAAAATAGTCAAAACACACAATAACATGGCAAAAGACAAAATGGGTAACTAGTTAAATAGATGGGGCACCACTCAAGATGTAACAAAAAATGTGAATCCTTCAAGGCTATGGAAGCAAAAAAAGCAATCAAACATAAGGCATAGCCCACAAACAATGACAATCAAATCATAAGTAAAGACAAGATACAAGTAAATCAGATAACCATGGTTGGAAGTAAGCTTGTAAGACAAATGCTATAAATGAAGCACTCGTTAGCATGTTTAGAAAATTAATAATATGTCACCAAGGATATACTTGAAATTGAAAAGGGATGTAATATATATGGCAATTATAGAACCTAAATATAGATAAATAGGAAAGGTAGATGACCTCAGGATCCTTAGTGGGATTGGTAGAGAATAGTTCCAAGCATCATATCGGTTAAACAAATATATAAATGTTAAATTCTTAATTGTAGAGTTGCAATAAAATGATAATACAATAAAGCACAGATCTGACCTAAGCAATAAGTAATTAAAATTAAAACCTTAAGTGCAATAAAAAGGATAAAGTACTTAGTTGATTTCGTAATTAATCTTGGATTGTGCCGAACTGAAGAATTGCTAAACAGGAGGAGGACAGTGTTGCAAATGAACCCAAAAAATTGTAAAACTATCAGAAATGTTAGGACTAGGGTGCCTGGACTAGGTCAGGGGTGCCTAAGCATTGTAGACTGGTTCTAGGTTCCCATGATTGTGAAAACCCGCAAAAACTAAATTTTGTTGTGTTGTACAAGTGTTTTTGGACTTCGCTCTTTGCGGCCTGTATGTCATTGTATGATCATTGATTTCACCGAAACCTGCAAAGAGAAAGAGAACCTGTAAAACCCCAAAACACATCAAATCCTAAAAGAAAAATATGCAAATGGGGATTCAAACTGACCCCGTTAGATAGCTACCTAACTAAGTGAATTTACAACTGAGCATTGCACTACATTTTAGACTCCATGTATTTATTTGTGTGTGTGTGGATAATTGTGCCATATATGGCTCTTGCGAAAGATGCACTTGATAAATTCACCCCTATGAAGTGTATACATAAGAATGCAGTCCCTTGTCCCTTGAATGGATGCTAGATGGATGCTTTAATGCTCTTAAAATTCCTTTGGATGCAACCTTAGGTAATAGTAATAGATGCTTTGAGCTTGCTCCTTTATTATGGTCACATAGCTTTATATTTATATGATTCCCTTACTTGAATTTCGTAATTAACCACTAAAATTTTGACCACCAAGAAAATAAGATGCCCAATAGCTAGAAAAGACCCAAAATATGTTAGCAAGATACAAAGAGGTAGGGGCACCCAAAGGGGATGGGGGTGCCTAGGTAGTGGGGTGTGTAAAACCAAGATGAAAACCAGAAAGAAAGCAAAGAGGCTAAAGATAGTGATCGATTAGTAATTTTCTCTCTTAGGAATCATATGAATAGTAGTATGTGATTAGGACCTTGAAATGTACCCAAAGTGCATGATTTAGTGTCTACATTTGCCCCCACTTTATGTTGTTGAGTGAAAGTTCGATAACATAAAGTAGATAAGAGATGCATACCTTATAACCATGTAGATCAATGGTGAAAGCATACCGAGGAGATAATAAAAAGTGTGAAGTGAACACTATGAAGCGTGGAAGATAGAGAAGAGGAAGTGACCCTATGGGTGAAAATGTATGTGTGATGTCACGTTGTCTGATTTTCTATATCGTTTAATGCTTTATGGTGTAATTGATACTTCTCATAAGGACATACCTATAAAAGAGAAGAGCATATGAGTATTAAAATAAGTGTATATATGAAAATTTGTATCAAATGTGTAAAAATTGTGTAAAAAGTATGTACAAATGTAAAAAGGAACATGTGCACTGATCCATAATGAGCGAAAAGATAGAAAAGATTCTAAAATGTTGTAGAAGAATGGTATTTTGGGCATCTCATGCTAAGTGCGAGTTTTTGGGGTGATCTCATGCCATAGAAGAAGAAGTGTAGGGAGAAATGTCTAGAGTTATTATCCATCCTTTGATTTCTTATCGAAAATGTATACACCACTGCAGATGGTGTGTTCACATTTTAACAAATTTGATCCAGTTCGATCCAACGTGAAAATAGAAAAGAGGGAAAAGGATGCATGTTGATTATTGAAATATTGTGTCAGTACTGTGAATATTGTTTTGTAGACTGCTAACAATTGTGTTGATTTGAGAATAACTATATAACTTCCCCTAGTCGTAGGCACCCAGGAAGGGTCAAGAGTGCCCAAGCATTAATTTCTGGGTTGGGCGTTGGTTTCGTGTTATGTTGAGGACCCAAGTCATATTTTGAGCCATGTATGAGAGTGTAGACTGTGTTGATTCTATGTTGAACTATGTTGTACCATAACTATGAATTGTTATATGGGGTGATTGATTCACCTGGTGTATGCCCCCTCGTTTGGAGTGCATGCGATGTCGCTAGGAGAATGTGGCCCAAAGGAGGACCCAATGTACAACTGAAACTAAATCCCTGTAGGGGAGGGAATGTGCTTAGTAGAAACCAAGGCACATGTAAGCAAAGTGGCTGGAAAACATGTGCTAATACAAAAAATACAAATACGTGTGTAAGAAAAAATGTAATCTAGCAAGCAAGAAGATAGTGTAGACCGTGAAAAGTAGGTTACAAAAATGGGACATCTCTCAAAATTTTACAAGACAATTGAGGCCAAAGTGGCCAAAATCATACAGTGTGTAGACAAGACAAAGGGAAAATCCCACAAATAATGGAAAAAAATGACAAACAGTGACAAGAAAAGTAACAAGACAACAATAGTATAAAATAGTTCATGAAAAGAAAATGATGCACATGAAGCACCCATTAGCATGTTAGAAAGATAAAAAATTATGTCAAGATGTGTATATATCAATAAAGTAGTGTGCTAGGAAGAATATGAAGTAGTACAAAATGAAATAATAGCACCTGTAATGTGTATGAAAGTAGATTCCCCCAAGGGTTGGTGTGGGACTGGTAAGAGATATTATGTCAAGCATCCATGTTGCATTTAATAGATTTGTGTAAAGTCTGTATTCACAACTAGAAGGAAAGTGAGCATGCATGTGTGTATAGAAAAGATAATGACATATGGAATATGTTTCTAACATAGTAAGCAAACTATAACATGTGAGTATAAGTAAGAAAGAACAATTTGCAACCAAGATATGTAATATGTTATAAGTGAGCAAGATGGAATCATATGCAGTGTGAGTGTGATAGGAGATGCGTTCCCCCGATTGAATATGAATGAATATGCATGAGATGAGGTTCATTTATAAAATACCCCTCGATAATCAAGAATGAACCATAGAACAAGAGTGCGTCATTGGGAAATGGTTTAAATTGTGCACTAGAAAGATATGATCTATAAATCATAGAGCATAGAGAGTGAGTGAGTTTGGTGAGGTTCATTTAAGATTTGGACCCTCATAAGTCAAATATGAATCATGGAGCTAGAGTACATCGTCGAGTAATGTGTTGTGATGAATGTGTGCTAGAGAGATGTGTCATGAATATGCCGAATGTGAAATGTGTATTGTGTATGATGTGAGGTTCATGGATGTAGTGATCCCTCAACTATCAAGTATGAACCATAGCACAAGAGTACATCATTGGGTAGTAATGATACAAATGTATTAAGATGTGCAAGACTCCTATGACGGACTAGATGTGAAGAAATAAATGAGATAGTAGAAGTGTGAGACACCTGGAAATGCTATAAGGGGGGAAAGAGTAACCATGATTCCCCCAAGTGTATGATGTGTAGGAATATCAGGTAATATCATCTAAGATATTTTCATTGCCATGGTCAAAACTGAATAAAGATGCATCTAAGACTTGATAAGAAATAGTATGAGGTTGATCATAGAGAGATCCATTACATCACAGATTATACATGCCCATTGCATATTCTTCATCAGTAAATTGTGGTTGCAGAAAACCATGCACATACTAGCAAGTAAGATTTGGTGAATAGCTAATAAATGAATCATTATAAATAGAAACACAGCCGAAGGGCATAAGAAATGGGATATCAATATGATCATGATCAAGAGTGCCACTAATGTGGTCAAGCCAAGACTTTCTAAGAGTAAGTGGAGAAGCGCGAGAAGTACGTGTAAAAAATACAAACAAAAGGAAGATGAGAAGACCATATGCAGTAGTGATGTGAACACATCTATGATAGAGCTAAGGAAAATGATGTGGATGGAGGATATCATCGAGTGTGAATCTAAGCCTAGCCAAGCCATCATATGTGCAAAAAGTGTTAGAGAAAGTGGGATCAGATGGAATTTGATGCCAATAAGAATCATTTATGAATAGGGTACATGTGAAAGGTGGTAGTGCTGGTGCAAGTTGCTCATGAGAGGGTGAAGAAGGTGAAATGATGTCCAGTGTATGGACAGACCCCGATAAAGTACCATAGCATTAGTAGAAGGAGGGGGTTGTTTGAATTTATATTCACCAGGGCCAATAGCAATGAAAGTATCATTAAAGTATGATTCATTTATCTCAAGAGGAGTAAAATTGAGATTGCATAGTTTTTCATTAGTAAGATCAATGGTATCAACATTGTCATCAGAATCATCACTGTTGACAGTATCATGTTGGATAGTAGTATCAAGGATATTGGTAGGAGGTGAAGTAGACACAAGAGTGATAGGAGCCTCAATGAGAAGAGTGGAAGTGGTTACTGGAGTAGATACGGTGGGTGAAATGATGACAGTGGTATGAGTATAAATAGATTATATGCTTATAGTGGTGGAAGATGGTTGTGAAGCGTTAGATCGACCGATATCATATGTGCCAATATTTCTATATGGAATAGGCTACGATGGAGGAATATGCATAGCAATGACAGGGTCTATGTGGCAGAACTTGAATAGATCGTAGTCTCATGAAAGAATGGTATGTTCATAGCCATCATGTAGGAATTTGACACATTAATGAATAGTGGTTATGACTGCATACACTACGTGTATCCAAGGCCTACCCAGCAAGATATTGAATTGAAACGAGGAATCAATAATGCATAATATTGTAGGGAAAGTTTTAGGCCTAACTTGTATAGGTAATGTGATAGTTCCTAAGCATGTGCGAGTAGTTGAATCATAGCCACAAATAAGAGTTGAATCCTTAGAAATCATATTATCTGTAATGCCAATTTGTTTTAAAAGAGAGTAAGCACATAAATTGATGGAGGAACCATTTTCAATTATTACACACTTGATACAAATGGTGCCAATGATAACAATGATAAACAAAGGTGCACAAGGATTTTCAACAACGGGTGGAAAGATGTCCTCATCACTAAATGATATAGCATGTGATAGATTTTTGAGAGACTGAATGAGATGTGTGAATGCCACCAAAGAATTATTTCTTTCAATGTGGATAAAATGAAGGGTGGCCACTAATGTATAATGACAATAAGGTGCATTACACAATAATTCATAGAGAGATATCTCGGCTGATGTATTATTAATATGCGTGATGATATCATATCTTTTAGAAGTAGTAGAAGGAGTCATAGAAGTGATATGTGGTGGGATAGAAATGGGTCAATCCATAGGAGAGTGAGTGTGGTGAGTAGTTATCACATTGATATTTGGATCATCCCTATGCGTAATAAAGCAAGGAGGATGTTGCATATGAACTTACATGAAATTAGTAGCAATAGTAACCATGTCAGAAACCTTAGTTAGAGAGAAATAAGGATAAGAAGATTGATCCATGACTTGAGAAGAAGAAAACATGCTTAGAAGGTAGGGTTTGAATGGACAGGTTCACCAAATGATTTAACAAATATAGAAATATATAATTGTTAAATTCCTAATTATAGAGTTGCAGAAAAATGATAATACAATAAATCACAAATATGACCTAAGAAATAAGCAATTAAAATTGAAACCTAAGTGAAATAGAAAGGATAAAGTACTTATCTAATTTCATAATTAATCTTGGACTATGCCAAACTGAAGAATTGCTAAACAAGAGGAGGACAGTGTCGCAAACGAACCCAAAAAATTGTAGAACTGTCAGAAATGTCGGGACTAGGGTGCCTAGACTAGGTCAGGGGTGCCTAGGTACTGTAGACTAGTTTTGGTCACCCGCGACTGTGAAAAAACTCAAAAATTTAATTTTTCGTGTCTCATAAGTTTCATTGGACTTCACTCTTTATCACTTGTATGTCATTGTATGATCTTTCAGTTCACCTAAAACTGCAAAAGAGAAAGAACACCTACAAACCCCAAAACACATCAAATCCTAAAAAGAAAAATATGCAAAAGGGGAGTTAGACTGACCCCTACATTCACCCAACTGAGTGCACTTACAATCCAAGATTTGCACTACATTTTAGACTCCATGTAGTTCTACGTGTGTGTGTATAATCGTGCCCTAGGTGGATCTTGTGTAAGATGCACTTGATAGCAAGCAATAGCTAGATGTAGAAGATGTAAATATATGTGTGCATGTAAAAATGAACTTCCCCTTATATGAATTGTATGTAGAATAATATAGTCCCTTGTCCCTTGAATGGATGTTAGATAGATGTTTTGATGCTCTTGAAATGCCTTTGGATGTAACCTTAGGTGATAGTAATAGATGCTTAGAGCTTGGTCCTTTATTATGATCACATAGCTTTATATTTATATGATTCCCTTGCTTGAATTTTGTAATGAACCACTAAAATTCCAGCCACAAAGAAAATAAGATGCCCAACATCTAGAAAATACCCAAAAGATGCGAGCAAGATACAAAGAGGTCGGGTGCTTGGGCATTGGTGTCATGGCTAGGCGTTGGTGTCCAAACTCAGAAAAACTGAAGTAACAAAGGTCAAACTGGGAAATGGGGTGTGTAAGACCAAGATGAAAACCAAAAAGAAAGAAAAGAGGCTAAATAAAGTGATCAATTATTACTTTTCTCACTTAGGAATCATATGAATAGTAGTATGTGATCAAGACCTAGAAATGTACCCAAAGTGTGTGATTTAGTATATATACATACATCATGTGATAACATGTAATCATCATGCATTCACCTCAAAGTATCATGTGAACGTGCATGTGTATATGGAAAAAGGATAGAGCATACTATGAATCAAAGTAAAATGATAAGAAATGTGCAACATAGAATAGTATAAGCAAGCAAGAATATATCCAATCAAGATCCAAGCTTATTTTTAACTTCTATAACTATTTGAATGTTTTTAAATTATTAAAATATGAAATACTATGACTAGGAGAAGAGAGCAAGGTTTCCCATAGTGTATGTGTACACAGTGAGGTCCATGAAGGTATGTTCACCCTCAAAAGTTGTGTTTGAACCTAAAAAAAGAGTGTTTCATTAGGTAGTAAGGAGGATAACATAAGAGCTAATAAAGAACAATGTCTACATAGTGAGGGGAAAACCCTATGGAATCTGAAATCCAAAATGTATGAAGAGTAATTGGAAACATACAGATCAATGTGGGAGTCAAGAGACATGTAACATATGTAATGTGAGGAGGCTCATCAGTATCAAATTCAAGCAATTGATAGATAGATATGAGGCTCTTTATAAATAATAGGTGTAATTTGAAAATATTGGAAGCATGGAAGTTGTATGTACTAGCCCCTATGAATATAGAAGAAACCATATACATAAATGTGGAAAGAGGGGAATCGATTTCCTCCATGGATGTAATGAGATGAGGTGTATAAATAGTAAATGAGACATGCATAGAACTTGGAAAGTGGGAGAATTAGGAATCATGATAAAATCAGCACATTGTGTTCTAACTTGTGATGAGGAAAGTGTGGAGATTAATGTAACATTAGAATTAGTAAGCATATGATCATTATAAGTGCATTGATAATTGTGTCGAGAAACATATTTTAAATTCATGGTCATGGTGACAATGTGAAGGGTGGTATAAGTGTCTCCCAACACCTTAGGTATCTTATATGCAACAACTATCATAGGGGACAAAGTTCTAGATATAGGTAAGTGTGCAATAGTATGTATTAGGGATCAAGCATCATGTGGATAAGAATAAGACATAGTGGGAGTAGTATCATGGGAATTGATAGAAATTTCATCATGTAAACTAGTAGCACTGTAGTCCAACACAAGAGAAGAATGATGTGCAACATAAGTAGTAACTTCATTATGATGTGTTGGTGCTCAATTTGATCTCACCTCATTTGTCCTTGAAATTCTTCTTTTTGCAGGCTCTGTCGTGTTTGCTATCTTCCCGTGTTGGTGCTTGAAACTCTGTCCTCTATTTGGTTGCCATGATCAGTCCCTTCCTTGGTCGAGGATCACTTAAAGGTCTAGAATTTGTTTTTCGTTCCTCTGTCCATCTAAAAGAGTCTATAAAATGGGCGTAAAACTCAGGTTTTTCCTCTCCTTCCATTTTCCACAGTTACGTTTTTTTGTCCCTGTCATTTTTGTCCCAAATACCTATGGAAACATGATAGAATGTATCTCCGAGGATCATATTTGAGCCTTATAACATTTCTAATTTCTCTGTCCTTGATAAAAAAAATTCAATTTCGGGCTCAAATGGCAATTCTCCTGCATTTTATGGTTTGACAGGTGTATTTTTCCAGGTCAAATTTACATCTCTGCATCAGTGGGAACGTGGCACTTTTTGGTTAGATGCAGCTCAACAAGGAATTTTAAAAACTCTAAGGCTCACCTCAACCCAAAACTTTTCCACGTGGATGAACGGCGCTCATTTTAAAATTCACTTTTTGGTTTGGCCTTGGAGTTGCGCTTGGGGGACACATGGAGGTTTCCTCTGCCTTCCCTAGACTTGGACAAATTTTTCATGTGGTCGGTAGACATTTTGGAGACCATGGACACGTGGAGGTTTCCATTGCCTTGCCTAGACTTGGAAAAAAATTTCAAAAGAACGCCAAGGGGACACGTGGGGGCTCCACTCACTCTGTCCATACTTAAAAATTTTATCAGATACGGATGCAACTCTTTTGGGTTCTAGACACATGGAGGGCTAGCACTCATTTGAGGATCCGCCTCAGGTCCCACCTTAACAATTACGACAAGGAGACATGTGGAGGCTTCCGTTGGCTCCACTTTGTACTTAAAATTTTCAAAGCAATTTCCTAAGGCCTGGGACACGTGGTGAGCTCACGCTTGTTCAGGGTCTTTGCTCTTGGGCACCATCTTGAAGTTGCGTCATGAAGACACGTGGAGGCTTCTACCAGTCTTCCCATACTTAGAATTTTCAAGCAAATTTTTAAAGGCCTGGACATGTGGAGGAACCATGCATGTTTGGGGACCGGCCCCTAAGTTTTATTTTAAAGAAGCGCCAAGAGGACACTTGGAGGCTTCCACTCACTCTTCCCTTTGCTTGGACTTTTCAATGGCCTAAGGAAACTGTCTCGACCCTAGACACATGGTGCCTTCTGCTGAACCTTCAAATTTTTTAACAGAATTTTCTGGACTGAGACACGTGTTGAGCCCGCATTTGTTTGGGGTCTCTACTTTTAGGGACCGTCTCAAAATGTACCATTGACACACGTGGAGGCTTCCGCTAGCTCCTTTTTACACTGAGACTTTTCAAAGGCCAAAAGGCATTTTTCTGGGCCCAGGGTACGTGGAAGGCTCACACTTGTTTGGGACTTTCCTCTATGCTTCTTATTTGCAATTGTGCGAGGAAACACGTGGATGGCTATGATGTAAAGTGGAAAAAGGTAGAATCAACAATTGTTGTGCATTTCACCTATTTTTCTACCATTCTTTCTCCAAGACTCCTGGAGACGCAAATACGCACTGTTTTCCATTACCAGAGGAAATGGATGTAGAGGCAGAATTGTATAGGAAAGAGATGGAAAAGGGATGAAATGATGAAAGTGCAGCACAAAAGATGAAAAAGGTGTTTCCTCAAAAGTGAAAAAGATTACATGTCATATCTAGTTGTGCAGAGTCTCTAGAAAATGATTAAAAAGGGGATTTCTTGCATGACAGAATCAGAATGATTAGAAGGATTGCCAAAAATTTGTGACATGGCATCCTAGTCATTAGTCGAGGGCCCAAGAAATGTGATCAGTTCACAATTGGTCCACCTGGCAAATTTCGAGATCTGAATTTGTTAAACGTCACTTTTTGTAACAAATTAGTAGTAAGAAAAGGTCCTCGAATATTATTCTTTTTGGGGAAAATTTTGGGATGAATGAAATGTATAAATGCAATGAGAATACTCTTGCAAATGGTCGAATTTGAATCCCTAAGAAAAAATTTGAGAAAGTCATCTTTGTGAGAGACCAAAGCCGAGATAACCTGTTATTTTCTTCTGTGTTATATTTTATATTGTTTCAAGTTGATTGCATATGTATAGCCATTGATGAGCACTGAGATTACTCTAGAAGCTTTCCCCTGTTAATGAATCTAAGAAAATTTTGAAATTAATTTGTGTCCAATCTCTAGCAATTTCTATCTCGGTTTGTTTCGAATGTCTCGCAAATAGTTCCTTTCTTTCCTATTGCAATCTTACATCAATTTTTTTGTGAAATCACACAGATCTCATTCCCGTGACAATCTAATGGTATTTACAATTTCATTTCAAGAAGATCATTCATCTTAGATGAGATAAACAAATTTAAAGTCAATTCACTTTCATTTGTTAATAAATATTGTCTAAAGTCTTCAAAATGTACCTTAGGCATGATTAATAAGAAACATTGGTGTTTAATTGAGTCTTTCAATTCGAGCCTTTGTGTTGGATTCTTAAATATTATGTGAAAACGCATCGATCTCGGGCCTCCATTAAAGCACACCTTTTGGTTGAAGGAATGTCTTAACTGTATTAAAGCTTTATGTTGTTGAATTTGCTCATTGTTGTGAAGTCCCTCCAAAGATCTCATATAATCAACTTTATCCTGCTTCATCTCCCACCAAAATCATTTAAAAACCATTTATCCATCTAGAACTACCCCTGTTTGCCCTGATGTATTGACAAAGGAACAAAATCTACTTGCAAAAATATGCAGAACAATCAAGATTTATTAATGTCTTCAGTAACCTTAGCCTTGTGTTGAAAGTATCTCCATCGTTTAGAAGTGACAACTCTTAAGAGTTAAATCATGGAGTATTGACCATATTTTCCCAAGGTTCTCCTCATAGAATTTGTGCAAAAGAAGGATATCTCTATCTCCTTCATCAAACAAAGGTTACACTAAGGGTCCTCTCACCCTGGTCAAAGAGGCACACCTAAAGTAGTGAGGACAGGTCAAATCCTCTTAAAGGTGTTATTCATCTCTCCACAAATCTGAGTAACAAAGGGCCAGCTAGATCCCATCCTCGCTACAAAACGACAGACACTATGATCTATCTGTCTCTAAGCTCCACGTCCAACTGTGTTGCTTTCGTCACTTGAAAGGGAGAAAAAAATTGGATACCAACATGATGTATGAGAGGGATATCACAAATATTAGAAACATGAGATGTGGAATCTATAATAGCATTATCCATGGAAGAAGGTGTGGCAAGGGCATGGGTAGAAAGAGTTGCATGCATATTATGTAACTAAGGACGGCCTAGAAGGATATTATAATTGATATTTTCGCATAATATAACATATAACATTAAGAGTGTAAGGGCCTACCATAATGGGTAGAGTGATTTATCCCAATACTTACTTAGGCATGCTAGCAAAGCCATGGTTACATAGAGTAGATGGAGTTAGATCAACAATATAAATTCTTATCTGATGGAGAAAGGAAATGTTGTAGGCATTAAGACTAGATCCATTATCAACTAAAGCATGTTTAAGAATCACTTTAAGGATTTAAACTTGAATATATGATACAAAAGCATTGTTATCAATTGTATGCTAAGCCATAAAAGTATTTTACACAAGTAAGCTAGAAAGACAAAAATATTTATTTTAAAAGTGATGTTGATCAAAAAGTGATTATCGTCAAATGAATAAAATGACCATATCTTAAAATATAATTTGAATTATACAAAACAAACAGAGGTTTTTTTAATATGAGTATGTAAAATAAAAACCTCCAAGGGATTTTCTCAAAAATGTGTATTTTTCAAATTATGCCTTAATTACCAAAAAGTGTAATTTCAAATTTCCAAAAAAATTCCATAACTTATGAAAAAAAAAAGAGGTTTTTGTTAAGTTTGTAAAATTAAAAATAACCTCAAAGGAATTTGAAAATAGAGTCACTATGTTTGAGATATGAAATAAAAGGTGATTTGAAAATTAGAAACCCTATAAAGTTACCCAAAGGGTAGAACCAACCATAAAACCCTAGGAATTTTTTTTAGATCATATTTATGGAATATAAGAGATAAAAATTAGGTGTCAATATGAAGATAATATTTAGATATGAACCCTAATGCAACTAGGGTTTGGTATTGGAGAATAATAGACCCGATAAAGAGCATACAAGGATCGGGTTCACCAAATGATTTACCTAAATTTAAATCTTTATCAAAGGACTGAGATAAAACATATATAACAGTAAAAAATGAGATCTATTATGCAAAAAGATAAGCAAGTGTGTACAATAGGAAAATATTATAGTGCTCACATTATATTAACTATGAGATCAATAGTTATTACGTTGATTAAATATTTTATAGAGTAAGTTGTTAATAGTTTTGTAACAATTTACACATATTGTATTTAGTGTGAAAGATTATAGGAGTTGTTGCTAAACAACTTCCTAACCTCGCCCACCCAAGATCCGTGTCTGGCCATTATGTGAGTTATAAAAATTTTATCAAGTATTCCCATTGCTCTGTACAACATTTTTATTAGTCGTGTCAAGTGAAAACACTTCAAGATAAATTAAATCAAGATAAGTTCCCTATCTCTTTCATTTTCTTTATAGTTACATCTCTAAAATTGATTAGCATTTTGTATCTTATTATACATCATTGTAGTTGTTTCTGAAACTAGATTTTAATAAAATATTCAGATTTTATTGAATCACCATGTGACATTACCGACAACAGAGTTTCTATTAGTATTATGTGGGGATTATTGTTAAACACACCTCCCTACAATCATATTCGGTATATTGTCGATTGTGTCGTTGTCAGGAGTGACCTTTTCTATCGTTGTAGTTTTTCTAGGCTTCTCTTTGAGTGTTCAGCGACCTCTTCTATCACCCCATTGACACTTGAGGTGGTATTATCCATCCTAATTATTTTTCTTCTACCCTTACAAAAAATAAATTTGTCTGTAATTATCTACTATCTTTGAAGTAGTGTCATTTTCATTACACCACATCAAAGAGGGGAAAATGTAGACACCTAAATCTGATTACACAATTAAAATACTAAAATTTCACTACTTCTCCTCTTTTTCATCATTTGGTTATAGTTAGTGATTTTTCTACTAATTATCTAACATTCCCCTTCATCTCGGTCAATTAATGACACTTCGTTAGTTAACTAGTCTCATCTCTCATCCAGGATGCCAATTAACATCGCTTTGTTAGTTATATTCCTCTTTTAATTAATTAACTAACCAGTATTAATTAATTAGCCTTTAAATCTTGTATTTACCATTTTATTGGTTAAATCCCCTCTCTAACACATCAAAATCCACTAATTCCCCTCCAAAATGGATTTTATAGGCCTAATTTGGTCTATTAATTAATCCAAGTTGATTAATAAATCACCCCAAAATCCTATAAGTTGATAATTTCTAATTAATCTTTCCTAATAATACTTAATCCTTCCTAACCATACTTACCCATTTATAATTCTGAAAATTTTCTTTATCCCACATTCATTAGGATGCAAGTTTCTCCAATCTGGAAATCAATATAAAGAACTGATTATGCAAAATATGAAATATTGTGCCTAATCTGAATGCAAGATTGTAGTAAATGAATGATAAATTAATTATAACAAAGATACACAAGCAAACTAAGAAATAAATAATGAACCTTAATTACAAGGAGAGGATAGAAAGGCTTAGCTGATTCACAAAGTTCTGGAGAATGCATAAAGTTGTAAACTAGAAAAAGTTGATGCACTAACCGTCACGCTAGAGCTCAAAAAAATGTAGGACATGAGCAGGCTAGACTGGGGCACCTGGAGAGGGATAGGGGCATACGCGGTGCCCTAGGCCTATTTTTTGTGTCCGGGTGTATGGAAATGCTCATAAAACCTCCTATGGGGTGTCGCAAAGTGTTCTCTTTTAGTCATCTTTGATCACTCTGAGGTCACAACAAGATTGTCGAGGTCGATGTAAACCTACAATAAAGTATGAACTTACAAAACCATCAAATGGACATCAAATCCAAAAAATAAAAATGCAAAATGATGGTTCGTATTGTCCTCAATTGTCACAATGGTGAAATTATGACTGAGTGTTGCACTACACCTCATACCCAATGTAGTTTTGTGTGTGTGCAGAATTGTGCCCTAGGTTGCTCTTGTGTTAGTCACACTTGGATAATGAGCAAGTAGCTAGATGTAGAATGTAGTAAATGTGTGCATGGAATAAAATGAACTTCCCTTCTACGAAGTGTGATCCAGAAAACCAGCCCTTGTTTCCCTTATGATGGAGCTAGATGGAGGTAATGGATCTCTTAGATGCCTTGATGGATGCAACCTTAGGTGGTGATAGATATTGCTTAATTCTTGGTCCTTTATTATGATCACATAGTTTTAAATTTATATGATTCCTTTGCTTTAATTTCATTAATTACCCTGAAAAGGCCAATCGCATTTCCCACAATCACAAGCAATTCACTGTAATTCTTTACACAGGAATCACCAATGATTCTGGACCTATAATGTAATCACAAGAGATTAGGGAAAATCACCAATAATTTTGATTAATCTCGAGTGCTTCCTTACAAATTTCTAGCAATTCTCTACACCATTAGAAATATTTTTAAACCATCTTTCCGACACATTTTATGGTTTGTAAAAGGGAGCTATGGTTCTCAAGTTATCATCAAAACAGTGAGTACTTGTTTTGGTTTTTTGGTTTTTGATATATCTCTGTTGATCAATGGAGACATCAATAGCACCAGTAGATAAATGTATAAAATAAATTACCTCATGGATGCATTATCTCTTAAACGTAACATCCAATATATGATATGTCAAGACAAAAGAATTCATGAGAATCTTGAAGCAGGATATGACAGAGATATTGAACCTGAAATGACTCAACCATAAAAATGTCGACGTTTGACTGCACGTGAATATATAAAGAACCTAGAAAATAAATCAGTTGATTTAGTAACCTTACACTAGAGGATGGAGGATAAACAATGTCCTCTCGTTAGTCACCTACGACAGGCCGCATCACTGGTTTGGTGACATGTGTGTGTGTGTGTGTCTTTTTTTTTCTTTCAAAGACAATTTGTTGATTTCAGATTTCTTTGTGTTGTGTTATGGAAACTTCACATTATGGGGAGAATGACACGTTGTTTCATATTTTTATGGGTAAATAAATTTATGCACTATCCTGGATTCTAATTTGTAATCTCCTAAAGATAAGAAATGATGAGAGACTACTAAAGTACTTATTGCTTAGGATAATCGAAATCAAGATAAGTGCCCTATCTCTCTCATTTTCTTTCATAGTTACATCTCTAAAATTGCTTAGCGTTTTGTATCTTATTTTACATCATTGTAGTTATTTCGAAACTAGATTTTAATAAAATATTAATATTTTATTAAATCACCATGTGACATTACCAACAGAGTTTGTATTAGTATTATGTGGGGATTATTGTTCAACACACCTCCCTATAATCATATTCGGTATACTGTCGATTGTCTCGTTGTCGGGAGTGACCTTTTCTATCGTTGTAGTTTTTCTACGCTTCTTTTTGAATTTCCATCGACCTCTTCTATCACCCCATCAACACTCGAGGGGGTATTTTCCATCCTAATAATTTTTCTTCTACCCTTGCAAAAGATAAATTTATCTGTAATTATCTACTATCTTTGAAGTAGTGTCGTTTGCACTACACCACATCAAAGAGGGGAAAATGTAGACACCTAAATTTGATTACGCAATTTTAATACTAAAATTACACTACTTGTCCTCTTTATCATCATTTCATTATAATTAGGGGTTTTTCTACTAATTATCTAACATTCCCCTTCATCTCGGTCAAATAATGACACTTCATTAATTAACTAGTCTTATCTCTCATCCTATATGCCAATTAACATTGCTTTGTTAGTTATATTCCTCTTTTAATTAATTAACTAACTAATATTAATTAGTTATCCTTTCAATCTTGTATTTACCATATTATTCCTTAAATCCCCTCTCTAACACGTCAAAATCCACTAATTCCCCTCCAAAATGGATTTTATAAGCCTAACTCGGTCTATTAATTAATCCTACTTGATTAATAAATCACCTCAAACTCATATGAGTTGCTAATTTCTGATTAATATTTTCTAATAATATTTAATCCTTCCTAACCGTACTTATCCATTTATAATTCTAAAAAAGTCACTTTATCCCACATTCATTAGGATGCAAGTTTCTCCAATTTGGAAATCGATATAAAGAATCGATTATGCAAAATATGACGTATTGTGCCTAATTTGAATGCAAGATTGCAATAAATGAATGATAAATTAAGTACAACAAAGATACACAAGCAAAGTAAGAAATAAATAATGAAACCTTAATTACAAGGAAAGGATAGAAAGGCTTAGTTGATTCACTAAGTTCTAGAGAATGCACAAAGTTGTAAACTAGAAAAAGTTGAAGCACTGACCGTCACACTGGAGCTCAAAACAATGTAGGACATGAGCAGGCTAGATTGGGGCACCTGGAGAGGGATAGGGGTGTCTTCAGGCACCCTAGGCCTATTTCGAGTGCCTGGGTCTACAGAAATTCTCAAAAAACCTCTTATGGGGTATCGCAAAGTGTTATCCTTTAGTCATATTTGATCACTCTGAGGTCACACCAAGATTGACGAGCTCAATGTAAACCTACAATAAAGTATGAACCTAGAAAACCCTCAAATGGACATCAAATCCTAAAAATAAAGATGTAAAATGAGGGGTCGGACTATCCTCAGTTGTCACAATAGTGAACTTGCAATTGAGCGTTGCACTACACCTCATACCCAATGTAGTTTTGTGTGTGTGTGGAATTATACCCTAGGTTTCTCTTGTGTCAGTCACACTTGGATAGCGAGCAAGTAGCTAGATGTCGAATGTAGCAAATGTGTGCATGAATAAAATTAACTTCCCTCCTATCAAGTGTGATCTAGAAAACCATCCCTTGTTTCCCTTGTGATGGAGCTAGATGGATGTAATGGATCTCTTAGATGCCTTGATGGATGCAACCTTAGATGGTTATAGATACTGCTTAGTCCTTGGTCCTTTATTACGATCACACAACTTTATATTTATATGATTCCTTTTCTTTAATTTCATAATCAACCCCAAAAATTCCAACTGCATTTCCTATCAATCACAAGCAATTCATTGCGATTCTTCACACAGGAATTGCCAATGATTACGAACTCATAACGCAATCACTAGTGATTTGGGAAAATTGCCAACAATTTTGATTAATCTCCATGGATTCCTTACAAATTTCCAGCAATTCTCTACACCACTATAAATATCTTTAAACCATATTTCTGACACATTTTATGGTTTGTAAAAGGGAGCTATGGTTCTCAAGTTATCATCAAAACATTGAGTACTTGTTTTAATTTTTTGGTTTTTGATATCTATGTTGATCAATGGAGACATCAATAGCACCAGTAGATAAATGTATAAAAAAAATTGCCTCATGGATGCATTATCTCTTAAATGTAACATCAAATATATGATATGTCAAGACAAAAGAATTGGTGAGAATCTTGAAGCAAAGTATATGACGAGATCTTGAACTCGAAATGACTCAACCACAAAAATGTCGATGTTTGACCGCACGTGGATATATATAAATCCTAAAAAATAAATCAAGTTGATTTAGCAGCCTTACACTAGAGGATGGAGGATAAACAATGTCCTCATGTTAGTCACCTACAATAGGGCCACATCATTGGTTTGGTGACATGTGTGTGTGTGTGTGTGTCTTTTTGCTTTCAACATGGTGTGTTGATTTCAGATTTCTTTGTGTTGTGTTATGGAAACTTCACATTGTGGGGGGATGACACATTGTTTCATATTTTTGTGGGTGAATAAATTTATGCACTATCATGGATTTTGATATGTAATCTCCTGAAGAGAAGAAATGATGAGAGTTGAGTAATGTACTTATTGCTCAGGATAATAGGAATCAAGATAAGTGCCCTATCTCTCTCATTTTCTTTCATAGTTACATCTCTAAAATTGCTTAGCATTTTGTATCTTATTGTACATCATTGTAGTTGTTTATGAAACTATATTTTAGTAAAATATTCAGTTTTTATTGAACACCATGCAACATTACCAACAAAAAAGTTTGTATTAGTATTATGCGGGGATTATTGTTGAACACACCTCCCTAGCATCATATTTGGTATACTATAGATTGTCTCATTGTCGAGAGTGACCTTTTCTATTGGTGTAGTTTTTCTACGCTTCTTTTTGAGTGTCCATCGACCTCTTTTATCACCCCATCGACACTCGAGGGGGTATTGTCCATCCTAATAATTTTTCTTCTACCCTTGCAAAAGATAATTTTGTCTATAATTATTTACTATCTTTGAAGTAGTGTCGTTTACACCACACCACATCAAAGAGGGGAAAATGTAGACACCTAAATCTGATTACACAATTTTAATACTAAAATTGCACTACTTGTCCTCTTTATCATCATTTCGTTATAATTAATGTTTTTTCTACTAATTATCTAACATTCCCCTTCATCTCGGTCAATTAATGGCACTTTGTTAATTAACTAGTCTCATCTCTCATCCTGGAGGCCAATTAACATCGCTTTGTTAGTTATAATCCACTTTTAATTAATTAAATAACCAGTATTAATTAATTATCCTTTCAATCTTGTATTTACCATCTTATTGGTTAAATCACCTCTCTAACATGTTAAAATCCACTAATTCCCCTCCGAAATGGATTTTATAAGCCTAACTTGGTCTATTAATTAATCCTAATTGATTAATATATCACCCCGAACTCCTATGAGTTGCTAATTTCTAATTAATATTTCCTAATAATACTTAATCCTTCCTAACCCTACTTATCCATTTATAATTCTAAAATTTTTATTTATCCCACATTCGTTAAGATGCAAGTTTCTCCAATCTAGAAATTGATATAAAGAACTGATTATGCAAAATATGAAATATTGTGCCTAATCGAATGTAAGATTACAGTAAATGAATGATAAATTAAGTACAACAAAGATACATAAGTAAACTAAGAAATAAATCATGAAACCTTAATTAAAAGGATAGGATAGAAAGGCTTAGCTGATTCACAGAGTTATGGAGAATGCATAAAGTTGTAAACTAGAAAAATCTGAAGCATTGACCTTCACACTGGAGCTCAAAAAAATGTAGGACAGAAGCAGGCTATACTGGGGCACCTGGAGAGGGATAGGTGCATTCGTGGGTTCTCTAGGCCTATTGTTGGGTGTCTAGTTCTATGGAAATGCTCAGAAAACCTTTTATGGTGTGTCGCAAAGTGTTCTCCTTTAGTCGTCTTTGATCCTGTAAGGTCACACCAAGATTTCCTAGGTCGATGTAAACCTACAATAAAGTATGAACCTAGAAAAACCCTCAAATGGACATCAAATCCTAAAAAATAAATATGCAAAATGAGGGGTCATATTGTTCTCAGTTGTCACAATGGTGAACTTATGACTGAGCGTTGCACTACACCTCATACCCAATGTAGTTTTGTATGTGTGTAGAATTGTGCCCTAGGTTGCTCTTGTGTCAGTCGCACTTGGATAGCAAGCAAATAGCTAGATGTAGAATGTAGTAAATGTGTGCATGGAATAAAATGAGCTTCCCTCCTATTAAGTGTGATGTATAAAACCAACCCTTGTTTCCCTTGTGACGAAACTAGATGGATGTAATGGATCTCTTAGATGCCTTGATGGATGCAACCTTAGGTGGTGATAGATCTTTAGTGTTTGTTCCTTTATTATGATCACATAACTTTATATTTATATGATTCCTTTTCTTTAATTTCTTAAATAACCCTAAAAAGGCTGACCACATTTCCTGTCAATCACAAGTAATTGTCTGCAATTCTTCACACAAGAATCACCAACAATTCTAGACCTATAACGCAATCACCAGTGATTAGAGAAAATCTCCAACAATTTTGATTAATCTCTAGCAATTCCTTACAAATTTCCATCAATTATCTACACCACTAGAAATATCTTGAAACCATCTTTCCGACACATTTCATGGTTTGTAAAATGGAGCTATGGTTCTCAAGTTATCATCAAAATAGTGAGTACTTGTTTTTATTTGTTGGTTTTTGATATCTTTGTTGATCAATGGAGACATCAGTAGCACTAGTAGATAAATGTATAAAAAATAGATTTCCTCATAGATGCATTATCTCTTGAACATAACATCCAATATATGATATGTCAAGTCAAAATAATTCATGAGAATCTTGAAGCAAGATATGATGGAGATACTGAACCTGAAATGACTCGACCACAAAAACATCGGCGTTTGACTACACGTGAATATATAAAGATCCTCAAAAATAAATCAGGCTGATTTAGCATCCTTACACTATAGGATGGAGGATAAACAATGTACTCTTGTTATTCAGCTACGACGGGGCCACATCACTAGTTTGGTGACATGTGTGTGTGTGTGTGTTTTGCTTTCATCACAGTGTGTTGATTTCAGATTTCTTTGTATTGTGTTATAGAAAATTCACATTGTGGGGGTGGAATGACACATTGTTTCATATTTTTGTGGGTAAATAAATTTATGCACTATCATAGATTCTGATATATAATCTCCTGAAGAGAGGAAATAATGAGAGCTGAGTAATGTACTACAACATCATGATATTGTGGTTGTTGGATCCACTGGAAAACCATATATAGTTGTGGTTGTTAGTAATCCACTGGAAAAACTATCTATAGTTGTGGTTGTTGGTAAACCACTGGGAAAACCATCTAGAGGTTATTGGTATTTTCCTTGAAACCATCCAGATCGCTACAAAATGACACGTTGCGGTATACACACATGTTTTCCCCATGTTCGCACTAAGGGGGAATGTTAGGAATTATATGGTTTAGTGTTTCTCATATGTTTTATATTTATAGATAGTAAAATGTAATAGTTAGTGGTAAAAGTTAAAAAGGTAAATTTAGATGGTTTGTTATAATAATAAAACAATAGTATTGTTTTATTATTATTAATGTTGTTGGTTTGTTAATCCATTCGGGAGTATGGAACAAAATTTGTTATGGAGATTGTTATTGTTCCACTCCTATTTAATGGAGTTATTTGTAATCAAAGAGTAGTTGTATGATTGCAGTAATAATAATATTTCAGTGTGGAGTTTGAGTTTAGTAAATCTCTATATTTCTTGTGTATTGAATCTGAATTTTTTAGATCCATTAATGGTGCTTTAATCTCATAAAAGAGAGCTTGGATTTCATCTTGAACCTAGTTTGAAGTGCTTCAAACTTGTGTGGGGTTACACCTAATGTTTATTGATACTTTAGGGATGTTTAGGAGAGATTTTCATAAGACTTGATAATTATTTTCTAGAGGATATCTTCATAATTCTAGGTGCGTAAATGAGTGCATTAAAATCGATTATATAGGTTTTATGGATATAATTTCACATTGAGGATGACCCATAGTGAAAGTACTGACCCATAATAAGAAATACATTAAGAAAAGGATTTTTGGGTGGCCCTAGATGACAGTGTTCTACTCAGGACCAAACCATTGGATGGTTTGGCCTAAGAGCAAAATACAATGTTGTAAATGTTTTTGCATGAAAAATATGCTAAGTGGACTTTTTTTATTTATGTGGCCATTAATGTAAGTGGTTAAATAGTGCAATGAGGAGAGAAAATCTTGTAATAGGAGGAAGGTTGGACTAGGATATAACAATTAGACTCAAAATAAGTGCACAAGTCATGATTTGAGGGATCAAGCCAATGCTGACATTATCAAGAGATAAATTACCAAATTTAGTTGTCTATAATAAAAAAACAACATAAAATCCTTTTAAAAATTGTTTTGCTTTTGTAATGATGAATTATTTTGTGGGATCTAAAGTCATTTATGTAATTAAAGAAGTATTGGAACTACTGCCTTTTAGTCCTCTACTATCACTTCCAATGGTATTCATGGAATACGTCCATGGATTATAAAAATTACATTTTATCCCTTTAGACTAGGATTATTCATATAGGTGTCTGTGTTATGCCCCAAGAGCCAACCTTCTTATTCTAGATTTATGTGTTTGTACAATTTGTACAACCTTCATGACAAATGTTGTTATTTTAGTTTCGTACGCTATTCAAATTTAAGAAGCCTAAAATCTTGGGGCTTTATTTTTTACAAGTTTTGGGGAATACACGTGAGAGATAATTTAACACAAATACAAGGAGCCTAAAAGTCTCGTAGGTCAAGTCTTTCTCTTAATTAGAGGAGTCTATGACTACATTGCACCATCCAATACTAACAAGGATTCAAGGAAATATTTCAAGTCTAAATATAGTTCTAATATATACTTAAAAATAAGAAGTATTTTTATTTATTTCCCAAATTACAAAAATGTACATTAAATGTTTTCTAGATCAAAGATTCGGTTTAGAAATTGTTAAATTTAGTCTAACGCCTTTGTGTTATTTTGAAAGTTTTTTTACCTTATGGAGAAAATTGTCCTATGCACTTAAAACTCATGTAGAAATTGTGTTCTTGTTGTTGCATTGAGTTACTTACATTGCATGGGACAAGTCTAGTAAGTACCTCTTTGGTAAAAATCATAGCACCCCCAAATGAGTAGTCAAATGTGCTTTTCTAAGGTAGGGTCATTTGGTGTGATTCACACAACATTGAGTCTTCCCCAAAATGTGGGACTTTGCAAATGGGAAAACTCTCCAGATTAAAGGTTGGTTCCTATTCCTCTGTTTTGGTGCATGCGTGAAAACTTGCAGAGGGCCTATTCCTAAACCTAATCTAAGTTACCCAGGAGACAGAGATAAAAGGAATGCAGGAAATCAAACTAAGCTATAAGGTGATGCACCAAAGGAATGATGAACATTTTTGTTGATAGACACAAACCAACAAAATGCATATAATAACCAAGCACAGATAACCAGATCTATAATGAAAGATCAAATGAAAGCAAAAGAGACAAGAAAGGATCTAAAATCAATCATAGACGTGTTTTATTGCTCTGATTGATACAATGCATTACAAAGTGGCCAAAAGGTAGAAAACATATTACAGTCTAGTGGAAGGTCTAAAACTCCATGAGTTCCTTTGCTAGAAGAAAAGGGGAGCCTACAAAATAGAATAATGTCCAACCCTTTACAATGAGTCTCGACCCAACATTTATAGATTCAATCGGAGAGAAGAAAGAGAGAGAAGCAGGAAAAGCAGGTCAAAGCTCAACCACTGCTATTAATGCCTCCTACAAAATTTGCCCCCAAATATACCTTGATTGCGTTGATCACTAGTTCGGCGCCTCGAAGGAGGAGGAAACGATGAAACAAATTGAATCCGATCTGGTTGTTGAGGCAGATGGATCCCGCATTAATGACCCTGAAGATGTTTTCTCTATTTTCTTCTACCTAACCTCCCCAAACTTAAAGTTTCAGATCTCCATGGCATAGACGAGGCCGAGATCTTTCCAACGGTGTCAGATTTGTAATATTTCGAGCCCTGAGTCGAAAGATATGCCCCTTCAAAGTTTGCATCGGGTCCATACCAAAGAGCGGGAAAACCAATTTGAAAAATGGGCCCCTTCTTTAATATGGGACATGTGGTTGGTTGGCGCATGTTTGAGGGTGGCCTCTATTTTTTTCTTTTGGAAAGGCATGGAGCTGACACGTGGCTTCCTCCATCGGCCAGCTCAATTTCTTTGTTTCTCGGCTAAGTCCTTTGCTCGGCGGGGTCATATTTCTTGTCCGGGGACACATGGCGGTCTGGCACTTGTTTGAGAACCCTCTCTCTATTCGACCCTTGAGTTAGCATTGTTTGGACACTTGGCACTCTCCACCGGTCTGCCACCACACATTGACTATTCAACCCGAATCTGTCCCCTTTTTTGAGACTGGACGCATGGAGGCTCTGCACTTGCTGAAACTCCCGATCAAAATTTTCCCCTGAAGGAGCATCGAGTTGACACTTGGAAGCCTCCATAGGTCTTTGGAATTTTCAACAACCTCTCCCTTCCTTTTTAGACCCTGGGCTATGTGGCGAACTGGCACTTGTTTGAGTCTCTGCTTTTGGATCTACCCTTGGAGATGCATCACTTGGACACATGGCATCCCCCACCAACACTTCTATACTTAGCCTTTTTTGAGGCCCGCTTTTCCCACCTTTTGACCTTGGTTGACTATTTGCTACATAGAGGGCCGGCGCAAGTTTGAGTCCCCGCCTTGGGCTCCCATCTTGGATTTGCGTTGAGGACACCGGCTTCTTCCTGCCTAGCCAAAGACTTTTCAACGATAGCACAACTTTTGGGGCACTGGACGCGTGGAAGCTTGGTGCTCGTTTGAACTTCCTTTCTTGGACTCACCCTTGGAGAAGCGTCATTCCGACACGTGGCTCTTTCTGCAACATCCTCCATACTTAGCCAATTTTTAGATTCATTCCAAACTATTTTGAGCTCGAGGACTTCATATCTTCATCGTTTCTTCCCTTAATTGTCCCTAGTTGTTCTATTTCCGAGCCTACCTAAAACCTGTAGAGTGGATTTAAGGTTCGGACCTGCTCGACATAACCGTCTTCTGGATTCCTCCCATACAGGGTTGTTTAGTCTTTCGTAGGCCTCGCCACTCCATTGTTGAGTCTTTCTGCGACCTGTTTGCAGGATTTAAATGTGTTTTCTCTGGTTCCTTCCCATGGGGTCGTGGTTGATCCAATATTTTTCCCGAGGAAAAATATGGATAACAGTACCCATACTAACATGGCAATCAATAAGACTTCTATACCACTTAGTACCTATATGGACATGACAATCAAGAAGATCTCTACGCCATGGAGTACCCATGTACCCAGGTGGACATGATAATGAAATATGAAATGATATACATGCACCTAGTACAAAACTTAGTCATAAATGTTAATGTCTATAGGAAAATAACACATATCATAAATGTTAATGCTTATAGAAAGAATATAGAATAAACTCAATTCTTATATCTCTAATACCAACTTTATAACAAGGAGTGTACCATGTACTTGACTATCATAAGATTTTTATCTACACATTTCACGATTCTCAAAGAACAAATACTAAGAAATGCTTACCAATGATTCAAAAAAATATCAGATGACATGCATACATATATCCCTATGCAAACTATGAAATAAACAAACTAGTATGACACACTCACCAAGATATATAACACAAAACACTACAAGCACAAATTATATACACAAATAAATGATTTGTTTATTTCTCTCTAGATCTCAATAATTCCACTTTTATTTTTAGCCATTCGAATTGTAGATAAGCTACTTTGTGAATCTCCCTATGTCGTCATTCACATGAACTCATTATTACCCTAAAAATTCATAACACTTGAAATATAAAACCCAAAAGAAAATGATTAGAGCACTTGGAATGGCTAGATTTACCCAACAAGATGTTTCACGAGTTGCACATTTTTGAAACACATAAGTTCAATAAAGAAAAAGCTAAATTTGAGCTCCAACCAAATCTAAGTTTCCTAAAGGAATCCTAGAAAGGTGGAGAAACTTCTTTAGTTGATACAAATTCTTAGAAATGCAATGGAATCACGCATTAGGATTAAATACTACTACCTTTGTTTCCAACCTCGAATGTATTGTGTGCCCTCAAAATGAATAGTATTGAACCTCCATTTTTACTTGATGAATCGTAGTTAGAAAGATTGGTAGGAATGGATTTGAATTGGAGTCCACAATAAAAATAAAAGAAAATATATTTAGTAATGAATATATTTTTTTGGTATTAAATTCATTCTTGAACTCATACACATCCATGATAACTCTCACAAGTCCAATATAACTATTTTTAGAAAATGCCACAAATTAATCAACCAATGCAAACCAACACGGGTCAAAATTGATTCAATCCTTTTGATATTATATTACCTTTTCACCGTAAGATTTATGGACACTCATAAAGGTGTTAAATGAAAGAAGACACATGAAGTAATGATAACAAATAATTTGGTCAAAAGTTTTGACACGCTTTATTTTTATTACCTTATTGCATTTTGATTATACAAAATAAAATTATTTATTTTTTAATAATGCAAAAAAAATTGTAACTAGAAATTTATATTTAAAATCATTTTTCACTTAAAAAACTTAACACTAAACTTTACAACATGACATGTACATAACATGTGTCTCACACGATACAAAAGATATAATAAATTATTATGTCACTCAAAAAAATATAACCTACCTTCCACACAATAATAACCTCTTAATAAAAATAATTATCAATTTAAAAGTATCATTAATATTGTCTTGAATTAATTATGTATTTTTTACCAAGCACATCTACGGGTGTCGTACAATTGGGCACCAAATTACATAGTTTAATGGCATCTTTACCTAAGTTTTGGAGGGAACACATAAATTCAACGATGCAAAGTAAGCAAATAAACTAAACCAAAGGAGCACCTTCAGCTAAGCAACTATGAGTAAGGGGCATCCACGCCATCAAAATCACCCAGGGCACGATCTTGACCTCAACCGTTTGACTCTATGAGTCAAGTGTGTCCATGCCTTACACTCAGCAAGACTTGATCCCTGGTATATGTCATATTTTATTTTTAAAAATAAAATTTTTATATAAATTAAAAAATTATTTTTCCCAAAAAAACTTAACACTAAATAATATGTGTCTCATATTTATACAAGATATAATAAATTATTATGTCACTCAAAAACAATATAATAAATTATTATGTCACTCAAAAACAATATAACCTACCTTCCGCACGATAATAAACTCTTAATAAAATAATTATTAAATTAAAAGTATCATTAATATTGTCAAATCAATTATGTCATATTTTCTTTTTAAAAAATAACAAAAAATATTAAAGTATAACTTGAATATTTTTAAATTATCCTTATTAATTATGCAAAGACATTCTACAATTGTATCATGCAATGGAGGAGTCTATATTTATGTGGAAAGTTATTCTACAATTGTATCACAAAATGGAGGAGTTTTATATGAAAGAAAAACTAGGACCCACTTTAAGATTTGTTATTTTAGCCACATTATATTAAATTTAATTTATCCATGACATTTAAATATATTTGATTAAAAATATTTTAACAAGGCCATGAAATGGAAAATCCTGCCGAAGCAAATGCATTTAAGGAAATGAATTGAATTGATGGCAAGTTGTATTTTATGAATGAGTGTGTATGCAGTGATGGCTAATAAGAGTGAAATGACTGGATTTTAATAAAATAAAAGGAAAGCTTACATGGTCGGGTAAATTCTAGAAAACTACAGATAGATATATTTATAAATATATATTACCATGACTTATTTTTCCATGAAATGGCAAATCCTACCAAAAGAAATGTATTTGAGTGAAAGAATTTAACAAAATGCTTTAAGAGATATAGAGATACCGATGAAGGTGTCATTGATCATATAATAGAGCAACTACTAAAAATTAGAAAAAAAACCAATTCAATTCTGATGAGATTAAGCCCGTGTTTAATCCATAAATAAAATTTACAACAAATTTGGATTTCATGGTAGACAATGATATCACTCCCTCAAAGTGAACATTGTCCATAAGTGTGAGTCGGTCCAGATGCCTTATACAAAACTTAAGTGCGAATCAAACAATCACTTATGTATTTGATGTTTTATAATCACATAATCAAACAATCACTTATGTATTTGATGCCCTGTAATCACATAACTTTAATTAACAACAATGGTTTAGCTTTATCAACCCAAACATATTTGTTTTGATTAGATTACACAACCTATATCCCTTTTATCTGTGCAAGATAAAATAATTGCAAAACCAATTGTCAATCGCTGCCCAAATCTATCCCAAGATCAATTTGGATTCCAAGGCTCATTCCCTTAAAGAACAGATGATGATGCTTGATTTAAAGTGATCCCTTGCCCCATTGGCAAAGGAAACCTCGGTGACATTTTAGGAGAATTTGGATTTCCTGGACCTTGAGTAAGCTGATTCATTACTTGAGTGACAAATGAATGTTGAACAAACCTTCTGACTACAGCTTCCTTAATGTTGGAAATTTGTTCAAGCTTTCTGTAATAACAATCATTAAAAATTAGAAGAAGAATCTTGCTACATGATATTTGGTATAGCAATCAAAACATGTAGTTCAAAATTTGGTGTTCATATAAATTACTAAGGGCATTATATGGGAACTTGGGAATGGAAGCAAGATAAATATTTGGGAAGATAAGTGGAATTTGGAACTTGATCAACAACAGAGGATTGAATTTCAAAACCAAATAAGCAGGATCAAATTGAAGTATGGGGAAAATACAAGTGGATACATCAAAAGAAGAAATGATAAACCTGTTTGGAGAAGACTATCACTAGAGGAGCTAAATGAATTGGAAAGAAAAATATTGCCCTTATTCAAAAAAATATTTCAACAATATATATCCCAAATAATAAGGATGAGGATGAATTAATTTGGCAAGATTCGGGGATGGAAATTATAGTGTCAAATCTGGATACAACAGTCAAATTCAAACATACACTCCTCAAAGTTGTTGGAAAAAAGTATGGTGTAAAGAGATAATACCTAAGGTCAATTTTTTTGGTGGCTCACGATACAAAATAAGATCCTCAAAGTTTACGATCTGAGAAAAAAAGGAGATATTATTATCAACAGGTGCATCCTTTGCTAAGAGGCTAAAGAAACTGTTGACCACCTCTTCATACACTGCAAGCTCGCTTATAATTTTTGGGGTTTTATCCTGGATAAAATTGGCTTAAAATGGGTCCACCCCAATGCTATGCAAGAAATGAAAGAAAACGGGTATTATCACACTAAAAATGTCTCAGTCAGACTTTTATGGGACCTCATCCTCTCGCTTGATAGTTCTTTGAATATTTCTAAACTTTGGGTTAAAGGAGATTCCATGAACATTCTGAAATGTATTCAAAACAAATCCTCCCCTAGTTGGAAAATCAACAAAATCATTGATGACTCCATCTTCATGTTAAAGAACTTCTCAAGTTATGAAATTTCTCACATCTTCAGAGAAGGAAACAAAGTTTTTGATCTATGTGTTGGGGTTAGCACACCACTTATACAAATAATATATCAAATGTAAGCATACATGCAAAAAAAGTGGATATTCTACCGGAAGAAATATACAAAACAAGATACACAAAACAAGAGACATAAATCAACACTAGATTTAACATGGTTCACCCAAAGTGTGGGCTACGTCCACCAAGAAACAAGTCTATCTATTATCCAAATCTTTAACTTGATATACAATGAAGATTTATAATGATTTATAATATTTCACACCTCTCGTATGTTCACTACTTTCTTCCTTCAAGATTTTTGCCTTTTTTCACAAAGAAATCTCTCTCACATAATTATCTTGTAATTATGATTCATCATCACCTTCTAAACCCTAGCTTTATGCTTATATAGTCATTTTTAGACTTAGGGCACTTAGCCATGCAATTACATTAACAAGTCTATTTTAATGCTAAAAATAGATCTAATTCCGAGAGTTAATTAAAACATCATGACACAGTAATCGACATCGATTAGCCACAACCGGCTAGTTCCTACTTGCTCGATCGATGTCGATCCCGCTAATCACTTTGCGCCAATCTGGGTGACGATGCGGTTCCCCTTAACCGATGTTGGTTACTGTATTTTCCAGCAAGTTCCAATTACATGCTAAACCAAAGTAATTTAGCTCCATAGCTCAACAATCTCCCACTTGGAGATTAATTACTGCACCATACTTATACAATGTCATTCTTGGATCCTTCCTTAGCTTTGTTTCTTCCTCCTCAAGTCTCAAACTTGAAGACCAACAAAACTGGAGTGTAGCTCCAACTTCTCCTTTATTAACGGCTTTGTTAGCATATTCGCAGGGTTCTCACTTGTATGAATCTTTTCCAGATTCAACTACCCATCCTCCAATACCTGCCATATAAAGTGATACCTCAACTAAATATGTTTCATTCTTGAATGAAATGTTGAGTTCTTTTCCAAATGAATTGCACTCTGACTATCACTAAACAGCTTGCAATCATCTTGTTCCTTTCCCAACTCTTTCATAAGCCTACTCATCCATATCATCTCCTTTCTAACCTCTGTAGCTACAACATACTTTGCCTCTATAGTATACAAATCCACAACCTTCTGCAATCTTGAAATCCATCTAACTGTCATCCCACCTACTGTGAAAATATATCCAAAGAGTGCTCCTCCTACCATCCAGGATCTCCACCCATATCCAAATCAACATAGCCACATAATGAAATATCTCGAACCTCCATAGCATAACTACATGCTAGATGCCCTCTCAAATACCCGAGTGTCCTTTGGACTTCTTTCCAATGCTCTTTACCTGGATTGGCCATATATCTACTCACAACTCCCACTTTGCGTGTACAATCCGTCTCGGTACAAACCATAGCATACATGAGACTCCCAATTGTTGAATCATATGGCACTCGTGTCATGCATTTTACCTCCTCTTGTGATATAGGACACTAATCTTTGCTCAATTTGAAGTGTCCAGCCATAGGTGAACTAACAGGTTTTGCATTCTACATTTTGAACCTTTCTAGCACCTTGTAGATATAATCTTCCTGAGACAAATACAATTTCTTGTTCTTCCTATCTCTGTGTATTTACATGCCAAGGATTATTTTTGCAGCTCCTAAATCCTTCATAGAAAATGTGTGAGCTAGATTTCCCTTAAGCTCACCAATGTCCTGCATACTAGATCCTACAATAAGCATATCATCTACATACAGTAACAAAAAATATGGCTCCCATTTTCAAGCTTCTTGAAATAAACACAATGGTCAGATTCACATCTCAAGTAACCATGCTCATGCATAAAACTATCAAACCTCATGTACCATTGCCTTAGAGCTTGCTTGAGCCCATATAGGCTCTTTTTCAACCTGCACACTAATTTCTCCTTACCCTTTACTTCATACCCAAGTAGGCTACTGCATATAAATCTCTTCATCCAAATCACCATAAAGGAAATTCGTATTCACATCTAGTTTCTCTAAATGCAAATCCTCTACTACAACTAAACTCAATACAGTACGAATAGAAGTCATCTTAACAACATGAGAAAATATTTCACCAAAATCAATACTTGCTTTCTGTGTAAATCCCTTTACTACAAGTCTTGCCTTGTACCTTTTCTGACCACCGTCTTCTTCCTTGATCTTGTAAACCCACTTGTTCTGCAATGTCCTCTTACATGCTGGCAACTCAACCAAATCCCAAGTCTGGTTCTGTTCTAATGAGTCCATCTCCTCATCCATGTCATGCTCACACATGGGTCTCATCCTGCATTGCTTCTCCAAAACTTTATGGTTCACCATTATCAGTCAATAATAAATAAAATAGAGAAGGTGTAAATCTTTCTAGAGGTTTACTTACCCTTTGTGACCTTCTCACAGGATTTTGGGGTACCGGAGGCTCAAACTGGACCTCTTGGACATTTGTGTCTAAATCTGATAGTGACCGATGCCGGTCACCTCTAACCGACATTGGTTCACTAACGATGTTGATTTGTGTCTTCAGAATCGATACTTGTTCATCTAACCGATGTCGGTCAGGGTTTAACCGACATCGATTACGTGAATTTCAGTAGGTGGTTCTTTTAAACCCAAGAGTTCATTTTCATCCATAAATTTCTCAATTTTCTCATCCGTTGGTACCAAAATTTGATCCCTATGCATTCTCTTTTCATTCTATTCAACATCATGAATCCTTAATCAATCTTAGAATTTTCTAAATCCCAAAAATGGAATCTGAAATCACTAGATCCATAACCAATAAAAGTGCATCTCTTGGATTTTGCATCCAACTTTTTTCTATTTTCCTTATCAACATATACAAAAGCTTCTGAACCAAAAACTTTAAGAAAAGAAAGATCTACCTCTTTTCCAGTCTAAACTTCCTTTGGTATTCCTCCATCTAGTGAACTTGAAGGCTCATGGTTAATCAAATAAACCGATGTATCAATTGCTTCTACCCAAAACTGTAAGGGCAATCTAGAATGTATCCTCATACTTCTAGCATGTTCCATGATTTTCCTGTTCATTCTTTCTACAACACCATTCTCCTATGGTGTTCTTGGAACCATTCTTTCTCTACGTATCCCATTCACTAAACAATAATCATTGAAATCCTTGCTACAATATTCACCACCATTGTCAAATCTAAGGCACTTTAACTTTGAATTTGATTCATTTTCAACAAGGGATTTCCATCTTTTAAAAGTTTCAAAAACATCATATTTATGTTTAATACAATAAACCCATACCTTTCTTGTAGCATCATCAATGAAAGTAGCATAATACTGGGATCCTCCAAGAGAAGCTACCTGAGCTAGTCCCCATACATCTGAGTGTACAAGCTCCAATTTCTGATCCTTCTTAGTTGCCCCAAATTTGAGAAATCCCACTCTCTTTTCCTTTCCAAAGACACAATGCTCACAGAAATCAAGATCTAAATCTTTCAAATCTGATAACTTACCCTTAGCCTTTAAGATCTACATTCCTTTTTGAATCATATGGCCCAAATGATTATGCCACATGCATGCATCTGAATCTAGAGTAGATAATACAAAAAATGAATTAGTAACACAGGTAGATAAATATAACGTTCTTACCTTCTTACCTCTTTCCACAACACAAGCACCATTGGTGACTTTCCAAGAGTCTCCTGTAAAGGTAACCATACAACCAGAGTCACCTAGTTGCCCTGCAGAAATAAGATTTCTCCTGAGGCTTGGCACATGCCTCACATCTTTCAATACCCATGTATTTTCATTCTACAATTTTAGATGAACTTCCCCTTTACCAATAATACTGCAAGGTTCATCATCACCCAAATAAACATGCCTAAAATTTCCCTGGACATAATTTCTAAAATAACCCTTATTAGGGGTTACATAGAAAGAAGCTTCTGAATCTAAAACCCATGATTCAATTCTATTATCTAAAAAAAGAATAAGAGCATCTTGCATTACCTCTGATGCAGCAAGATTCACCTCTTTACCTTTGTCTAGTTGTTGATTATCTTTATCCTTTGACCAATAATCTTTCTTTGCATGTCCATTCTTTCCACATTTCCAACAAGTAATTCCCTTACCTTTGGACTTAGATCTGCTATCCCTTGACTTTGATTTCCCATTTCTCTTACTCTTGGATCTCTCCTTTTTCCTGCCCCTACTTTCTACATTCAAAGTATTTCCAGATGATGATTCCTTTATACTCTTCCTACAAATTTCTTCATTCAAGATTATATTAACCACATCATCAAACTTCAAAACATTATTAGCAGATGTTGTATTACTAATAACCATTACCAAGTTATCCCAACTATCAGGCAAAGAACATAAGAATAAAAGTGCTTTCACTTCATCATCAAATGGTATTGCAACCGATTTTAACTGATTTACTATAGATCTGAAATCATTCAAATGACTAGATGTAGATTCACCTTCATGCATCTTAGAACTAAATAGTTTCTTCATCAAATAAACTTTATTCAAAGCACTAGGTTTTTCATATAAATTAGCAAGATATTTCATTAATTCTACCGTAGAAGTCACTTTTGTAATATTGGAAGCCACAGATGCTGCCAGGATCAATATTATATATCCCAAAGACTTTCTATCAAAAATATTTCATTCTTCATTAGTCATCTTCATAGGTCTAGACTTCTCATCCAACGGTAAACACAAATCTCTTTGATACAGATAATCATCAATCTGCATCTTCCATAATTGATAATTTCGGTTGTCAAATTTCTCTACCTTGTATTTGTTTTCTTCTGCCATTGTTATAGCTCCCACTCAATCAGAAAACCCTCTGTGAGTAAATATGTCAACACACAAAACCCTCAAACAAATCTTTGATACCAGTTATTGAGGTTAACACACCGGTTGTACAGATAATATATTAGATCTAAGCATACATGCAAATAAAAGTGGATATTCTACCAGAAGAAATATACAAAACAAGAGACATAAATCAACACCATATTTAACGTGGTTCACCTAGTGTGGGCTACATCCACCAAGAAACAAGCCAATATATTATCCAAAGCTTTGACAAGATATACAATGAAGATTTACAATCTTCCACACCTCTCAGATGTTCAGTACTTTCTTCCTTCAATATTTTTTCCTTTTTTCACCAAGAAATCTCTCTCACATAATTATCTTGTAATTATGATTCATCATCACCTTCTAAACCCTAGCTTTATGCTTATATAGTCATTTTTAGTCTTAGGGCACTTAGCCATGTAATTACAATTAATAAATCTATTTTAATGCTAAAAATAGATCTAATTCTGAGAGTTAATTAAAACATCATCGCACAGGTAACAGACGCCGGTTAGCCACAACCGCGGCCGATTCCTACTTTCTCGACCAATGTCGGTCCCGCCTAATCAAGCTTTCGGTCCCGGGTGACGATGTCGGTTCCCCTTAACCGATGTCGGTTACTACATTTTCCAGCAAGTTCCAATCACATGCTAAACCAAAGTAATTTAGCTCTATATCTCAACACTATGTGCAAGAGTGGATTTTGAGAGGTTTCAGAATTGGATAGGGGTTGATAGCACTCCCAATGAAATCTTAACCATCATGGATAGAGAAAAAGGAATCTTATAAACTAAGGTACCAACGGTTGCTTCTTACTAGCATTTGGAGATGTGTCCTACCTATTCTGCTCTACTATTAATTGGTCCTCTAGCTTCTTTCATCTGTCTTGCAGACCAATTGGTATTTTGTTGATTTTGTGTTATTTTTTGCTAGTTTCTTCTTCTTCACCAACTATTTTTTGATATTTGGTCTTTCTTTGGTTTCTTGGTATCTTTATGGACATTTCTGGATTGTGTATCCTTATTGTAACAAGGTAGGGCCCCTATCAAAACCCTCTTTTTACCAAATATCAAAAATAAACTATTGACTATATTTTTCAATTCAAATACACATTTAAATATTGCTTACCAATTGGCCCAAGGTTAGTGTTGTTCTTAAAAGAAATCAAGTCTTTCATGTTATTAACCACTTATGTTATCTATCAACATCAACAATGCAGACTAACCTTATATAAAAATGTATATCCAAAACAACTTTAGATTTCTATTTATACATAAATATTAAAGCGTAATCATGAGCATTAGTTTACTTGGGAAGAATCAATGGTGTAGTTAGTAAGCATAGCTTTATTGAAACATAAAAAATATTTAATTCCATGCTTGTATCATAAATGAAAATCTTTTTTTATATTGACAATTAAGTCTTCCATGCCAAAGTTCATGGATCCAAAAACATCTATTTAGCAACCACCCATAAATAGTAAATAGATTGGAAATGATTACCTTCATACTTCAGAATGCTTCACTAAAAGATGGGATTAGCATGCATAGTTTAGGGAAAACTTAGAATAACAATGTCTCATTTTAACCTTAGTTATAATTTGGATGTAATAATCAGATAAATTACCGTGCACAAGCACATGAATTTGGTTTCATTTGGATGTTCCATGACATTCCTATAGAAAAGAAAATATACTTCAATCAAAATAGAGGCCATAATATGATTGAAAGAATGCAATAAAAAATTCAATGCAATACAATTATCATCTCAACATTTAAATTACTTACATACAAGAAGCTTATAGATAAAGAAAATTTGAGGAAATCACCTTAGAATCATGAACAGTGTCCAGATCACTGAGGAAAACTCAACAGGTGACGCCTAGTTTTTAAGCCTTTGTATATATTTTTGAAGACGAAGACATGTAGCATATGATGATTCTTCAAGTCTTCTTAAATCTACACCTTCATTATCTAAACTCCGATATATGGTTTCAATACCACTTCCATCAATTCTGTTTGGGATAGAGTCAATAATTTCATGATGCATTTTTATAACATAAATCTCATGCAAAATTCTTGTGACTTAATCATTTGGATCTAGTTCGAAAAGTTTCACTTCCTTAACATTTGTCAAGATCAGGTTCAATCATAGTCTTTCATGCTATTAACCACTTCTTTATTTCGGCATTAATAACGAGTAATAATCGGTATAGTGCCCATGTGACCTTAAAACTTAGTATAATGTGTCAACTACATAAAATTTTGCAAAGCTAATTGAACTAGACTAACACCAAGTAGTCTAATAGCTAAGCTAGATATCTACAATAGAAATATCATGATCATATCTTATTGGAATGATTAATGAAATTAACATGAAATCAATCATCTAACTACAAACATTCCTACTTAGTATATGATTGCATACTAAAAATGGACCTATGAAGATCACAAACAATAAAATTGGGTGTTGTTACTTCAAAATGGTGAAAGGATCTCTCTAAAATGGCTACAAGGCCATGTTAATATATTCCTTTACTAACCAAGCATGAAGATTGGATGCAAAGATGAGCAAGCTATTCCATCAATGGAAGTAAGGCTCTTAATCATATGTCTTATATGATAATACTATTCAAAGTATGGTGTAAAGTGTGAACATGTATGAGGGATCCTTTATATAGATTTCTATTGTTAGAGAAGCTTGCATCTTGGTGCATGTGGGATAAAGGATAAAGTAGATTAAGACTTGTTAACCTTGATTAGTGGAATTAACAAGTGATTAGCATGGGGTTGCTTTAATTAATCAATTGGGATTAATTAATAGGCTAGGATAAGCTTTTATATCCTTTAGAGATGATTTGGAGGGAAATGGGGTGATTTTGAATGGTTAGAAGGGTAAATAGGCTTAATTAGCTAATAATAGTTAATTGTTTGCTCGAATGAAGATTATAACTAACGATGTGTCGTTAATTGGCATCTGGAATGTAATAGAGGTTAGTTAATTAACAAAGTATTGTTAATTAACTAAAATAGAGAGAAATGTTAGTTAATTAGCGAAAAACCACTAATCATAATGAAAATGGTAAGAATGAGGGTAATTAGTGCACTTTTAGCAATAAAACAACGTAAGCGGATTTTAGGTGTTTACATTTTCCCCTCTTTGAGGTGGCATAAGTGACGCCACTTCAAAGATAGTAGACAAGTATAAACAAATAAATTTTGAAGAAAAATTAGTAGAATGAAGGATTCCCCCTCAAGTGTCGATGGGGTGATAAAAGAAGTTGATCGGATCAAAAATTTGAAGGAAACAGATAGAAGAAATAGGGTAGGGATAAAAATGATTTTTACTACCCTAGGTGTTTTGGAAGAAAAATTAATAGTGATAAGACATGATAGTGAAGAATATGGAAATATATTTTGCATCTAACTCGTTCAATAAACAAATTTGTTTCATCATGTTGCTCGTGATCTACATCATCGGCCCTTATTAAAATATACACATACAACAAAAGTGTAAAATAACATGAAAAGCTATAATACTAACATTTGTTCATTGCTAAAAATGCTTAACTCCATACAATATACATAATGCAATACGAGAAAGTAAAAAAGCTAACATGACAGGGAAACATGTACACACACATACTTAAACAAGCAACATTCAAGACAGTTGCACCAGTGTTTTTGTTATCAAGATTCAGTTCTGAATGTTCATGTTTAATGAAAAGGGTTAAAAATGGTGCCCCAAGCAAGGATACATGCGAGGGGAATAACGGAGGACAAAATTAGTCCTATGAAAAAGAATTCATGCGCTATGATACAATACTTGACAACTCATTGTTGCAAGGGAGTACCGAGATAGTAAGCAAACCAACTTTGTTAATGGAGGTAGATCAAAATGATCTACGAGTCATTGTGACAAGAATAAGAAAGGACCAAAGAAATATGTTTTGTAGGACAAATTTTTATGTTCGAGGATAATGCATTCGATACAAGCTTCCACTACTGTAGATTCTGGGAATTGTTAAGATCCTATGTGCATGATTGGGTTTTTTATTTAATAATGGCATTATTCCACAGTCCCTAATTCCCAACAAATTTTGAATCTTACAAATTTTTGGATTTGTAATGAATTTTACCATTTTTTTGGATTTTTGAAAATTTTAGGAAGAAAATTAGTCAAAATAACGACCATACACGTGGACATCGCCAAAAAATGTTAGAAAGCAAAAATATGCCCCAAGTAGTAGAAGGAGTCGCTAGGAAGCAAAAACATGCCCCGAGTAGCGAAATTAAAAAAATGATTATTTTTGAAAAATAACCATCGCAACGAGTGCTAGAAGAATTCAGAAGAACCATTGTGATCACCTAGACCATCGGGGACATGAAAAACGATGCAGGGGGTCAAAATGACTATAAATAGCAAGCCATGGGGGTAAAATTCATCGTGGCTAGTTCATTTGCTTTTTACCCTTATTGAGTTTTGTGAAAGATTCTCTTTGACCTTAGAGAGAAATGGCACGGATTCAAAACTGGAAACACCACATGGATTGAGTTCGAGATTTTGGGAGACCTCCCATGGACCCTACACCGGTATGTACATTAAAAAAATTTAATTTCAAGTGCATTTAATGTGGTTTTAGGCTAAGGGAAATTGGTGGGGTTGCGGTAGCGCGAGCCTTTGGGCGCGTTGGTGCACGGTCTCATGATGGTGATAATGTGATGCGCTGGCGTGAAGGGGGAAGATCGTGTACAAAAATAATTATAAGTGGGTTAGTGGTGTGCATAAGCATGAAAATAAATAAGTGTATATGAAAAAGGGCACGCATATGTGAAAATGGGTACGCATGTGAGAAAAGGGATGCACTAGCAAAACCTATAGTTTAGGATAGTTTTTAGAAGAAAAATCCAAAAAAATAACCTTAGTAAAAAAAATATGAATGAAATAAAAGAGCATATAATCCAAGATAACACCTTAGGAAGATGATTTTAGAAGAAAATGATGCTAATGAAGTTTTGTGTAATTTTGTAGGTGAAATTACACAAGTTGGATACACACAAGCAACATAGGCATATTAAATCCTTTAAGCATACCTTCACATGATGGGAGCAACGAGGGAATATTGTTGTTTTAGAGGCTACAGGCCTTAGCTATGTAGCACATATGCCCCAAATTATATTAGATCACGTGCTACTGACTGCCTTAGTAGAGAGATGGTGTAGTGAGAGTCGATGCTTCAGACTTCCTACGAGTGAGATGACCATGACACTAGAGGATGTTTGGTGGATCCTCTGAGTACCGATTCAAGGCTCATAGATAGAGTATGATGGGGATCATTGTTGGATCCAATCTTGTCCATGAGATATGTTCTTACATTGAGATGTACCACGAGAGGGTATGGAAGTAGACCTCTATACACTTTTTGATGATTGGATATTTGCTCAAATACTAATGTTTTTGGTGGCTCTTATCAACGGCATCCAGCTACATGATAAGATGGGCACACACTTTCCCCTAGGATTGACTGGAGTAGTGCACAGACTGATGGATGAAAAGATTCTTTGTTGGGGCCAGTGTATATTGGTCGATTTATATTGGGATCTGGACTTGATAGCATACCAAGGTTAGAAGAACCTTGGATTAGGCACACTTCTTCATATATGGGCATGGGACCACATTGCGATAGGTCACCCACATGGAGTACTCTAAGACATTGCTCCAGATAAGCCTTCCTATTATGGATGGGAGCCAATGGGTGAGGATGTGTGCTCACATATGGGAGACACCCTTTATTATAGGTGGGCTCTTGATGATCTGTAGTTACAGATGATTATATGGTGGCCCTACAGGTTATATCAGTGGCTAGATGATGTTATAGTGCTTGGTACCATCGAGCTCAACCATTTTATTATTGGGAGTAAGCGTTATATCATAGAGTGGTACTGTGTAGACCAAGTTTATTGACAACTTGGCCTCATTTAGGGTATCTTGGGTGATGAGATGTGGTATGTGCATAGGACGCATGAGACGTATGATATGGGACCACATATTGGCCTACAACGTGCACTTAATAGTTTCTTATATACTATGTTGCAACCATGGGTTGTACAACCCCATATATTAGACCATGGGATGACAACAAATTATGGGGCATGGTACGCCACGTTTCTTCTATAGTGCCTTACGATTTCTCGGGATGCTATAGAGGCAGGGATAGCTACCACAACATAGGGTTTACATGGACAAGATCTTAAAGATAGAGTGAGATTAGGCCAGCTAGAGGCTGAGGCTACATTACAGGGGTAGGGCCAATAGGTACAGATGCATAGATAGCCACAGGTTCATTTACAAGGTCTACCAGTTCCATTGTAGGTTCCACATGTACCTTTATCACCTCCACATGTAATGATTCCACCACACAGTTCTTTGAGGGATGGATGGGATGTGGGAGATGGAGGGGATGACAGAGATGGTTGGGATGGATGGGGATCTCTAGCACACATTCTAGTGGGTGGGGTTGAAGATTCATCTACAGGTCACCATAACGATCACCCCTAAGACAGATTTATCAGGGGACATGGAATCTAGCTATCGCGAGGCAGCAGTTACAACAAGTTACCGCAAAGAGGGACCATCTAGTCACTGAGTGGACACAGCTGGGTAGACTTGGCTACAATTACAGTGGAGTGTGATGCTCTACATCACGCAACATTAGCAGTAGGGTCTTTAGACTTAGTGTATGATTTTGTATTAGAAGTAACCGAGGAAGCTCATTACAGAGCTTTATATTACACTGAAGTTCTAGAGAGACATAGATCACTCCCATTTAGTCAATTAGGCATTAGTCGATCTAGATCTCAATCATATAGGCCATCTCAATCAGTGAGATTAGTACAACGTCCCTCAGCTCATCAGGGAACATCTACATAATAGATGTCACCACCTGGTGTCAAACCTAGCAATCTGAGTGTTGACAAGATTCATCCATAACTCTTTATTGATGTATTAATTTTTATGTATGCCTCGTGATGAAGTCACATTTTTATACAAATGTATATGTATTGTTTTTTATTATGCCTTATGGTGAAGGAACAACTTTTATCCATGCCCATCATGGCTTATTGTATCTGATGTATATCGAGACACATTTATTTTGTACATGGAAATTTGTATTTATATGGATTTATGACAATGATGGGATGTATTTATTTATCACACCTTTTGTTATGAGATATGATGTTTAGCCCATGTTTTTATCATGGTTTATGTCAAGGGGGTAGAAGGTGATCCCTCTTGCCCCTCTTTGGTGATATCATATGATGTTAGCTTGGCGTACATGTTTTAATTTTCATTTATATGATGATGTAGCTTAGCATTTATTGATATGTGATGATGTTTAGATGTGATGATAGATGATATTGATGATATTGATGATGATACAATAACAAACTGTACAAGCAAAAAAGACAAGCGCAAATTAATCAAATCTAACCAAAACAACACAACAACATATAAGTATGTAAGATAAAAATTAACCCAATGAACCTCCACAATAGATTAAAGTAACACTTAATCTAAGTAAGAAAATGAATCCAATTTAAAGCACACAAGGTGACAAAGCAAAGTACCAAAACTATGTACAAACCAAACAACTAAAGTAAGCAAACTACTACTTTGTTTTTGTGGCACAGTTTTCAAAACGTTTTGCACTTTTTTTGGTATTATCTTGAGACAATGTTACATTGGTTTGGATTTTTCTACGAGACGTATTTGAATGTTTTAATTTTTCCAACTAACATATTTGAATGTTTTTGGATTTTCAAAAAGTTATATGAATGTTTTTGATATTTTCTATAACTTTTCCAAATTTATGTGCAAGAAAACAAAGAAATGTGGATGCCACCAGCGATAGATGGGATGTACAAGGGAAAAATACCACGTGTTATGTGTAATAAGTAACGATGTGAATTTTCCCCAACGTTAGATGTGAATATAAAAAGGAAAATCCTTCGCATATAGAAGTAGGATCAGCCGGATCAAGGCCAAGAGGGATAGGCTCAGAAGTATCTCGAACGCAGGCAAGACTAGATTAAGACAAAACCATCATAATCCTAGACATGAAATGTGATGGGTTGTTGTATTCTCCAATCATTTAACTAACAGATTCTTCTGCTAGTGTCATTATAAAACCAGGGTTGTGTGTCCAAGGTTGTATGCAATGAAGCTTTATGCAACTCAATTGTTTGGTGGTTCCTTTTGGGGGTTTTTGGTTATGTTTCTCTCTGTCTTTGCTAATCTATAGAAATGTAATGCTAAACTACTGAAACAACATTACTGTAATGAAATGCATTAAAGGAAATACTTTGTTGGAATTGAAATGCACACACCAAATCAATATAATAGAATTCAAATAACACACACTCTAAATTGAAATTGTAAAATTGAAATGACACACTCATAATTGAAATTGCATGAAAGTAAATAACACACACTAAATAGAAATTGCAGTAAAGGAAATAAATAATTGCATTTAAACTGTAACTTATCAGAAACCATGATCATGCATAAACGTAAAAGCCTTTAGTCGCCTTTGTTGAGTGGGCCCTTGCTCTTCCTCAGGATGGAGGTAATCTAAACATCACAGATATTCAAAACAACATCTAATATATTGATTCAGAAAGGTCCCACAACATATTCAGTACATAACTGGAAGATAGATAATAATTGTTATAAATTGTATTGCAAATACTAACATCAACTAACTCTTAAATTATTCCTCAATGAGATGTCTATATAGACATAGTCGGTTGCACATCATGCCAAAATTACAGGCACTAAGTTATTCCACTAACAAACCTATTAAATCTCATTAAATCCTACGGAACTGTTATAAAAAAGATCCATATTTATAGGTTTTCAATGGGAAAAGTCTCCCATGACGGCACGAAGGCTCCAAACTCGGACTCCTTGATTACAATTCCTATCATTGGCAGTAAATGTCCACTATTATCCTGCACATGTCACCACATTCCAATCACAGAGGTGATTAGTGGGAAGTTTTATGATTAACAAGTTGCATAAGACAAAAAACAAGGGAAATACATTGAACTTGCTAGGATATAACTATATAAAGCATCCTCATGCACTAATTAATCATTTTTATTGACAAACCAATAATCCCATAGATGATATAAACAAGTCAAATAATGCACTCATCATATCCCCTACACTTTACTTGTTGCATGTCCCAATGAAACTCATCTATTCCCTACTCTATGGTCAAGTTGTTGTGTCATTTCATACTCCTCAAACTAATCTGCATATTTTTTCCTAGTCGCTTTGCATCTCTAAGTGTTTGAAATCACCTCCACCCAAGCTGTGAAACTATCATGTGACTGGGTAACATTATTCTGCCAGGGAGTACTTGGGCTTAGGAGAAGAGGTGGCCTCACCTATGTTCCTACCCACTCATCACTGTATTCCTTTTCATTTTCTCAAATAACTATCAAATTATCTTAACCAATGCATCACCCCTTTGCATACACCAACTGAGATTTTGAGGGTAGATAACTTCCTTCCTTTTCAATAGTGAGCTTAAGGTATCCCACCTTCTATCACAAGCTTGTATTGTTTCACCAAAATATTTATGAGTATAGGCCTCAAAATCCTATACACATTTTAGTAGAATCTTTGAAGTATTTTCCCCAACACCAACCTGATAATAAAGAGATCTAAAATATTACCTCATGGCCACATCATTGTGATGGGTAGGCCTAATGTAGAACCCTATGGTGCGAGATGTTTGATTAAAAATTTCCATTTGTTCACCTCATGTAATTTGGTTCCTAAGTAATGATTGAAAGGCCTTCAACTAAAAATATCCCACAAATAAATTAATAAAGAAATCAGGCACATTGGTGACTAGCATGTTATGGAGGTAGAATTCACACAGTTGATTTTGTATCTTAGGGATATTGTTCTGATAAACTATCATAAATTTTTTGCCATCAGGGGCTTCATGAGGTTCTTGACTACACATTCTCATTAACTACCAAACATAGAATTACTCTTGGACAAACATGTTATAGATAGAAGAAGGTTTCCTACAAGCCAAAGAACAAACAAAGTATAAAGTAGATTCTTACTTCTTCTTCTCATTTGTACTAGTCTCAATTTCTTCTTGTAGCTTTTTATTTTATTTTTTAATGCTTTGTTTTGAAGAGATAACATATTTAAATCATCCCATACTTTAAGGCCTATATTTTTTTGGTCTCTTGAGACTATTAACCTCTACCTTCAAAGTAGTAATTTCCCTCACTTTTTCTACACTTCGTTGTGTAAATGTAGTTTACAAAGATAAGTTGGTTTCTTGCATACCTTTTAACTTCTCCTTCAAGGAGGAAATTTTGTCCAAATAATACCTTAGTACCTTTTAACCTCCATCACAACAGATTCTCGGAGTTGGGGTCTCATATAGCTGGTGTTGAAGGAATTTTTGAAGCTTCTGACTTGGTTTTCGGCGACATAGAAATATATGGACTCTGTGTTACGGGGCTAGTTGTGAATATATCATACTTAGATTATTCATCAATGATAGTCAAGGCACTAGCCACTTCCTTCTCCTCTATAGAGTATTCATGAAAAACTTTCAGTCAGTAAACTTCAGGTCTCTGCAAAGTATAAGACCTTCTTGACCTCAAAAAAATAGAAGAAGAAACTGGAAGGTGCTTTTACCCTTAGAATTTTTGGCATAGAAGATGGATTATACTGACTACCAGGTTCCTCCACATTCTCCTGTGAAGAGCGTTCCTCCACATTCTCTTGTGAAGGGTGAGGAACTGACTTGAGCTTTGGTCAAATAATTAGAGATGGTCCTTCTTAATTTTCTTATGTTTGGAACCCTCCCCTGCACTTATTTGTTCAATCCTTCTCTTGGATTTGTAGAAAACCTGATGTGAAAAAGCAATTGAATAAACCTCTGGTGTTTTAATGCGGACCTACCACGTCCATTTTTATATTTCTACCCTACTTTAATGACCACATTAGCTAAATATTCAGGTAAATTCACCCTAAGTGTAGGGTTTATGCGGCCTTTCTTCAAATGAATTAAAATCTTTAGTGAATCCCCTCCAAGCACAGATGGTTTTCATCACAAATAAAGTACATGTTGACCCATTTAGCAACTTCCTTCCAAATACCAGGAAAAATTTCCCACTTAATCCCCTTCTGAGTACCATATGAAGTGAGGATTACTTCCGAAAGAGCTTCACCATCCTCATGAAATAGGGGAATTAAGTCTTTAAGAGGAGCATTTGTCATAACCTTGAGACTGAAGTCTGGTAAATCAGATAGGTTAGAAATAACTTGACTATTTATTTCCACTCTTTCCCCCCAATTTGTGAGAAAGTGGCTTTGAAATTTATCGAAACTCGTCAACAAAATGTTCATCAAAGCCCTCAAATTTCTGAATAAATTCTAACCAACCAACATCATGAAATACCTGGGAAATCATAGCATTCCAAAGTAGTGGGTCTAGAGAGTTTGGTTCAGATTTATTCTTTTACCCCATGGTGTAGACAAATTCAGATAGTTGTGCAGAAAAATGATGTTTTTCTCGAACTCACAGAGCAATGGCAAGAAGTGTTTGGTGAGTGAAAATTTGAAATACACCACAATCTTTTAATTGTCTCAAATCGGTGCAAAATTAGTGGCGTGAAAATTTGACATGACCAAGTATGCGTGGGAAATTTTAATGTATGGTACAACACACCCTATCATATTGAATAATAATGCCACTTGTCCTTATAAAGAATTATGTCCTTTTCTTAGAAATTCGACACATGCGGTATCATCGGTAATTCTGATTTATTATGATTCACTACACCCCACTCTATGTCACACGATTTTGAATGATATTCCCAATAAATGCATTGAAAATGGTGTATTGATTTAATCATTCTAATTAAATGCAATGGGTAAGTTCTTTAAAAGTTAATATCTGTAGCAAAGTAAAATGCACTTACCCTTGCCAACTCAGCTTCCCGATATCCGTAGATTTCCACATCCTGCGCTCATAGAGAAAATGTGATTAGTGTACATTTGAACAATAAACATGCCCGCCATTATTGAAAGCATGAAATAAACAAAAAAACTACAATCTAAGGGAAATAATATCGAAAGAAATATCATCTTTCTTTATTCAAATTGAAAAAATGACTACTCCTAACGGGAAGAGCCAGGCTCCTCCACTTAATACATTTCCTCCCATGGAAACATATCTTTGCTAAAGGTTTCTTTATCTAGAGAATGTTGATACATCCTTAATCTATGTCTTTTCACCAAGAGTTCTTCTATCTCCATCAATTGGCAATAATCTTATAGATCTCATTATCAAACATTGTCTTGATCCGGTATGGTCCCAACCATCTCGTCCTCAGTTTGCCTTTAAACTATTGATACTTTGAGTAAAAAAGTAAGACCCAATGTCCCTCATTGAACTTCTTGTATTTGATATGAGCATCGTGCCAAGATTTTCTTTGGTGTTTAAGAATCTCAGTTTATTGTTATGCCTCCATCCTCATTTCATCCATCTCGTTAAATTGCATTACTCTATCATGTTGTGCTTCATCCAAATCAATGCCAACTTTCATTTTTGTCCTCCAAGTCTAAAATTCAAAATCAATGGGTAATAGTGGCTTCTTCCCATACACCATTTCATATGGGGAAAAACCAATAGTGGTCTTCAAAGTTGTATAGTAGGCCCAAACTACTTTTGGAAGTTTTGGCACCCAGTTTTTTATGTCTGCATTGACAACTTTGGTTAAGATATTCTCCAGCTCTGTGTTTACAACTTCAACCTTCCCATTGGATTAGGGTTTATATGGTTATCTATTCCGATGATTGATTCAGTAGATCTCTAGGAAAACCTCAATCATGTTAGACACAAATTAAGGTCCTTGATCAAATACAATAGCTCTAGGGGTGCCAAATCTCAGCATAATCCTATTATATAAAAATTCATCTACAACATCTTCATTTGTAGATGTCAATGCTTGAACCTCGACCCACTTTGTGACATAATCAGTGCACACCAATAGGTACTCTTTCCCAAAGGATGGGGAATCAAAAGTTCCAACGAAATCAATCCCCCACTTCTCAAATGGTCTTAAGACCAACTAAGGGTTGAGAGGCATTTCCATGGACAATGTAGGCTTTCCCATTCTTTGACATGCATCACACTACCACACGTACTTCTTGACAGACTTGTGAAGAGAATGCCAGTAATACCCAACTCCAAGGACCTTGTGAATTGTCCTCTTCACCGAGTAATGGCCTCCTCTAGGCTCATCATGACAAGATCTCAGTATGTCATATACTTCATCCTCACGAATACACTTGAAAAGAACCATATCAGACAACATTTAAATAAAATTTTGTTACAACATTTATATGTTGATTTGTTTTTAACTAATCTTTTCATTCCTTATTGGTAAAGTAAGTTGGAAACTTCCTCGTAGTTAGGTAATTTGCAAGATCAGAAAACCATGGAGGTTGAGTCAATATTGAAAATAAGTGTTCATCTGGAAAATGATCCTAGATTGCTTCTTCTTCTCCTGAAATATTCAATCTTGAAAGGAAATCAGCAACAACATTAGTATTTCTTGGCTTATCAATAATTGTTAAGTTAAATTCTTACAGCAAGAGTATCCATCTGATAATATTTCCCGCCCCACTATTGGCTTATTCATCAAATATCTTATGGTTGAATCTTCAGTATAAACAAAGATTTTGTATCTAGTAATATAATGTCTAAATTTATTCAGAGAGTAAACAACAACTAAAAATTCCTTTTCCATAGTGGTGTAGTTTCTCTTCGTAGGGGTCAAATTCTTGTTGATAAAATAAATGGCATACATTTGATCTTCCTCATCCTTTTGTCCAAGAAAAAATCCCATTGTTGTGTTAGACGCATCAGTGTGAATACGGAAAGGTTTTCCCAATCGGGTCCTCAAGGATCGGAGCGATGGTCAGTTTCTCTTTGATAATCTCAAAACCCTGCTGACATTGAGGAGACCATTCAAAAACACAATCTTTTATCAGTAAGGAAAACATAGACGTAATAATTTTACTAGTGTCTTTGATAAACCACCTATAATACCCTGCATGTCTAAGGAAACTCTTAATGTCATTCGATTTGTTGGCATGGGCAAATGAGTAATTACTTCAACCTTTTTGGAGTTTACTTGTATTCCTTTAGCGAAATATGATGACCTAAGACAACACCTTTAACAACCATAATCAGACATTTTTCATGACTCAAGGAAAGTTGGTGTTGCTCACATCTATTTAATATTTTTTCAAGATTGTTCAAAGATACATCAAAATTAGAACCGTGGACAGTGCAGTCGTCCATGTAAACTTTAACATAGTCATTTGTAAGATCTACAAAAATGGCTAAAATTGCTCTTTGGAAAGTAGCAGGTGCATTATAAAACTCAAATGGTAGGACTCTAAATGTAAATGTACCCCTGGGACAAGTGAAGGTGGTTTTATCTTGATCGACGAGTGCAATACTAATTTGGTTATACCTGTTAAACCCATCCAATAAGGAGAAATATTTCTTACCTGTAAGATTGTCCAAAACTTGATCAATAAAAGGCAGGGGAAAGTAGTCTTTCTCAGTGGATTTATTAAGTTCCCTATAGTCTACACAGATTCTCAATTTACCATTTTTCTTGGGAACTATAACTAGTGGTGATACCCATTGACTATCAGATATAGGATAGATGAATCCTACCTTCAGCAATTTATCTATCTCATTTTTTACTATGTCTCTAAGTGATGGATTAATTCTTCATTGTGGTTGTTTCACAAGTTTAACATCCTTGGTGTAGATACGGTGAGTGCAGATACTTGGATGGATCCCTTTGACATCATTATAATCCTAGTAAATATCTTAGGAATGATTCCTCAAGATTTCTACAACCATAGTCTCTTGGCTAGCCTCTAAGTTATTACCAATAGTCAGTTATTTTCCTATGTCAACAGTCACTTGTTTGGTATCTTTCAGAATAACGAGCTTGGAATCAGCAATTAAAGAATTCAAGGGACAAACATGAGGTGAAGCATGTGTAAAATAGTCATATTTTCAAGAGACATAACCTTGGATAAAGGACAATGGAAATCAGTGATAGTACATTCTTCATGATAAGCATAAGTTTATGTACAAATTTCATTAGAAATATCATTTACCAAGGTAATGTTATCAGATGAGTTCAAAACAGATGTTTCCTTAGCCATAGTTCCAATTTCTGTAGCCATAGTTCCAATTTTTGTAGCCATGGTATCCAATTCATCAGACATTATATATGACTCAAAAATTTCTTCCATATGATTTTTCACTATATGGTGGCCAGATAAGAAGAACTCATATTATTAGTATCTGAAAAATCTACCCATACATGTTCATAAACATCAACATATGGATGGGCAGGAGGATACAATGAAATATTCTTTGATTTTTACCCATTTAAAATAGTCATTTTTCCTGATCTGCAATCAATATATGTTGCAACAGTAGCTAACCAAGGCCTTCTTAAGATGACTGGGTATCCTAACTTCTAAGCTTTAGGTTGTAATACCATGAAATCCACAAGATAGTCCCAATATTTGACTGTGACCATTACATCCTCAATTACTCCATCTGGTATAACAATATATTGATCTGCTAATTAGAGAATTGTATTGGTTGACTGTAATCCTATGAGAGACAACAAATTGAACATATATGTTGTGATAACATTGATGGAAGCACCAAGATCCACCAAAACATTAGAGATTGACTGACCATTTACAAAAATAGTGATGATTGGACTCCCAAGATCCCCATATTTTGGTGAAATAAGCTTTCCAGCAACAAGATCAGCTAGATTCCCTTCCACCTTGACTATTTTTGGGTATCTCTTCTTCCTTCCTAGTGTCTTTATGCACTGGTCTCTAATGGTCTGATTTAACTCAGGAATGTCCCTTATTGCTCTTAGAAGTGGGACCTCTATGTTCATCTTTCTCAATTCCTGGACTAATGTTGTTTCTTCCGTAGTCCAAGTTTCTTTTAATCGCTCGGAAAAGGAGTTGCATGTGCATTCTTAACTTTTTCTTGATCGTTACTAGTGGTTTGTGTTTGTGGAACATGTTAGTTTCTTCATTTTCCTCATATGTCTCTTCTTTATCATTTTCCTTAGGTATTTATGTGATAACACTAGGAGGATTATTCATTATTTTCCCAAACCTTAGTCGCATATTATTGATAGTATTAACTCCGCATCAGTATCGTTGTGTCCTACTTCAACAATTGAAGTTATATGTTGGTTTTGGGGTTCGCTTCGGTTTTAGTTGGGAGTTGAGTTTGTGTTGTTTTCTCATGTTGCTTTGATAGTTTTTTTTTGGGGCCATTAAAGCTTATTGTGGGTGTTGGAACCTCCTCTATTGATTAGAATTTTGTTGAGGTGCCCATTATTGTTTTTTCCATGGATTTACATTGGCTAGTGGTGTCCAACCCTATTGATTGTATGGGGTCATCAAAGGTGGTGGATGTGGATAAACCATCCAGTTTAGTGGTGTCCACTCAGGTTGTCCCCAAGTAGGTTAAGGAGCCTGATTGGGCCATGACATCATCCAAGGGTTCGAGTAGGTCTAGGGGCATACACAGCCTGATTATTTGGCCTTTGAAAAAGTTTACTTCAATATTTTCCTGAGACATGACATTTAATATTTCTTTCAATTGAGGTAAGAAAGTGCAATGATTAGTATCGTGATCAGTGACATCATAAACAAACACATGTTTGTGACATCCAGAGGACACTCTCTCAAAGGATGTCTCTTCTTTCATTTAGGGCAGTACATGTCTAGAGGTTCTTTTAGCAGCACTGGTCTTGGCTTTCAGTCCATCTATGGTTGATGTTAATTGCGACAAGATGTTTGTTTTCATGTTAGCCATTTCCTCAAGAAGTTCTGAGGTACCTAGGGTAGTCTTGGATGTTTTTCTCCTCCTTATACCTCCTCTTACTCTAGAGTAACTTCTACATAACTCAGTGATCTCTAGCATGCTAAGTTTGTGCACGTCACCTCCTCCCATAAGATGGAGGGAGTCCTTGGTTTCCTCATCAAGTCCCTTAAGGAAAATTGTCTTAGTTATTTTTACATGTAACCCATAACCACTCCTTCTATGGAGAAAGATAAATATGTCCAAATAATCTTCCAAATTTTCATCTTCCTTTTACTTTACCCAAAAGAATTCTTCTTTCCTATCTCTTCCCCTGCAATATTCTTGATATTTATCCAAAAATGTTGTCTCCATGTTCTCCCAAGAATGAATGGAGTTTGGGGACAATCCCATTAACCACCTTGTATTAGAATCTTTGACGGTGGAAGGGAATAGTTTGAGTTTTTTATTGTTAGTTCCATAATCATATGTTTGGCACATAAATTTGAATTCAAATAAGAACTGATTAGAGTCTGTTGGAGTTATTACACTTTGGTCAGACAGATAATATATCGATCTAAGCATACATGTAAATAAAAGTGGATATTCTACCGGAAGAAATATACAAAACATGAGACATAAATCAACACCCATTTAACAGTGGCTCACCCAAAGTGTGGGCTACATCTACCAAGAAACAAACCAAACTATTATCCAAAGCTTTGACAAGATATACAATGAATATTTACAATCTTCCACACCTCTCAGATGTTCAGTACTTTCTTCCTTCAAGCTTTTGTTCTTTTTCACCAAGAATTCTCCTCACATAATTATCTTGTAATTATTGATTCATCATCACCTTCTAAACCCTATCTTTATGCTTATATAGTCGTTTTTAGACTTAGGGCACTTAGCCATGCAATTACAATTAATAAATCTATTTTACTGCTAAAAATAGATCTAATTCCCGAGAGTTAATTAAAATCATCGCCATCGCACAGTAACCGACGCTGGTTCTCCTTAATCGCAGCTTCCTACTTTCTCGACCGATGTCGGTCCTTTTTGATCATTGCGATCCTGGTGACCGATGTTGGTTCCCCCTTAACCGATGTTGGTTATTTTATTTTCCAGCAAGTTCCAATTGTATGATAAACTAAAGTAATTGAGCTCCATAACTCAATAGAGTCCTCTGTATACATTCCTCAGAAGATAGGGAGGATGGATGAAGAGATGTTTTTCATAGGTGCATCCTCATCTTTGTCTAAGACATTTGGATAGGTAAAGGTTCTACCCAAGGGTTGGTTCTCATTATTATTATTGTCTCCCATTTTTAAAGGTGGTTTTGGTTATAAATAGGATGATGCAAAATGTTCAAAAGGGCTTCTAGGCATTGTATTAGATTCAGTGTCACTTTCAATGTGCCCTACTTGTGATCTATTTGGAGATATTATTTGGATATTATGAGGTATAAATATCCCTTGAATGTCTCGTGGCCTGTGCATCAAATTTGGTTATGAAAACAAGGCCTAACACTTCTACTAGTTACATAGATTAACTTCATTAACATCCATAACATGTAAGGTGAAAAAAATGGTGTGTTATGCTTATGGTGTTCCTTGAAACAACGCTAAAAATGATGGGTCGTTGTATTCTCTAATCATTTAACTAACATATTATTTTGCTAGTGTCATTATAAAACTAGAGCTATGTGTCCAAGGTTGTATGTAATGAAGCTTTAAGCAACTCAGTTGTTCAATGGTTCCTTTTGGTGTAACATTAGCAATTTAAGACTTTAGAACCAAGAGGAAAAAAAAATTACAATGATAATGTTCACTATTCTAAATAAAGCAATATTTAGAACAAACATTCCATGCCAATCAAATTCAATGGATAAACATATGTAGCTATAATGACTCTATGATTCACCGATCTATTCATTCCATAACTCAAAGGTGACCTACTAATCTATTTATGTTATCTTATGTATTGAATAAATATTGTATACTTCAGTATACTTAGTCATCCTACCCTACATCGGTACTTGAGTGATCTATTTAAATAACATATCTAAATATCTCATTACAATATTCATCCGATATCATATTGCTTTAAACTTGGTGACATAGGACAACGCAACCAACAAATTGCGATACTTTGGCCAAAGATTTATAATATATTGTGTATGTCACTATTCCTACACTGACATACTCGCTCATGTTGGAATATGTCCTTCACCTCACTCTTCTATTACCGTGATTGGTCTTTACTAACTACCGTCAGTCCACTTATTCTGGATTTAACCCTAGCCCTGGATAGAAACATTACCTATTATAGGAAGACGCTTACAAAGGCTTAGGGTAGATGGGCATACCCATTTGACCTAAGTCATCCGAATGTGCCAATGTACCTGAGCCCTTGGAAGCTAATTCTTATCCTAAATATGTTCCCATCTAGACCTAGAGAGAAACTAGGTTCAAGTCCGAGTTCCAAATGTGTGTAGATCTAGATGATCAATGCGGAAGGGTGATGCCACATGTCAACTACAACGTTGTATTCTCGAGAAGACTTAAGCCTTCTCAAAAGTACATCCTACAGTTGGCGTGTGCCAACATCCTACAGAAAACTGCCTCATCGAGATGTACATACCCCCAAGGAGATTGTTAATGCTTTGTTAGTTTGGGTTATTTCATGATTACAAGAAAACCTTCAAAACCCTAGTCCAACACACATCGTAAGTTCTTCCTAAATTTGATTCATTTATCCCATTAAGAACTTTGTTATATTCATTGTCACTTTTAATGTTTGAACACATAGTTAAACTACCAATTAACCATAATTGTACAGTGTTATGTTATGTCATATTTAAAAGTACAATAACTTTTTACAAAATTTTAATTCCGAATATATCCAAATAAAGTAGACTTCATACCAAATGAAGTCCGATAAATTGAAGTCGTGTTACCCAACCTTTTTGGTTTATGAACAAATAAGAAAGAGAAAGAGTCTTTCTCTACATGATAAGTATTAGGGTTTATTCTACCTAATGTCCACATTTCTCAATGTAATTTCATCACACTTTACATTACCATGTTATAATAGTTTATATAATGAATATCTTATTCCTCAACTTTACAAGCTACATCACAAGTAGGGAGATTGAACTAAATCCCTTTATACAATCTTATTAAAAGATAGCCATTAAACATATAAATAATATGATGAATAACCACAAGATAGAATCCATCTCTTTCATGCAAGTACAAAATAATTTACACAACCAATACAGGTAAACTCTCAACTTTCAATTTATCTTTATAACTATACATTTACAATATTTATGCATTTAGGTATACTGTATAACAACCGTCTTCATTATAAAAGAATACTACTTTTCTTTTTCAATACAATCTCAAGAACAAATTAGAGTTCTTCACAAGAATCAGATTTAATTCAGCCAATTCATCATATAAGTTTTTCCTCCTTTATCACTTACGAAGTCCATCTACAAAAATTTCTAGCACGGGTCAGTTCAATGAACTGGGCATGATAAGCACTAAGCCTTAAAATGAAGTGCATTCCAATAATTGTTCCATTAAAACAACTTTGCTTTAATGAGACAATTATTACATCATAATATCAATACAATAATAGCAAATGGAAGAGAAGTATATTTTATCCAATTGATTTCACCTCTAAGAAAAGGACATAATATAATCCACTATATCAGCCTTACAAGATTAGAGTTTCATTGATCCTATCAATTATCCTTAAGCAAACAACAGATCATATCTTCACATTATTTCCCCTATTCTATCATAATAGAATACAACATTTAACTTTGCTTCAAGCCAAAAGAAGGGTTTACAACATGGTTCTAATTAGGATAATTCATCTAACTCATAATCAAAAGAAGAAGAGAATCATTACAACTGTACCCAAACACAAAACATCCGAGAAATAGAACAAATTCATAACGTGAATTAACTATTTCATTTAAAGGTCAACTACCTTAAAGTTTAACATTTAAGATATTCACCAGAATAGAATCTCATTTCAATCCAAGAAGGAAGATAGAATCAAACAGTCTACCTATAAGTCTAAATCTACTTCCACTTATTAGAAGTTAACATTTAAAGATTTAAATCAATGTTCACAAATCAAAGTAGACTCATACAGATATAATCACTACTCTAATCCGTCCAAGGAGGGTTTATAAAAAGATAGAGTACAAGAGACAAAACTCACTCATCGCAAAACCAAACAAGCAAGCCTTGTCAAACAAACATTCTACTAAACAAGTTTACATTTTTTGTTCAACAACCGAATCATCTAATCTCTTCCTACAGCATTTCAACAAAAGATTAGAACAAGGAAGACCAAACAACTCACAAATAAATCTCCATTTCAAAAGAGAATCAAAACAAAAAGGTTCAACCAATGATCTATCCAGTAAGAAGAAAGCACACTGCCATATTCCTTAAACTTATTTACCTTCAATGAACACGAGTTTCAATTCCATCCTCACAACGAAATACAAATAGCAGTCCTAAAACACAGTTTGCTCTAAAGGAATCGCATTCCTTTCTTTTATAAAGACACAAGGTGTATTTACTATATCCAACATGAGCTAGAAAAATAATCGATCAGTAAGAAAACATGCTCAGATGTATCAACGAACTCATAGACTGAAACCCCATTGTCAAGCTTCATTATTGAATTTACAAAAGAGTATCGCTTGATTCAATAAGTATTATAATACAAAAACTATTTGAGCAGAGACAAGTAATCCCTCCATAAAAATACAAAATACTAAATTACTAACTCTTCTCTTAAATGAAACCTTAACTTATTTTAAGAGATATGAAGATGTGAGTTTCCACAAACAGAGGGAAAAGAATTCCCCTGATAAAATGCCATTACCATTCCGAAAAGAAGAAACAGTTCTCAAAAATAATTACCAAATTCATTCATCAAACAAGAACGTTTTCAGTTAAGATCTCTAAGAGTTTTCTTAATAACTCAGCCAACTATTCTCCTAGTTTTCTTAACAACTCAGCCAACTATTCTCCCAGTTTTCTTTGAGCAGTAGTTCAACAAAAGAGTTGAAGGTTTTAAACATTTATTACAAGTAAAACCAAACTCAAAATACTAGAACAAAGTCAACACGAAGTCTCAACAAAATTTTAAAACTACACAATTAACAAAATACGAATGCGGTGAAAAACATGAACCGCCATTAGTAGTCCTGTCATCACCAATCCGGCACTATGATAATTCTTCACTGGGAACTCCTCATGCTATGATTATTAACTAATACACAGCTTTTAGTTTGGTGGATGTAATCTAGAAACACAACAACAAACATAACACAAGAATACCATAGACTATGATAAGAAGGAATGATGATAAATCTGAAATATCAGAGTAAATTATAATATTAACATGAAATTGTTACAATCTCACCCATGAGGTACTTCAAGTGTTACTAACTTCACTTGCCTTCCAACAATAACTATGGGAGAAACTTCACAATTACACTTCTTAATGGCTTCTTTAACACGCCTTCAAAATCATGGCTTCCTTTACACACTTACTCATACAATATTTCTCACTACTTCTCTCTATGCTAAATGGGGGTGGCCTCTTATTTATAGGAATTCAGTGCTTATCCACCTTATCTCTAAGATAGGATAGGAAATCTCTTCCTGCCAATCATATTCCATGCCTAAACTCTTGCCTTTATATGTAGGTTTATCTTCTAAGATAAGATAAACCTTATCATCTCACATGGGTTCCACATTTTTAGACTTTTCCTCAAATAAAATATACAAAAAAATTATGACATCACTATTTGTCCTTATTACAAATATAATATTTCTAATTCCTAATCATGTAGACCCTACTTCTCTACTTATCCCAACTTTGACATTTTAATATTACCGGACCACTTACGACAAATATTTACTTTTTACAACATTCCTATCAGTACTTTGACTCTTATCATACTCTACATTATCATGGCAGACTCAATCGACGGCGTCGTTATCTTCTATCGACGCTACTACTAATTACACTTAACAACATCCTATTCCTAATACATACATTAATGAAATAGAAATTACGGAGGAAAATTTTAGTGTCGATACTAAAAAATTTCACCAAATAAAACACGGTACAGAGCCACATACAAAGTGTCAACAAATGTCCCGAGTTACCCAAGATACCAAACACCAGTTCAAAACAACAAGTGGTTCCAACACAAGTTCATATCAAAATGCGAAGCCCAAATACTAGCTCTAACTAGAACCCAAGGTTCCCACAAAGTTCAGAATCCACACAAGTAATAAAATACGAGTGCTGTGTATATTATAAACTTCCATTAACAGTTCAAATGGTCATTAGAAAATAACACAAGCTCTATGCCCTATACGGACTTCAACAACAATCCAGGTCATCTCAAGAATCAAAACATGATTCTAAAGTACAAGAACCTCTAACAACAGTTTAGGGAAACACAAGTAATAAAAATACGTGTACAGAGCCATATACTAACTTCGAACAACAGTCCAGAGCTACCCAAGTTTCCAAACATCGGTTTAGAACAACAAGAAGCTCCCACACAAGTTCATATAAAAACATGAAGTCCAAATACAAGCTCAAATAGAACTCAAGGTTCCCATATGGTTCAAAATCCGTATATTAGCAACGAAGGTCAGTTCCAACACCACAACAACCTTGTATACATAATTCAGAAATGGAAAACAGAGCTACTAATACAAGCTTCGCATGCATGTATCACTATTAATTATCACAAAGATAGTTTTAAAACCAACGTAATTTTTTCCATGGTTTCATATCCAAGATGACAGAGATTATAAAACCCAACAAACAAGTAACCAGATAAAGCATGTAAGCCAAGAATCTCTAAAGAGCAAGATCGTTTTAATGAAACATTTAGAAGAAAGCAAGATATCTTAAATATTAGAGCCTATCATGCCTAATAGTGCTTCGCCAAATCGAAGGATACCTCCAGCCGAGCTCAAAACTTCTCCTCGTCTCCACGAAAGATCAAACAACCATATTCTTTTTCCACATTGTCTCTTATACATCCCACGAACCGAAAATAGATCAAAAACTTCAAAAATAGCCATTAAGTGTAGTTCAATCTGCTGGTTTGAAAAACCAGAGAGCATGCAGAGCAAAATTCATGAAGTATGTAAAGTGAAACAACCCCATACAAACCCATTTACATGCCTTCCAAAACAGTTTGAGCACGAGAACCGAAAACAATAAATTCCATTAATTCTGATTTTCCCACCTATCCTTCCTTGCCACCGCCTTCCAAGTCTGGTGAATGCCAAATCAAATTTAACATGAAATTCCATTTTAGTGACACTTCCACATAAGCCTCCGCCAAGTCAACTAGCCCCTACCAAAACTGGCAGTACTTCTATGCAATTAAAACCTTATCAACAACTTAAATGCCATTGGAACCATCACCTATGATACATGTGACCCATTAGGTTCCCATTTAAAATAGTTTAGGATAGATCCCTTAGAACTTAGGTTAGATCTTAGGTTAGCTTACAATATTCAACCTTAGGATATAACCCCAATATAATAGTTTTAAGCATTAGTTTAGTTCATCACATAACTATATAGCATTAGGTTTTAGGTTAATTTAATTAGCCTAATAAAGATCTCCATAATCCTTTAGCACAAAACTTAGGTTAGGATAAAATTCAGTTATGTAACATAGCTTAGGCAGAAATTATTCTTACCTAGCTTAGAATTTCGTAGGATAGTCCTTTTTTAGGATCCTGAATCCTCTCAATGTCATTAATGCAGGTCAGTATTTTGTTTACGCCAACATTATCCCGCCACGATCGATCTCCAAAGACCCAAGCACAACATACAACCAAATGGAAATACATTCACACAAAAATTAAAGAACTTGTAAAAATAAAGTTCAGTCCAATATGTCACTTAATTCATGGAATGTCAATCTACCATTCGCTCAACAGAGTAGGTTTAAAACATTCATTGGATCACTAAAACTCGATCCAAGGATGAGTCGATTAATAGATAAGCTTTCAATTCCTAACCAGATTGCAACTCACCTACGAATGAAAAATGGATTCAAGGAAGCCATTCCAATTCATCTAATGATCTTAAGAGCAAAAAGAATTATCCATACCAAGCATGATCTCATCAATCAAAAGAACATATCTTTATAAGGAAGATCACATGTCAACACTTGAAATGCAAAGGAGTAAAAATAACAATTGTCAAGGGTGTTACATGTTTCCCTCCTAAAAGAATCATCATCCCGATGATTACCTCTTTTTAACAATTTACATCAAGGATAATAAATTCATTCACTCCTCTTACCATAAGTCAAAATATATTAGAACCTTATAGTTCAAGAAATCAGCATTAAATAGTTGTTTATTCAATTCAAATAAATATCTACCCAAAACTGGCATACTTATTGCCATATAAAGATAAAATCATAAATTTTTATCAGTCAACAAAATCAATTTTGTTCGAATAGATATGGAAAAGTAGTTTTCATATCTTCTAGATTTTCCCAAGTTGCATAGCTCTTCATTAAACTGGTCCCATTAGACCTCACATTGACTTATTTCTTGATTTCTTAAATGCAACCGAGTTTCCAAGACTCGAATGGGTTTAACCACGATTATCCCGGGTCTTGGACCTGCAAGGAATTCCAATTTAAGACATCTAATAAATCCAAACGTATTTCTTAAGCAAAGAAATATGGAAAACATCATGCATTCATGAGAAAGCAGGTGGTAATGCTAAACGATAAGCTACAGGGTTGATTACTTCAACTATTTCAAAAGGTCCCACATAACGTGGTGATAACTTGGCAGCCTTGCCAAAAGTTATAGAACTCTTTTTCGGTTTAACCCAAAGAAAAACCTTCTCACCAAGTTCAAATTTCCTGTTAACCCGCTTTAAGTCAGCATAACTCTTTTGCCTATCTGTTGCTTCTTTCAAGCGTTCATGAATCATTTTAACTTGTTGTTCCATTTCCGTAAGAATTTCAGTCCAATTACCTCTCTATCTTCTAGTGTTATCCCAACTAACAAGGGTTCTGCATTTTCTTCCGTATAATGCCTCAAAAGGTGCCATCTTAAGAGAAGCATGATATGTATTATTGTATGCAAATTCTACTAATGGAAGATATTCTTCCCACTTATACTGTTGATCCATACAATACATATGTATCAACATACAATACATCTCATAACATATCTTCTAAAACTTGATTTGCACTTTCACCTGTCCATTCATTTCTAGGTGATACGCAGAACTAAAATTTAGCTTAGTTCCTAGAGCTGCATTAAGCATTTGCCAAAATCTTGACATCATTCTAGGATCTCTATCAGATATGATTAATTCAGGTACCCCATGTAGTCTAAAAATTTCGTGTACAAATCTTTTAGCCAAAACAGGAGAATCATCCTTCGATTTCTAACAATAAAATAAGCTACTTTTGTTAGTTTATCAACAACTACCAAAACAACATCATGTTTATTTCTTGACATAGGCAACCCTTGTACAAAATCCATGCTTATTACCTATCATTTATATTGTGTTATGCTATGAGGATACAATAAACCGGTTGGGTGCATATGTTCCACCTTAACACGTTGGCACTCTAGACAATGTGTCACATAATTTATAACATCTTTTTTCATTCCTTTCCAGAAATATTGTTGTTTTATATCAGCAAGCATTTTAGTAATGTCAGGGTGTCCAGAAAAAGGTGAATTGTGAAATTCAACTAACAATTTCTTTCTCAAATCATTAAGCAAAGGTACATAGACTCTGTTTTCAAATCATAAGATTCCTTCTTTATCAAAGCGAAAACCTTTGTACCTCAAATCATTAGAATATGCAGCAAGTGCTACTTTTACTTGTTGGAAGTAAGAATCAGATTCCATAACACTTTTTACTTCATCCTTAAACTGAGTTCTAAGTGTTATAAGAGTAGAAATGTGCTTCCTACAACTTAGAGCATCAACCAATCTATTTTTTTTTCCTTTAATATAACTTATGTCAAAATCATATTGAGACAAAAACTCTAACCACCTTCGATGTCTCGCATTCGATTTGGTGAGTAAAAATGTACTTCAACCCAAGATGATCTGTTTTCAACTTAAATGGTTTACTAAGCGAGATAATGCCTCCAAACTTGGAGTGCATGAACAATGGCAACAAGCTCTAAATCATGTGGAGCATAATTCAACTCATGTAACTTAAGTTTTCTACTTTCATATGCTATAACATGACCACTTTGTAACAAAATACCTCCTAGACCTTCACCGGATGCATCAGTTACCACCATAAAATCTCCATTAGGATCTGTACTGCAAGAATTGGTGCTGAAGTTAACTGTTCCTTCAAAGTTTTAAATGCAATTTCACATTTCTCACTCCAAACAAACTTTTTATCTTTCTTCTATAAGGAAGTTATTGGTGTAGCTATCTTAGAAAAATCTTTTACAAATTTCCTATAGTAGCAAAGAAGTCTCATGAAGCTTCTAACTTTATGTACATTCTTTGTGTGTAGGCCATATCGTTATAGCTATAATTTTTAAGGATCTACAAAATTCCATCCTTATTAATTACATGTCCCAGATAGAGCACTTCGTGTCATAAAAGGAGCATTTGACAACTTACCATACAACCGTCTCTTTCTCGTAATTTCCAAAACTATTTTCAAATACTCATAATGTTCCTCAATGCTTTTAGAATATATGAGAATGTCATCCAAGAATACGAGCACAAATTTGTCCAAGTATTCTTGAAAGATATTATTCATTAAATTCATAAATGTCGCAAGTGCATTAGTTAATCCAAAAGGTAAAACCGTAAACTCATAATGTCCATACCTTATTCTAAAAGTTTTTTTATGAATATCCTCATCCTTAATTCGTAGTTAATGATATCCAGATCGAAGATCTATCTTGGAATATACCGATGCTCCACGCATCTGATCAAATAAATCATCAATCCTAGGGAGTGGATATCTATTCTTGATTGTTTCCTTGTTTAACATTCTATAATCAATGCACAATCTAAGTGTTCCATCTTTCTTTTTCACAAAAATCACTGGTGCTCCCCAAGGTGAAACACTTGGTCTAATCAAACCCTTAGACAAAATTTCCTGCAATTGAGCCTTAAGCTCTACTAATTCTATAGTAGTCATTCGATAAGGTGCCTTAGAAATAGGTTTTGTTTCAGGCTTGATCTCAATAGTGAAATCAAATTCTCTTTTGGGTGGTAGGCCAGCGGTTCTTCCAAAAATACATCGATGAAGTCTTGTAACAATGATATCGTTCCATGAAATCGTTACTTTCTTTTGTTGATTTAGTAATTTTTACTACATATAAGGTACATCCTTTATTTTTGGTCTTTTTAAGTTGCATGGTTGACAGTTTGCTAACAGAAATCTCATGTTTCACACCACTGAATCTTTGTTATTTTCTACAGTCTCTCTAAACAACTAATGTGTTTTTCAAAATAGTCCACTTTAGCCTTATGTTCTGCTAACTAATTAACACCTATGATTACATCATAAGACCCTAAAGGTGCAATATAAATATCAACCTCTATGGAAAAGTTAGGTAAATCAAGGATTGCTCCAAAAAGACACATACTAACCATATGAACAGCATTATTACCATACTATACAATCCATGTTTTATCCATATTTCTAGCTTTTCTTTTTAATTTTGATGCTAATTTACTAGATATAAATCATTCAAGATGTTCGCTATCAAAAAGAATAGTTATTGATAAACCAAATAACTTACCCGAACTTCTATGGGTGTAGCATGTTTCTCGGCCGCTTGTCACCTCTTTGCAGCATGTATGTTGTCTACTCGATTATGATCATCCTTCTTCAAAGGACATTGATTTGCGTAATGATCTTTGCCACAGTTATAACATCCTTCTACAGGTCCCTTTCTAGACTCAGAATTATTCCCAGTCTTAAAGTTATTATTCTGACCTCTATAATACTTATGTCCATTGTTATTATTCTTGGCAAAATTGTTCCAGGTGCATTTCCAAACTTGTTTATTCGTTGTTTTCCTATTATTATCAGATGAAAGTTTACTTTTATTACCAAACTTCTTCCATGGTCCCTTCTTAGGTGCAAGAGAAACTGAAGAGGGGTTTGAAACTTTCTTCCTTACCTCCTCCTTATAAGCGGAAATAGCCTTTAATTTTTGTTCCTACCTTATGGCTTTTTCAACAACCCCTTCCATAGTGGTTGGGCTGTGAACATCAACTTCTCCCCTAATAACGGGATTTAATCCCATAATGAATATCTGTATCCTGAACTTCTCATCAGTTTTATATTGAGGTACATACTTAAGGAGTTTCGTAAACCGTTCCCAATACTCAGTTATTGTTAGCTTTCCTTGAGCTAAGTTCTAAAATTCATTCATTTTCTGATCATAGTAGAGTTGTGGCAGCCATCGTTGCCTAAAATAACTTTTAAATTGATCCCAAGTGATGTTAGTTTCATCAATATTTAACTTAGCCTTACGGTTGTCCCACCATGAAGATGCTTCATGGGAAAGTTGATATGCTCCCCATATAGCCTTAGTTTCCTTTGAGAAGTTCCTTATTGCAAAGTACTTCTCCATTTCGATGAGCCAGTTCTCAGCCCCATCTCCTAATGTGGTGTCATCAAACTTAGGTGGACTTATCCTTTTTATGTCATTAGTGAGTTCTGTTGCTAGCCTAGCCTTTTTGTTCTCAGGCTAAATAGGTATGTTAACATTGTTATTATCAACACCTACATTGGCATTGTCCCCTAGAGGTGGCTAATTTTTGTTATTAGCTTCTTCTTCCTCCTCATTACCCATTACTTTTTGTTCCAACACAGCCAAACGATCTCTTGTGTCCAACGGGGTAAAGAAGGATCACATCAAGTTTTTGGGAAGTTGTCACTCCTTCCTCAAGTGGAGGGTTATTTGCAACATTTCCTCTTGTTCTCACCATTTTTGTTACAAGAAAATTTAAGTTTCATCAGATTGTGGACACAATAGGTCCAAGAGCTGCAACCTTCAGCTCTGATACCAAGATGTAACATTCCCACTTTAAGACTTTAGAACCAAGAGAATTTTTTTTTACAATAATAATGTTCATTGTTCTAAATAAAGCAATATTTAGAACAAACATTCCATGCCAATCAAATTCAATGGATAAACATATACATCTGTAATGACTCGGTGATTCACCGATCTATTCATTCCATAACTCGGTGAGCTACCAATCTATTTATGTTATCTTATGTATTGAATACATATTGTATACTTCGTATACTTAGTCATCCTACTCTACACCGAGTACTGAGTGATTTGTTTAAAGAACATATCTGGATATCTATTACCAATATTCATCTGATATCACGTTCCTTTAAACTTGGTGACATAGGACAACGAAACCAGTAGTTGCGATACTTTGGCCAAAGATTTATAACATACTGTGTATGTCACTATTCCTAGACGACATACTCATCATGTTGGAATACGTCCTTCACCTCACTCTTTTATTACCATGATTGTCCTTTACTAACTACCATCAGTCCACTTGTTCCGGGTTTAACTCTAGCCCTAGATAGAAACATTACCTATTATAGGAAGACGCTTACAAAGGCTTAGGGTAAATGGGCATACCCATTTGACCTAAGTCATCCGAATGTGCCAATGTACCCTGAGCCCTTGGAAGCTAATTCCTATCCTAAATATGTTCCCATCCAGACCTAGAGAGAAACTAGGTTCAAGTCCAAGTTCCAGATGTGTGTAGATCTAGATGATCAATGCGGAAGGGTGATGCCACATGTCAACTACAATGTTGTATTCTCGAGAAGACTTAAGCCTTCTCGAAAGTACAGCCACTGGTTTGCGTGTGCCAACATCCTACAGAAACTACCTCATCGAGATGTACATACCCCAAGGAGATTGTTAATGCTTTGTTAGTTTGGGTTATTTCATGATTACAGCAAACCTTCAAAACCCTAGTCCAACACACATCGTAAGTTCTTCCTAAATTTGATTCATTTAGCCCATTAAAAACTTTGTTATATTCATTGTCGCTTTTAATGTTTGAACACATAGTTAAACTGCCAATTAATTGTAACTGTACAGTGTTATGTTATGTCATATTTAAAAGTACAATAATTTTTTGCAAAATTTCAACTCCAAAATATAACCAAAATAAAGTAGACTTCATACCAAATGAAGTATGATAAATTGAAGTCATGTTACCCAACCTTTTTGGTTTATGAACAAATAAGAAAGAGAAAGAGTCTTTCTCTACATGATAAGTGTTGGGGTTTATTCTACCCAATGTCCACATTTCTCAATGTAAGTTCATCACACTTTACATTACTATGTTATATAGTTTATATAACGAATATCTTATTCCGTAACTTTACAAGCTGCATCACAAGTAGGGAGATTGAACTAAATCCCTTTATACAATCTTATTAAAAGATAGCCATTAAACATATAAATAATATGAAGAATAACCACAAGATAGAATCCATCTCTTTCATGCAAGTACAAAATAATTTACACAACCAATATAGGTAAACTCTCAAGTTTCAATTTATCTTTATAACTATACATTTACAATATTTATGCATTTAGGTATACTGTATAACAACCGTCTTCGTTATAAAAGAATACTACTTTTCTTTTTCAATACAATCTCAAGAACGAATCAGAGTTCTTCACAAGAATCGATTTAATTCAACCAATTCATTGATCCTATCAATTATCCTTAAGCAAACAAAAAATCATATCTTCACATTATTTCCCATATTGTATCATAATAGAATACAAAATTTAACTTTGCTTCAAGCCAAAAGAAGGGTTTACAACATGGTTCTAATTAGGATAATTCATCTAACTCATAATCAAAAGAAGAAGAGAATCATTACAACTGTACCCAAACACAAAACATTTGAGAAAAGCATTGAAACATTCATAACGTGAAATAATTGTTTCATTTAAAGGTCAACTACCTTAAATTTTAACATTTAAGATATTCACCAGAATAGAATCTCATTTCAATCCAAGAAGGAAGATAGAATCAAATAGTCTACCTGTAAGTCTAAATCTACTTCCACATATTAGAAGTTAACATTTAAAGATCTGAATCAATGTTCACAAATCAAAGTAGACTCATACAGAGATAATCACTACTCTAGTCCGTCCAAGGAGGGTCCATAAAAGATAGAGTACAAGAGACAAAACTTACTCATCTCAAACCAAACAAGCAAGCCTTGTCAAACAAACATTCTGCCAAACAAGTTTACATTTTCTATTCAACAACCGAATCATCTAATCTCTTCCTACAACATTTCAACAAAATATTTGAACAAGGAAGACCAAACAACTCATAAAGAAATCTCCATTTCAAAAGAGAATCAAAACAAAAAGGTTCAACCAATGATCTATCCAGTAAGAAGAAAGCACACTGCCATATTCCTTACACTTCTTTACCTTCAATGAACACGAGTTTCAATTCCATACTCAGAATGAAATACAAATAGCAGTCCTAAAACACAGTTTTTGTTCTAAAGGAATCACATTCCTTTCTTTTATAAAGACACAAGGTGTATTTACTATATCCAACAAGAGCTAGAAAAATAATCGATCAGTAAGCAAACATGCTCAGATGTATCAATGAACTCATAGACTGAAACCCCATTGTCAGGCTTCATTATTGAATTTACAAAATATTATCAGTTCTTGATTCAATAAGTATTATAATACAAAAACTATTTGAGCAGAGGCAAGTAATCCCTCCATAAAAATACAAAATACTAAATTACTAACTCTTCTCTTAAATGAAACCCGAACTTATTTTAAGAGATATGAAGATGTGAGTTTCCAAAACAGAGGGAAAATAATACCTCAATAAAACACCATTTCCATCCCAGAAAAGAAGAAACAGTTCTAAAAAAGAATTACCAAATTCATTCATCAAACAAGGACGTTTTCAGTTAAGATCTCTAAGAGTTTTCCTAACAACTCAGCCAACTATTCTCCCAGTTTTCTTTGAGCAATAGTTCAACAAAAGAGTTGAAGGTTTTAAACATTTATTACAAGTAAAACCCAACTCAAAATACTAGAATAGAGTCGACACGAAGTCTCAACAAAAGTTCAGAACTACACAATTAACAAAATACGAATGCGGTGAAAAACACGAACCTCCATTAATAGTCCAAAATTTCACCAAATAAAACACGGGTACAGAGCCACATACGGCATCAACAGCAGTCCCGAGTTACCCAAGATACCAAACACCGGTTCAGAACAACAAGTGGTTCCAACACAAGTTCATATCAAAATGCGAAGCCCAAATACTAGCTCCAACGGAACCCAAGGTTCCCACAAAGTTCAGAATCCACACAAGTAATAAAATACGAGTGTTGTGTATATTATAAACTTCCATTAACAGTTCAAATGGTCATTAGAAAATAACACAAGCTCTATGCCCTATACGGACTTCAACAACAGTCTAGGTCGTCTCAAGAATCAAAACACGATTCCAAAGTACAAGAACCTCTAACAACAGTTCAGGGAAACACAAGTAATAAAAAATGTGTACAGAGCCATATACTAACTTCAAACAATAATCCAGAGCTACCTAGGTTTCCAAATGTCGGTTCAAAACAACAAGAAGCTCCCACACAAGTTCAAATAAAAACATAAAGTCCAAATACAAGCTCAAACGGAACTCAAGGTTCCCATATGGTTCAGAATCCATATATTGCAATGAAGGTCAGTTCCAACACCACAACAACCTTGTATACACAATTGAAATGGAAAACAAAGCTACTAATACAAGCTTCGCATGCATGTATCACTATTAATTATCACAAAGACAGTTTTAAAACCAATGTAATTTTTGCCATGGTTTCATATCCAAGATGACAGAGATTATAAAACCCAATAGACAAGTAACTAGATAAAGCATGCAAGCCAAGAATCTCTAAAGAGCAAGATCATTTTAATGAAACATTTAGAAGAAAGCAAAAGATCTTAAAGATTAGAGCCTATCATGCCTGATAGTGCTTCTACCAAATCGAAGGAGACCTCTAGCCGAGCTCAAAACTTCTCCTCGTCTCCACAAAAGATCAAACAACCATATTCTTTTTCCACATTGTCTCTTATACATCCCACGAACCGAAAATAGATCAAAAACTTCAAAAATAGCCATTAAGTGCAGTTCAATTTGTTGATTCAAAAACCAAAGAGCATGCAGAGCAAAAATCGTGAAGTATGCAAAGTGAAACAACCCCATACAAACTTGTTTGCATGCCTTCCAAAACAGTTTGAGCACAAGAACCGAAAACAATAAATTCCATTAATTTCGATTTTCCCGCCTATCCTTCCTTGCCACCGCCTTCCAAGTCTGCAAATGCCAAATCAAATTTAACATGAAATTCCATTTTAGTGACACTTCCACATAAGCCTCCGCCAAGTCAACTAGCCCCTGCCAAAACTAGCAGTACTTCTATGCAATTAAAACCTTATCAACAACTTAAATGCCATTGGAACCATTGCCTATGATACATGCGACCCATTAGGTTCCCATTTAAAATAGTTTAGGATAGATCCCTTAGAACTTAGGTTAGATCTTAGGTTAGCTTATAATATGTAACCTTAGGATATAACCCCAACATAATAGTTTTAAGCATTAGGTTAGTTCATCACATAACCATATAGCATTAGGTTTTAGGTTAATTTAATTAGCCTAATAGCCTCTCCAAAATCCTTTAGCACAAAACTTAGGTTAGGATAAAAATTTAGTTAAGTAACATAGCTTAGGCAGAAAATATTCTTACCTAGCTTAGGATTCCGTAGGATAGTCCTTTTTAGGATCCCGAATCCTCCCAATGTCATGAACAGACTATATTTCGTTTACGCCAACATTGTCCTACCACGATCGATCTCCAAAGACCCAAGCACAACATACAACTGAATGGAAATACATTCACACAAAAATCAAAGAACTTGTAACAACAAAGTTTAGTCAATATGTCACTTAATTCATGGAATGTCAATTTACCATTCGTTCAACAGAGCAGGTTTAAAACATTCCTTGGATCACTGAAATTGATCCAAGGATGAGTCAGATTAATAGATAAGCTTTCAACTCCTAACAGATTGCAACTCACCTACAGAAGTGAAAAATGGATTCAAGGAAGCCATTCCAATTCGGTCTAATGATCTTAAGAGCAGAAAAGATTTATCCATATCAAGCATGATCTCATCAATCAAAAGAACATATCTTTATAAGGAAGATCACATGTCAACACTTGAAATGCAAAGGAGGAAAAATAACAACTATCAAGGGTGTTTCATTTAGGTGGTTTTGGTTGTTATGTTTATCTCGAGTCTTTGTTAATATGCGGAAATGTAATGCTTAAATACTGAAACAACATTCTCGTAATGAAATGTGTTAAAGGAAATACGTTGTTGGAATTGAAATGCACACACTTTGAATTGAATTAAAATTCAAATAACACACACATTGAATTGAATTTTAAGAATTGAAATTGAATGAAAGGAAATAACACACACTAAATAGAAATTGTAGTAAAGGAAATAAATAATTGCATTCAAATTGTAACTTATCAAAAACCACGAGCATGCATAAACGTAAAAGCCTCCAGTCACCTTGGTCAAGCGGGCCCTTGCTCTTCCTCGAGATGGAGGTAATCTCAACACCACAGGATATTCAAAAAAACATCTAATATATTGATTCATAAAGGTCCTATAACATATTCAGTACATAGCTGGAAGATAGATACTAACTATTATAAACTGTATTGCAAAATAATAACATCAACTAACTCTTAAATTATTCCTCAAGGAGATGTCTATATAGACATAGTCGGTTACAAATCTTGCCAAAATTGTAGGCACTTTGAAATATTCCACTAACAACCCTATTAAAGATCATTAAATCCTCCAGAACTACTAAAAACAAGATCCATATTTATAGGTTGTCAATGGAAAAAGTCTCCCATGATGGCACAACATTCTAGACTCGGACTCCTTGATTACAATTCCCAACATTGGTAGTTAATGTCCACTATTATCCTACACATGTCACTACATTCCACTCACAGAGGCGATTAGTGATAAGTTCTACAATTAACAAGTTGCATAAGACAAAAAAATAAGGGAAATGCATTGAACTTACTAGGATATAAGTATATAAAGCATCCCCATGCACTAATTAATCATGTTTAATGACAAATAAACAATCCCATAGATGATATTAACAAGTCAAATAATGCACTCATCAAAATGCTTGTGAGCAAATGCGGACCCTCCAATGGTGCCTAAACCGGTTTTCACCAGTGGATTTGTCCAAAGTGCCACAATTACGTGGTTTTCACTTTTGGACGTATTGATTTCTCTTTACTTTTTCTGATTTTATATTTTTGTTGATTTTCTAATATTTGAGGGACCCCAAACTTAAGCATAAAAACGCTTAAGATGTATGGCATTCATGGGTTCTCGAAGTTCCTGACCATCAAAGTAAGCAATCTTGAAGGCACTTGAACCAAATTTAGCGACCACAACATATGGCCCTAACCAGTTAAGCTCAAACTTGTCTTTCTTTTCACACTCCTTGGTGGTAATAAACTGATTTTCTTTTAGCACAAGGTCACTCACCTCAAATTGGTGAGGTATCACCCTTTTTTTGTAACTTTTTTGGTGAGAAAGAATTTCAGATGGACAAATTTTTGGGTTTCTTGCCAATGCTTTGGGAGTCAAAGTCCCTCTGTAGTGCCCACTTCCCTTTGACACCTTTTGATGCTTATGTTGATATTGTTGATTACATTATAGACATTATTATGTTTTGATTTAGTATGATGTTAGACATTGATCATGGATTATTGTTGATCTTGATTTGATTTTGATGCATGATGATTATTAGAGATACCTTATATGTGGATGATGATATAATATTGACATGGATATTTTATGGATGTTGTTCAGACATGTGATTGGATATTATGAGTTGATCTAGAAAATGGATATTATTTTGATGATGATATAGTTGTGGATTAAAAATGCAAATGATGTAGTTGTTGCTTTGATGTTGTTGTGATTCATTTATATAGTTGGTATTGTGATTTCATTTATATCACATTGATGTTCTGATATGGCCACGAGGCCGAAGGAGGTATTGTATTTTGCAGGTTAAAAATATCACAACAAAGCATCGGGGGATCGGAGACCAACCAAAATGGAATTCTAGGTGAATTCAACAAGGTCACCATGGCAACTTGTTTTATTGTGTTGTGTGTTGTTTTGTTAGAGATTCCCATGGGGATTTCCTTTATATGTGACCATGGGTTGTGTATTTATTAATGTGTTTCTTTTATTATTGTTGTATGTATTTTATTAGTAATGTGTTCTTTTCTTTTAATTAATTAAAATTGTGATAGATTAATGTGAGAAATCTTATGTTCAAAATTTAAATAAATTAAATTGGGATATGGGAAAGTAATAATGAAAGTTGTTGGTTGTTTGTATTTAATTTGTAAGGGATGTGTAAGTTGTGTAAGAGCTTGTGTAAGTCAGATTTTGGAGTAAGAAATACTCCACCTCCATAGAAATTCGAATTTGTCCTTGGGGGCTGTTTTTGGAGGCTTGTGGGACAAGTAAAACTTGTCTCATGCCTCTAAATTTAATCTACCAACCATACTTATGGATGGAGATGTGATTTGTGACTTTTATAATGAATTTTAATAGTCTTGTTGCATGGTTTTAATTGCACTTTCTTACATTTTAATTAATTTGTTGTCCCTTGAGGTGTGGGATTTTTAGAGTGTGCAAGTAACTTGTCATATTTTTCACCCACCTCTTTATTGTGCTTGGGAGAATGGAGTTTGTCTTTTGTGTTGAATTGGAGGATGTGTGATGTGGCATCCTACATGGATCCACATCATCCTCTTCTCTCCCTCTTCTATTTAATCCAAACTCTTGCCTTGTTTTTGGGTTGTTGAATCATTTTGCAACTTCCTTGGGGTGCATTTTTTTTTCTTATGTGGAGCTCTTGTCTTTAGAGGAAGTTGGAGAAAGCTTTGCATGCTTGGAGTTTGTTGGTTTGGAGACAAAAGTAACCATGGAGAGGTAGGAATTTAACTCTCTTTGTATATGTTGTCATTCTCTTGTTTTGTTGTGCGGATAGTGCATGCCTTGTTTTAATTGTTGGTTAGTTGGGTAGACTGCCATAGGGATGGTGTCGGAGAAGCCTATGGGGAATCCATGTGGGGGGCATAAGGGAATTCCATTGGCATCCGAATTTTGTGGAGGGAGTTTGGGTTTGGGATCCACCAAGGAAAAGAAATAGCTTGCATTTCTTACTTTGTGGGGGCATAAGGAAATATGTGGGGGCATAAGGAAATGTGTGTGATGAATTATTTTGGTGGTTTGTTATTGGTGGATGCCCAAATTCCAATTGGGAGGCATAAGTAGCTTCCCCCATAGACCTTTCTCCTTTGGCTTGTTTGATCAAGCCTGAGTTTTGATTGATATGTTTTCAATTGCAGTTGTAAACTGTTGTTTTGTATTGATCTATGTTTTATTTTGAAATGTGTATGTGAAAGAATGTTGTGTTGTGGAAGCCATTTGTTGCCATGGTTGAATTACACCTCTTATTGTATTTTTGGTTGGGGCTTGGGGGCCAATGATGAAGGAAGGCTTCTCCTTTCATTGGATGTCTTGGTTGGGTGGAGAGCGTTGCCTTTCCCCCTCTTTTGTTGTGATCAATTGGGGAAAAGAGAAAATGAGCATGTTGTTATCCTGAGAGAAAATGAAACAAATGCAGTTTGACAATTCCTTGAGAAAATATATTCAATTGTAATCCTTTCCCACATGTTGTGGATGAAGTTGTAATCTGTATTTTGTGAAGAAAGACGTATGTAATTGATTATGAAAATGAATATTCAAATTGTAAAAGACATTTAAATTTTGATTTTGTTTATTGGGAAGAAATGAAAATTTTGTTAATTGCACTCAAGGAATGAAAGAATGTAAAGATGTTTCCTTTGATTGAAGTCAATAAAGAATTGCAAGTTTATCTCTTATTGTATTGTTGTGATGAAATGGGAATATCAAATTGTGATTTGAAGCTCTGTTTATTTGCAAAAGAAAGAAAATGTATAAAGGAAGGATGTTGCTTGTTTCTTTTGGGAAAAATATGAAATTGAAATCAGAATTGCTTTGAGTATAGAATAATTGATTTAAGTCATTTAAAGGTATTGGATTGGGTTAGAAATGAAGTGCCACACTTAAATGATAAAATTGATATACAGATTTAAAAGAAATAGATTTTTGTTATAAAATTTATACTGGCAATTAATTTTAATAAAAATGTACAGTTTGGATCTGCACACATTAATCAACTTGGAGATGTTAAAATTTAGTATGTTGTATCTTAAATGAACTCAATTCGACAAAGAAAACTTAAGAAAACAATCTAACCATTGCAAAATCGAATCAAATCCCTTCCTCAGTCGTTTTTCTGTCTATTGTTGGAAAAATACAATTTTGAATCAATTGAACAAATTTAACTTCCTAAACCACTTTAAATCCTTCCTAGATCAATTCTCCATGTCTTGTTTGACATGTTGAGTGAAGGAGGAGATCCAATTTAATCAAATTGAAAAGTTGGAAATTATCAGTTTGCTAATTAAAAGCCTACAGATCATTTTTACAAAATTGACCCTTTAAAATTCATCAAAATGTAAAATTTATGTTTCTTGTGCAAAGAGGGCATTGAGAGATTTCCAAAAGTCCTCTTTTTCCAAAACCAAGCTTTCTAGCTCAAGTTATGGCACTTTGAAGTTTTTGTGCCTTGGCGGGAAAATTTGGGAAAATTTTCCTGATGGGCCCGCAACCCAAAAATTTCCCGTCGAATTGCCTTAGAAATTTTTTTGAAAAATTTTGGTCTGGGAAAAATTTTAAATTTTCCTCTGCCACCCACAGCCAATCAAAGGCTACCACGTGTCCTCATAGGGGTGGCGGAGGAGCGGCATTTTCTCTGCCCTTAGGCTTTTTGAAAATTTTGGAAAAAAATTCCTTTTGCCCCAGCTGCCTGCGGCCAATCATGTGCAGGCTGCCACGTGGCAGCTTTGGGTGCTTGCAGAGGGGGTGGCCCCTTTGTTTTCTTTTGGTTTTTGGCCTTTGGAAATTTTGGAGAAATTTCCCTGCGGCCCCGCATCTCCCGCCCTCGCCTTGGGATTTTCACCTCTGCGGACGCGCGGACTGCGCGCCTAATATTTCCCTTTCTCCCGTTGGCGAAGTGTTTCAAAAACCCCCGCCACCATGCCTATCCCTCTCCCTTCTCCCCGTGTTGGTTCACTGAACACCATGTGTCTTCTGGCGGCATAGTAGAGGCACGGGCAAAAAGGGGAAACTTTGCGCTGCGCAGGAAAAATGTCAAACACCGCCCCGCCCTTCCCTCTATCTTCCGGCGATGACTCAAAGGCCGCCACGTGTCCCTGGATGACTCGCAGAGGCGCGAGCACATTTGAGAAATTTCTCCCGCACAAGGAAAAATTTCTAAGGCCGCCCCGCGACCCGCCAACCCGCCAAAGGGGTTTTTACCCCTATTTGACACGTGTCCCCTTGGGGAAAATTTGACCCCAAAACTCCGCTCGCTCATATCTTGAGTTTCTGAAGGAGTTAGGAGGACTTCTTTATATCACCGGAAAGGTGAGAAAATTTCCTATCCAATGGGAATGATTTAGGGAAATTTTGGAAGTGTTAAGTATGAGAAAAATCAAGTTGAAACTCTGAGCCCGCTAGAGAGTGGGTATGGGGGTAAATTACTCCCTGAACCTAACTGAGACTTCTAACCCTATAAGTTGAACCATGTGACCTTGATAATTGTTAATAAATGTAAAGTATGATCTAGTAATTTTAGATTTTTTCCGAACCTAATAGGGTCAACTATTGTCTTGCAACTTGATTGTAAACACTTCTAATCAAAAAAAATTTATTCCATAATTTTCTAACTAACCCTAGGTTGTTTCTTGGGTCTCAAGTGGGTTTTTTTAAACAGGCATCACACCCTCTAATTATACGGTGAAACTTTCGTATTTGCATGCACTTGAAAAAGTGGATTTTTCCTGGTGGCCTTCCGACCGGGGATCCAACAAGGGCACTCCACTGAATCTTTAGAAAAGCCAGCAATCTCTTGTTAGAGAGGACTTTGTCAAGAGATCGGGAAAGGGTGAGAATGTTAAGGGGGAGAAACTAATGTTGCAAGTAGATGTTTAGAGCCCTGCGCACACTAGTTAGAAATCTTACACATGCATTTTTAAAGAAGAAAACAACATGATTTCGGGGCTACTAGATAGAGGAAACCATATGTACAAATACATACACATTCGTATGCCTTGGAAAACATAAAATTATTCCTTTATTAGCTTGCAAAATCATAGTTGTACATAGTGAGGAATTGAAGAAATGTGAGGTGGAGAAAATAGAAGAAAATCAACTATCTCTTTGTTCCTTCACAAGAATTACTCTCTCATGAGATTACAAATTGAAAACCAGCTAAGAAGAAGCCCAAATGAGGGGCTCAATACAATTTATAGAAGAGAGATGCCTCTTCATCTTCCTAATGACACTTCATATGCCTTTTTCTAACTTTAGACTCTTGATATTCCTAAGAAAATATTAAGTCCCTTTTATATAATCAAGGTGACTTAATTTACATTATGTTTCTAAAGTTTTTTTGAATAACTTAAAGGCATATCAAAAGTGCAAATCTCCATGAAGAATTAAAACATTTGAAGAGAGAGAACGTTGGGGAGAGGAAGACAGAGAGAGAGAAGGAAGAAGAAGGGAAGAATTTGAAGATGAAAGATCCGCCTCGATGAAGTCCACAAATCCTTCCAGATGGCTCGATGGAATGTCCCAATGTGACGATCTTTGAATCCTTGAACTATTTGCACCCCGAGAAGCTCCTTTGGATGGTTCAAGGACACCTTGGGTTAAGTGTTCAAAAACACTTGTTAAATGACTTCATTGATGACCATGAACACTAACTCATAAAGATCCTTTCCGAAGAGATAAGAGCTCAAAACCGATCATGTCAAGTTGAATGAACTATTTTGATGATGACCACAACTTCTACCCTGCACATGATATACCTGTGACCCGAACCATGTAGTGAGTGTTGAAAGACACTGTCGGGTCTCTTGAGATGAGCTCTGAAAGATCTACGAGAGATGTTAAAGATGCTCCTTGTGAAAATGTTATGACCTATTGGTGAAGATGGTATATTGAGGAGATAGGCAATGAATCCTGGTGAAGGCAATATTTGGTGACAATAACAATGCCCATTCTATAAATTTGAATCTCGTCATCTCTTGACACTTACTATATTTAGAGAGCACAACTTTAAGTTTTTTTAGTAAGTGTTAGAACTCGTCTTCTTAGACCCTTGCATGATTGGTATTATTCATCCTCTATTGCCAACATTCCTCCTTGAATGTGACTTACTATTAATATCGAGTGTCAAAATGGGAGACCTACTATCTTTAGTAAGTGATGAACTTTACCTTTCTCAACTATCTTGACGAGGTCAGCTTCTTTAGTTATTCCTGTGTGCACTGCCTTCATTTTGACCACTTTCTGGAATGAATTTATATTTTTAGTATGTGCCAGTGAGACAACTTACTATGTTTATTATGTGGTCATTTTTACTATTTTTCAGCTCTAAACACTTAATTTGACCTCCGATTTATCTAGGATGCACAATGTCTTCGCCACTACTGCTTCTGATGAAGACTTTCCAAAAGTAGTAAGCCTATGTAGGAAAGCTTACTATTTTTTGAAAGTGGATCTCCAGTGCTCGGTTTGCGATGAGAAACATATTTTTGGACTCATCTTGTTGTCACGATATTGTACCCCAAATTTTACTTGATTTCACCCACCAGAATGCTTGGAAATAAAATTTAAATTTTCACCTAAGCAGTGGCTTCGGACATGGAGCTGTCATGGCGGTCATTTATGGAGCTCAAAATTTTTAGCTCTAGTTTTTACCTCAGATTGTGATGAAATTAACTCCATTGCAATAGATTTTTCATTTGGAGTCCATGTGCAAATTTTTAGCTCAATCTGACTGTCAGATTGGTGGGAAATCTGACGAATGAGAGTTAGGGCACCAAATGAATTTTTGTTGTAAAAAATAATCTAGAGGATCATTTGACCCTCCATCTATTGCATTGTGATGGCCTTTGAAAATGAGGAGGTCTACAAAAATCATCTCAATCCATGCTCTAGATTGTGAGATATGAGGATTTCTCTGTTTTCACCACGATGGTTTTTTCAGATGAAGATCTTCGTTTTCTCCCTATTCTTCATATTTTTGATCTATTATTTTGTTGATATCCATGTATTTTCATTTTTAGGAAGCCATTGTGGAGCTGGTTGAGTGCGACAATGGAGGTTGGAAGATCTGGAAAAAATTGCGCGAGTTCCGGCAGGGACTATGAGGCATGGGGGATGAAATGAGATGGAGAAATGGCTAAGTCTTGGATTTTATTCATCCTAAAAAGAAAGCATAGGGGCTGGGAAATTTTTGTGTCCCATATGTCCCTTTGATAAAGGGACAAAAGGGATGTTAAATTCCCCGAGGCGTGGTTGTGACACTTGTCAAAAGTTGATTGGGTGTGCGTTTGAGTGAGGGGGCTTGAGAGAAGCACCTAAGAGCTGATGTTTGGGCGTATGAGGAACCAAAAGGCTTAAGTGGGGCTGGAATTTTTTTCCCCTATGTCCCTTTTCTAAATGAATGAAAGGGGCATAAATTTTCACTTCATGCCTCATCGCTACACTTGGCGATCATCCACGTAAGGAGAGGGAAGGCTCCAACTTACCTCTCGGGAGCTTAACTAACAAATGAGAGGTCACATTGGTGTTTTGGGGGCTAAAAAGGCTGGGTGAATTTTTGTGTCCCCTATGTACCTTTTATAAAGGGAAAAAGGGACATGAAGTCTGACCAAGCTCATGGTGCTGATATGTGTCCTCCTAAAGAAATGACTAACTGTGAGAACTCTTACCTTGAGCCGACTTGCAACGACAATATCTTAAGCTCCCGAATGCATTTTGAGGTGAAATTTTATATGAAATTAATTTTAAAACACCCAATGAGTTTAATAGTGATTGTTTCAAGTTTAAATTCTGACTAAAACACCTCAAAATGAATCCTTCTTTCTTAGGATTGTCAGGTTGTGCGCGCCAAGAATGAGTTACCTAGGGAAGTGCATGATGTTTCGTTATGTCTAATTTTTTACAACATTTAGGGAATGTAAAATAATTTCCATAGGTATTTTTGGGCTCTTGAATTTTCATGAATCTCCTAGAATATTTGTTTGAATTTCAGGAACTTCTTCATGGTGTTTGCTCTATTAGGCCCGAAAACCCACTTTTGCTTAATTGGCTCCAAAACCTCTAGATCTTTCCAAAATCTCCCAAAACATTTTAATGAATGTTCTTGGCACTTGAATAAATCTCCATGTTTAATATTTCTCCTTCATTCCATTCCAGAGGGGTGCATTAGTCCCAGGAAGGCCAAAGTGGTAGCCCTTCCCAAAACTGCTCAAAAATTGGCATTCTCCAAAAGCTCCTAAAATCACCTGGGGAATGGAGGGACATCCAATTGATGACCATTACATGGACTGAGTAAGGCTTGGTGTTAATAATGGGTAGACTGGGGTGTCTTGGAAAGGTAAAACTTGAAAGTTTTGACACAGGGGTATCATTGTCCTACTTTCTATTAAATTTTACCCCTACAAAACACAATACAACAAACTTTGACACACTCGATTATGATACACTTTGAGGTGATCAAGGGCATGAAGTCACTTCTCATCCAATAGCTCTAGCTCTACTAGTTGAGCCACTCTATAGTCCTCCTCTTTATCTAAGTAATCTCTTAGCTCTATGCACAAAGAGGGGAGATCATTCTTAATGGGTAATATGGATTTTGTGCCAAATACTAGGGAATATGGAGTAGTACTGTAGGAGTGCGGATAGACATTTTATAGGCCTAGAGGGTGAGATGAATCTATAAATGCCAGTTACATCCCGTTTTATTCACCATCTTCTCCATAATACGATAAGGGTTTTATTTGAGGCTCTTATCCTACCCATTACCTTGAGGGTAATAGGTTGTTGAATACTTGAGGGTGATTTGAAAGCGTTGACACAACGCATTCATGGTTTTGTTTTTGAATGACTTACCATTATCGGCTACAATGAAAAAGGGGATACCGTATCGACACATAATATGGTTCATTATAAATTTAGATATTTATGCACCTTTGACATAAGTGAGAGGAACAACCTCTACCCACTTGGTGAAATACTCAGTGGTAGTAATAATGAACATATGGTCATCAGAGGATGTAGGGAAAGTTTTCCTATGATATTGAGTCCCCACTTTGAAAAATGCCAGGGTGTCGTAATAGTAGCTGTAATGATTGTGTCGGCGCATGTATCAAGTTGTCATATTTCTGACATTGCAAACATTTATTTACGTACTTACAACAATCATTCTCCATGGTAGGCCAATAATAGCCTACTCTTACTATTTTCTTATCCAAGACTATCCCATTCATATGGGCCCCACAGATGCCTTCGTGCACCTCCTTAACCACTAAGATAGATTTGTTTGAATTGAGACAACGTAACAAATTCCCGTCATAGCCTCGACGATAGAGAGTGCCACTAAGTAAGGTATAGCGGGCTATATGTTGGATAAGGTTTCTTTTGTTAGAACGGGAAATGTCTAGAGGAAAGGTTCCATCATGAAGGTAGTCAAAAATGTCACTATACCAAGGGGAAAAGGGACCAACAACTTCACATACCAAACATGACTCCAACATGTCATATGTTGGTATTTGTAGATGCTCGATGAAGAACGACATATCATTGTTCCCAGGTGGGATGCATAATATAGACCCTACTATGGCCATAGCATCAACTGCTTGATTTTTTCCTCTTGGGATCTTTTCAAATGTAATTTTTTCAATGAACTCCTTCAGAGTTTCAACCATTTTCTTGTAAAAAAGAAGTTTTTCATCCTTAACTTTATACTTGTCAATTACCTATTTGATGATCATCATAAAATCACCGATTACATTTAATTTTCTAATGTCCCACTTGATAGCCAATTTCATCCCTAAAATAAGGGCTTCATATTCTTCTATATTGTTTGTACATGGGAACTCGAGTTGAAATTCTTGAGGGATAAAATCTCCTGAAGGGGTGATCAACACAAATCCTACACTTGAACCATGAAATGTAAAGGATCCATCAAAGTATAGTTGTCATATAATTGATTCCTTAAGGTACATTGTATGAGTATCTGGAAGTTATAGACTAAAAGGTTCAGTACTTGGCAAAGGGGCTTCAACTAGTTGATCCGCTAAAACCTGTCCTTTAACTGATTTCTGATTAACATACTCGATGTCAAATTCACTGAGTAAGATGATCCAATTAGCCATCTTTCCTGTAAGTGTGGGATTTGACAACAAGTACTTCAATATATCAGCTTTTGATATGAGTTTGGTCTTATTATTCAACAAATAGAGACAAAGTTTACGAAAGGCAAAAATGGCGGCAAAGCAAGTGTTCTCTATCTATGGGTAATTGAGCTTGTAAGCAATCAACGTATTTACTTAGGTAATAAACAACTTTTTCTTTCTGCTCTTTATCATATTGGGCGCACAATACCGCCCAATTGAAAGTGAGTAAAGACAAATATATAATAACAAAGGTTCACATGTCGTGGTGGCATTATAATAGGGGTTTGGCCAAATTTTCCAAAACACTTGTTGTTGTTACGACCCCAATGAAAGTTAACATATTTCTTCAGAAGATGCGTAAATGTGTGGCACTTGTCTGTAAGCTAGAGATGAATCTTATGATTGCTTGAATATTTCCTTGTAAGTTGTGCAATTGTCGGATATTCGTTGGAGGAGGCATTTTTGTTATGGCAGTAACCTTTGCAATATCTACTTCAATTCCTCTCCGTGAAACAATAAACCCTAACAATTTTCCTAATAACACGCCGAAGACACATTTCTTTGGGTTGAGTCAGGCCTTATAGTCCCTAAGACACTGAAATATGCACTGCAAAATCTCTGGGTGATCTTCTTGAGTCCTAGATTTAGCAAAGATGTCATCCACATAATCTTCCATTATGTCATTGATCATGTCATGAAAGATTATAGGCATAACCCATTGATATGTTGCACCTACATTTTTGAGGCCAAAGGGCATGCCTTGATAATAGAATTTCCCCACGAGGTTGTAAATGTTGTCTTATGTTGATCTTTCTCAACAAATTTGATTTGATTATACCCTGAAAATCCATCCATGAGTGATAGTATTTCGTAACGAGCTGTTGAGTCGAAAATCATGTCAATGTTAGGAAGATGGAAGTCATCCTTAGGACAAGCTTAATTTATATCTCTGAAATCGGTATAAATTATAATACCAATAGGTTTCTTTTGTACAGGGACTATATTTGAAATCCACTTTAAATAATCAATAAGCCTGATGAAGCTTACTGCCAATAATTTCTCCAGCTCAGTTTTTACGAATAAGGCGACGTGAGGATGCATCTTTCTGAACTTTATTTTATAGGCTTTTCTTCTGTGCACACATCTAGGTTATGCACTACTAATGTCGAGATCTAGCCATTGTTAGTGTGAGTTATCTTATGTGTCCTCCTCTCATGTTGGAGGGTCATCTCACATGGGTTAGGTTTAGGGTTTCATATGTGTCATGCACTAGGGTTACTCAAAGACCCTATATGTACCCATTTTCTATTCATTTATCAAGCATGCCAAGACACTCCGTTGTCTTTCCTCTATGCAAGCTTTGTTTCTGTTGAGCAAGTTCTTCCATTACTGATCAATTTTTTTCCTTGGTATCGCTGGAGCTTTCACGATTCCGTTGGAGTGCAACTACTTCGTGGTGCCTCATTTCTGATTTGATTCTCGCAAACTCTTTTCATGGTATCAGAGCTGAGATCGGGTAAACGTGCACTCGATTTATTTTTGTTGCTATTACTCTTACTTGGTTTTGTTATTTTACTCTGCATGCAAGTCTTTTGATCACCATTTTCTGGAAATTATCTTGCTAATATCTCTAACAAGCTTTCTCGGAAAGTTTTTTGTGTTTTTTTCTTGTGCATGTTGTCTGTGGTTGTAGGATCCTTGAGTTCTTCATTCATGGTTGCTACTCAATGAATTGCTGTCCCTCTGGCATTTTTTTTGCTTCCCAGGCATTTTTAATCACATTTGCCATGTTTTTTGGTGTGGGCAAGCTAAAACGTGGTGCTCAAGCGTTTTTTGGACTCTCCAAGGCATTTTTTTGATTGCATGCATTTTTTTAATCATTAGCCACATTTTTTTGTCTGCAGGGCGTTTTTTAATCATTTGCCACGTTTTTTTGCTTCACAGGGTTGTAAAAATCATCTGCCTCATTTTTTTGCTTCACAGGGTTGTAAAAAATCATTTGCCACATTTTTTTTTGGCCTACTAAAACAAAAACGGCCTGGCAGAAGCAAAAACGGCCTGTACACTCTCTTGACGCGGCCAGGCAACATTTCTCTGTGTTTTTTCACCCTTGGCGCAGCCAGACATCATTTCCCTCATTGTTATTTATCCTCGCCTGTTCCCTTGTTTTTGGTGTAGGCAACATAAAACGTGACTGTTCATTCCTGTGCGGTGTACACTTACACCAGTCAGTTTTGGTAAGTTTCCTTCCTTTCTTTTAAAAAAAAACTTACTCAATCTCTGCTTTTTTATAAAAACGAGCCGTGTAAGTATACATGCTAAGTTTTTTTTACAATCAAACTTCTTTTTAGTAAGTTTTTAAAAACATTTCTAACTCTGACAAGTTTCTTAATTAGAAACATTTATCTTTTTAAAAAAATCTTCATCTAAATCTTCATTAGATTAGATCTAATTAGTTTTAAATTAGATCTAATTTTTATTTAATTTCACATTATTTAAAAAAATATTTTCTTGGCATTATAATTTGGTCTTTGGATTGTTGTATTTCTAACCTTCTGTCGAGTGTCGAAGACGAAGGGTGAGGTCCGGAATTGGCAGGTGGCTAATTCCCCCTCGCAATATAAACAAACCCTATCTCAAATTCCGTGCCATTCCCAACGAGCATACATACGACACCCTTTGCATGCGTTTAGGCACTTTTTAATCCGTTTGCAGCTTATTGGTTTTTTCTCATCAAATTGCGGGAATTGGTTTTTGCTATAACTTTTGACTCGTTGCTCGGTTTTGAGCACTTCTTTAGTCAAAGTTGTATATTTTTTCACACTCTAGATGATGGGATCATTATCTTTGTAAACGCACTAATTTTATAAAGTGCCGCATTCTAGGGGTGTATTTGTTTTTTGCTAAATTCAAATTTCATTCTTTTGAGCTTTGTTCTATTCCTTTTTTTTGTGGACTTGTGAGCGTGTCCGCCATAGTTTTATGACAAATGGATTCTTTCATGTGACATGAGACATTTTTTCTCACCACCAGGGTTGGCTTTTGCCTCCTTTCTATTTTTTGCTTGTGCTTGTTTACGGTGTTCCTCTTTTGTTGCGCTCCATGAAACACTGTTGTGGTCTCCCCTCTTGCGCGTTATTACGCTAATTGCAAGACGAGTTACCAAGTGTTTCAAACCGCACGCACGGACCCTCCATTGTAATCAACACACTAAACTATAAAGTGCCGAAAGCAGGGGGTTGTTATTGTCCCGGTGGTTGTGTTTTTTTCTGCATTTATTTCTCTCTCTCTCACTATGGATGCAATTTCAATTCCTTTCTTACGCTGCTTCAACTTTTTCGAATGGAGATCGAAAATAATAATGAAACTAAGGGGTAAAGGGTTATACCACATCACCATGGGAACCGAGACCGAACTGCATTTACGAACCTGAAAAATCTAAGTGGTTAAACCGTAGTGATGAAGCTTTAGGTCTTCTTTGCATGTCCATTTCTCCGACTTGCTCTTCCACATTGAGGCGTCTCAAACGCCTACATCTACATGGAAAATGTTGATGTGATGTTTGGACAACTAGATGACATGAGAGCGCATGAGTTGGAAAACGAACTACTAGGGTTAAATCCTAGTGACTTTGAAAACCTACAAGCCTTCTTCTCAAAATTTGTCCACATTAGATTATTGTTAAAAGGATGTCAAGTAGAAAAGAAAGATTCTCAACTGATCTTGTCGATTCTCTCTAAGCTAGGTTCTGAATATTTTGTCTTCATGTCAACTTTCTACGCTACAAAAGCTACTTTGGGCGATATTGACAATGCCCTCCTTTGATTGTTTTTCGTCTCAACTCATTCAAGAACAGACAAACTCATTCAAATGGGGTCTCTCAAGTCCAAGTCACATGCCCTTGTAGCAAGTACTAGCAAGGGAAAGAAGACTGAAAAGAAGAAAGAAACTAAGGATCAACCTAAGAAAGAAACCAAGATCAAACCTAAAAATGACACAAACACTTCGACTTCTGAGCCTAGGGTGTAGAAAAGCAAGTATTTGTGTTCCTATTGCAAGAAGACTGGTCACGATGAGCAACACTGTTTTAAGAAACAGATTGATCACTTATCTCATTTACTTGAGAAAAATAAAATAAGTGTTCCTGAATCAATAAAACAAAGTGCTTCGAAGGCCGAGTCTTCTGCTGCAAAAGGTGCTAGAAATGATAAGAAGAAAGGAAAGGCCCTTGTAGCCAAAGTTGCTCCTTCATCGACATGGATTATAGATTTCGGTGCCTCGCACCACATGGGTTCTTTGCATGTTGAGTTTTCCAACATCGAACCTTGTGGAATGTCCCAAATCACGATGGGTAATGACACGACAGTGTCGATTTCCGTAGTGGATCGGTAGAGATGGATGGGGGAACATTTAACCAAGTGTTGAGTGTTCCTGATCTCTCTACCAATCTCCTATCGGTTTACCAAATTACTCACCTTGGTGAAGGAATGCGAGTGGAATTTGGTCCTAACTCGGTGATTATTCGTGAGCTTAACAATGACACTACAATGGGTGAGGAAAGGCAGATCACCACTCACGGTTGTACACCTTCTCCCACTTTACTTCTGATTCTACGCCCACTGCCTTGCTCACTCATGCAAATGAGGTTAGTAAGCTATGGCATGAGCGTTTTGGACATCTAAACTATCACTACCTTGAACAATTGAGTCAAAATAAAATGGTCAACGGGTTGCCTCGCGTCAAGTTTTCTAAGGGTCTTTGTGAGGGTTGTACCCTTGGAAAGCATCCTGAAAATAACTTTGACAAAGGAAAAGCCCTGAGAGCCACTCATCCCTCGATCTTGTTCACAACGATGTTTCTGTCCATTTCCTTCTCCTTCGTTTACTAAAGCTCTTTATGTGCTAACCTTCATTGATGACTATTCACGATATACTTGGGTATATTTTCTTAAGCTTAAGTCCGAAGTCTTTGAACATTTTCAGGACTTTAAGGCTCTTGTTGAGAAATAAGTGGAACGGTCTATCAAGGTTCTTTGAACCGACAATGGAGGTGAATATGTAAACAATAGGTTCATGGATTTTTGTACTTCTGAAGGGATCTCTTTGCAACATACAGTTGCTTATAGCCCTTCACAGAAAGAAAGAACCGTACTCTTAAGGAGATGGCCACTTGTATGATTCACTCGAAGTCTCTTCCTCCGCAAAGATTGGGCCGAAGCAATGAATTGTGCAAATTACATTCGTAACCATGTTCCACACAAGGCAAGAAGAGGGATGACACCTTTGAAGCCTGGTTTGGACGCAAGCCCGATGTTGAGCACTTTCGAGTCTTCGGATCTAAGGATATGGCTCGGATTCCTAAGAAGAAACGCAAGGCCTTAGAACCACAATCCAAACCTTGTGTCTCAGTAGGGTATCCCGATAAGGCGTGAAGGGATATCGATTGATGAATTCTACTTCTCATGAGCTATATATTAAGAGAAGTGTTAAGTTCGATGAGTCTTCTTCGACTTCTACTTCTCCACCTATAGAGGTTCTTCACTCGGCCGACTTAGATTCCGACTCATCGATGATGATACTATTGAGCGTGCTCCTCTTCCGAATCCTCCCGACCATCGGACCTTTGAGTCTTCTCGATTCTCGACAAAGAGGTGATGATGAGGACTATGTCCCTTCTCACTCAAGTGAAGAATCTTATGACTCGAGCCGATCCTCCCGGTCCCCATCGGGCAGAAAACTTTGCAAAGTGCTTTGAGATTTAGTTAGAGATACTTCGATATGAGACGTACTCGCTCGTATTTCGTTGACCCCACTCTTTCTTCACCTCTCGCTTTTGATCCACAATTTTTCTGGAGGCTTCGGTATTCCCGAGTGGGATTCTGCCATGGATGAGGAGTATTCCTCTCTCATGAAGAACGATACTTGGGATCTCACCACTCTTCCGAAAGGAAGAAAAATTGTTCGATGTAAGTGGGTGTTCCGAACAAAGTATGGAGTAGATGGAGACATCGAAAATTTTAAAGCGTGATTAGTAGCTAAGGGTTTCTCCCAGATAGTTGGGGTTGATTATACAGAAACCTTTTCTCCGGTTGCAAAGATGACTTCTATTCGACTGACCCTAGCCATTGCCGCAGCAAATAGATGGAAAGTCCATCAAATGGACGTTAAGAGTGCCTTCCTTCATGGTGACCTAGAGGAAGAAATCTATATGGAACAACCTTCGGGTTATGTCTAAGATTCCTCCCTCGTTTGTAAGTTAAAGAAGTCTCTTTATGGACTTAAACAAGCCCCTCGGGCTTGGTATGCCAAGATGGACTCCTTCTTACTTACATCATGGTTTACTAGGTGTCACTCTGATCCAAATTTTTATATTATATGGCAAGATGACTCCATACTCATTCTTTTCCTATATGTTGATGACTTGTTGATCACAGCAGCTTCTTCCTCTATTATTGATTCTGAAGATTGCGCTTTAGCCAACAAGTTTTCCATGACTCAATTAGGTCTCGCTTCATTACTTCCTTGGGATCCAGATTTCACAATCAACTCTTCGGGAATCTTGATTTCGCAACCTAAGTATGCTCTTGATTTGCTAGCTCGCTTTGGATGTCCGATTGCAAGTCTTCTCCTACTCCTTTTCTTTCCTGGGGTTAAGTTGGTTTCAGATTGCTCTACTCCCTTGGTTGATGGTACTCTTTACCGACAGTTAGTTGGGAGCTTGATCTACTTGACTCACACTCGACCGGATTTATCATATGCTATTGGGATCATGTCCAGATTCATGCAGAGCCACATGAGCTGCATTGGAAAGCAGCTAAATGGATCCTTCATTATGTTCGTGGCACTTATGCTGATGGCATACACTATCATGGAGGGGTTGATATTGACTTGATTGGGTTCACAGATTCTGATTGGGCCGGTGACTTAGATCATCGGAAATCTACTTCTGGCTACAGTTTCTCTCTTGGTTTGGGTCCTATTAGTTGGTCTAGCAAGAAGCAAAATGCAATTGCAATATCATCTACAGAGGCAGAATACAGAGGAGCAGTCAATGCTGCCACAGAAGCTATTTGGCTACAGGGTATTCTGATAGAGTTTTGCATCCACTTTCGGCGGCCTACCATTATCTACTGTGATAACACAAGCACTATCTCTATTTGCAGAAATCCAGTTCAATCATCGGACGAAGCACATTGAGATCCATATGCACTTCATACGGGAGCATATTCATGATGGTATCATCGACATTCAAGACATTCAGATAAATTGATCGTCATTACAGACTTATTTACCAAGCCTTTCACCGAGATGAAGTTTCTTCACTTACTGGTCTCTTCTTGGGGTGAGGTCTTCTCAGAGCCGCCCATCTTCTTAGGGCTATTTAGTCCTTCTTTTCTTCTTCTTCTTCTTCTAGAAGATTGTGTTTATATATGGGCACCTTATCAGGCCTTTAGTTGCTGGGCCCCATTGACACATCTTTCTTAGTTGTTTAGGAGTGTCTTCCTCTTCCATCTGACTCATCATAGCCGCTACCCCAACTTCGATGAAGGGGGGGTGTTAGTGTGAGTTATCCTATGTGTCCTCCTCTCATGTTGGAGGGTCATCTCACATGGGTTAGGTTTAGGGTTTCAGATGTGTCATGCACTAGGGTTACTCAACACCCTAGATGTACCCCTTTTCTATTCATTTATGAGCATGCCAAGACACTCCACTGTCTTTCCTCTACGCAAGCTTTGTTTCTGTTGAGCAAGTTCTTCCATTACTGATCAATTTTTTCCTTGTTATCGCTGGAGATTTCACGATTCCGTTGGAGTGCAACTACTTCGTGGTGCCTCGTTTCCGATTCGATTCTCGCAAAATATTTTCAGCCCCGACATGTCCGCATAAGACCAAGCAAAGATATATGCAAATTCACACAAAAGAAACACAAAGGTTTTATATTCTTGAGCCGAGATCGAAGCTCCCAACTTGACTATTCTAGGAAATTCCTCTATACCAATATTGACATTTATGGTCTCCTCCATAAATAACTTGGATTATTCCTCCATGCACATAGGATTAGGGGGAGATTGAGATCTTCTTCTTCTAAAGGTGTCTCAATGAGATTTTCACCTTCAGGCTGGTCAACTTCTTTGTCCATTGATTTTTTTTGTCCACAAGCGACTCAAAGAGGTTTTCACTTGGACTTATTCTTTTTGCAAGGCTTGTCTGTGGAAATTTTTCCCTTGCTTATTTTTTTACTTAGATGACCACATAACTTAGCCTCCTCCCGAAATATGTGCATGTGTTAAGATTAATGGAGAAGCCCTTTTTGTGATCACCAACTGGAATGTTGTCACGAAGACCCATGAACTCACCAATAGCTTCCTCATTTTGGTACATGTTGTTGTTGGTCCTAGTTAACAAGTGATGCGTAAACAAGGTCTAGTTTAGGAATGGTAGGGGATATGACATGGGTTATAGTCAAGATAGCCATGTCGGAAAATAGGTTCATGAAAGAAAGGTATTCATAAAAGAGTACACCAAGAATCCGTTTCACTTTTACATTCAGAAGAACTATCCTCTCACTCTGAAGAGGTAGCCTCGAACTCTGGGGGATGAGACCCATACGGCCGAATGCTAATAACATATCTACAAACCTTGCGATGGGGTACTAGGAGAGCTTCCCGTATACCTTGTTCATTGATTTCACAACCATGTCCTTTGTATCCCATAACATACATCATTTTATTGGGGATAACAAAATAGGGTAATTGATAGCATGGAGCCATCTCATCATCCAAAGGACAAGATATAATATTACTAAAAACTTCTTATTTGTCAATAGACCACCAGGAGTGAAAGTGTTAATACTGTAATTTTCTCTACATCATTAATACTCATGGTTAGGCCTACCCCGTGTTTTGGGTGATAGGGGAAGATTGGAAACTAAAAGGGCTTGTTAGAGATCATACTCTCTGAACCATTTGCAACAACCTTCATCTCCCATGTATTAAAGGGAGAGTTTGATGTAGAAGTACCATTATCATTAGGAGACAAGGTATCTAGATCAACTCGTGAGGTGAGTGCCTTTGATTGAATTGGAACACCATCTCTGTAGAAGGACATTCATAAATGGTGGGAAAATAACCCGACAATGCTCCGCAATGAGCAAAAGGTTGGAGATCTCCTTGAATAGTGAGGGTTTTCCCTTCATGATGTAACTTTAAGCACTGATGATACATAGAAGGTACGACTCTGCATGGCTTGAATCTATAGGTGGCCAAACAATATGTTGTAAGGAAGCTCTAAGTCTAAAACATGGAACTTAGTATCATGAGTGATAGGACCTACTTCTAGTGAGAAATTGATCATGCCTATTGACTTTCGTTCTTCATTGTCATATGCCTTGATGGTGATGACCTTAGTTTCTAAATCAGCCTCAGTACAACCTAGTTGCTGAACACACTTTAGAGTACAAATGTTTAAACTTGATCTGTCTTCCACAAGCACTCTTTTTACCTTTTTACATTTGATAATGACCTCAATGTATAAGGGTAAGTTATGGGAAGGATTTTCTTCAGGAATCTCCTCTGGACTAAAGATTATGTGCTATGTTGGAGTGATCTACACTACCATTTCTTGGAAGCCCGTTGGGTTAATATCAACTGACACTGATGACCCCTGTAATGTTTTACAAAGGATGTCTTTATGAACATTAGAAATTTTGAGAAGATCTAAGATCAAAATCTTAGCCATGATTTTCTCTAATTGCTCTAAAACATCATAATGAATGTCCTAAGGGGTAGATGGAGGAGGTTCTGAAATCATAAGACAAGCACATTGCGTTGCCACAACACACTCCTTTATTTTAATATTAATTGTGTTGATATGCTCAACAGATGGATTGATACAACCAATTAGGGCATCAAAATGATTATCCGTTTTGGTAATGTAGTTAACATTCTTGGCTTGGGACGAATGTCCTTGATCTGAATTTTCCTTTCCTTTGTTATGCTTGGGGAAAGGTTCTTTATAAATTCCCAAGTTTGCGTTGGTAGATTTACTAGGGGTAGAGGAATCCATTTCCACATCACAACTATCGATTAAGTCCCAAATGAAGTGTTTCAATTTTAAACACTTATCGGTTTTGTGACATTTGACGCGATGAAATCCACAATATTCATTTTCTCTAAACCACGATGGCTTAGGCGTGTCATCTCCATAAGGTATAGTTTCTGGGTACCTAATCATGTTGATTGCCTCTAACTTGTTTTAATATTGATGACATAGAGTTAGATAGAGGGGTGAAAACATGACGTTTATGCTCAAGGGTCGGAGATCCCTTTGTAAGTTTTAAAGGAGCATGGTTTTGAACAGTTTTCACTCATTTAGAGTCCATCATTCCATCACCTACGACATTTTTGTTCTTATTTGCAACAAAATTTGATTTTTCATTAGGTTTGGAATCATGATGATCATGTGAGAAGGGTTTTAAATTCCCTTTCGCTAACAATTCCTTTTCAATTTGGCTAGCTTTTTCTATCACCTCTTCAAATGTGTTTCCACAATGCATCTGCAAGTGGAAAGTAATTTTGGGGTGTAAGTTAGGTATAAATATGTTGATTAGTTGTTTCTCTGGTATGGAGCAAGGGAAGTGACTAGCTAACCCTCATCATCCTTGTAAGAAACTAGCGAATTTTTCATTATTGCGTTGTTTCACGTTACACAAATCTAACATGGTAACATCACTTTCTATGTTAAATGAGAAGTGATGTACAAAGTGTTCTGCTAGTTTTGGTCATGTAGAGATGGATCCTTTAGGGATATGTAAAAACCATTCAAGCGCTTGACCCCCTAAACTTCATGGGAAAAGGTGAATGAGATAGTTATCACTAAACACAACCTCTTTGACACACCATGTAAAAGTATTTAATGTGGTCTTGTGGATCACCTTTTCCCTTGTAATTGTTAAACCTGAGACAATTAAACTGATGTGGGAAGGTACCTGTAACATATCCTTGTCAAAGGGATATGGGCATAGCTCCTCAAATTGATATTTTTTTCTATTGCCTACATTGTCTTCTTGTAAAGTCGTAAGGGAACTCTTCATGGATAACCACTCTTGGTTGAAGAGTTGGTCCTGTGTAGGTGGCGTTGACCTATACAAGCGGTTGAGTCTAGTTGTGTCACCACCTTTATTTTTGTATAAAATTCCTCATATGACTCCTTATGTGTTTCTTGATGGGGAGTGTTGGCATATAATTCTTGATATGAAGCTTTAAGTTTAGCTTGTTTAGGAGCCTTTGTTTGTTCCTTATTTACATGTGAAGCCAAACTTGCCAATTGGTGAGTAAGAGCTTGTACTTGTTGTTCTAAAGTTACCTCTTGGGTGGGTACCTCTTTATGAATCTCACGAGGAGGAGGTTGTTCATGATGAACATGCTCTTCATGGTCCTCACAATGAATTATGACAATGGGGATGCAATATCCTCCATCATTTTGTAAAGGTATCTCCTCATCATTCTACTGCCTAGAAGTAGAGGCATGACCTGGGTTTAGGATGTCATTAATATTATGAGGAGGAAGCTCTACTTCTTCTTCTCCATGAACCATATCGAAAATAAGAGAGGGATCAATTGTAGATGGTAGTTTGGCTCCTAATTATACGACACACATAAGAACCTCATGCTTATTTTAGAACAAGAAATTATTGATTTGGGTGGGGCTAAACTCAAATTACGCTCGAGGGGAATTCTCCTCACCACCACTGTGATCAACCATGATGTTGTCTTTAAAAAGTGGGGTTAAATTGTTATTTCCAAAGGGACTTGCTCTTAATTTTCGGTGCTCCATCCTTGTGGTAGGAGGCATAATGCGAAAATTTACACTAAGGTTGATTGAAATGGACCCTAGGTAAAATTACGCAGTGTAATAACGACATCAAATCGTCACAAAGAATGTCAAATAATAAATGGTCACGAATCCAAAGGATCAATATGAACCAAGGACACCAAAGAATAAAGAATGACACACTAACAAGGTAATATATAACAAGAAGTATATAGGACAAGATAATTAAGTACAAGACTATAATCCAATCACAAGAATAGTTACTCCTACATTTTCCAAGATAGGTTTAGTGTAAATAGTGACAACACAATATCACCACTTAGGTCAAGTTTAGAATAAAAAGACCTAAATACTAAGAAAGTGTTGATGCGATCTCCAAAAAGGTATACTAAAACCAATTTTAAATACAAACAAAGTCCAAGTCTTTGAAAATGGAAGTTACAAATGCAAGCAACGTAACAACACTATTTGGATACATTAATCAAGCTTTGTAAGAAAAGCAAGATTTTAGTATCAAAATGATGTTACCACAATGCGAACAATGTAATGACAACACTCTCAAAAACTCAAGGCAATGTTAGGATCAAAACTAATTCTAAGTATATCAAGAAGTTATTTATGTGAGCAACGCAACAATATAGTTTAGAGACTTAGATCAAGTTTCACAATGGAAACAAGATGTAAGTATCACAATTGTATATGCGACAACATAACAACTCAAAGGAATTCAATGATGAGACAACCTAGATACAATATGAAGTCTCAATTATGGGTAACGAGATGATGACTACCAAGATACAAAGACATACCAACACACTTTCAACGCTTACTATCATAGTCGCAATAAGGATGTAAGCGGGTGCAAAAGTGGTGGACACAATATTTGATAACACTACATATATATGTTTTCTTTTGTCCCAAATGGGAAACAAGAAAACAAAGGAGTAGACCAAGTGGTGATGAAAAATACTTGGTGTAACTTTGGCAGAGTTTCGCCTTGTCTTATGACAAGTGAAAAACTAGGACAAAGTAACACTTTGTAAGTTTCGTGATGAAATAACACGCGGTTTCAACTTTAATAGACTACCCCCTTGTTTGAATAACAAGGTTTTGACTCCAAAACGTTGTCACATTGTGAGAGCTCTTTAGAACATGATGGATAAAGTCAAGTTGGCTTTAAGTTACCAGCCTTCTATTAGTTCACTCTCTAGGTGTCACAAACTATCTTTACGAGCGCATTTTGCCAAAAAAATCACATTGATTAATCAAGGAGTATCCTGGCTTTACTTTACCCCCTTTAATACAATGAACAATAAATTACATTCAATTGTACCTCACTAGGGTCGTGTGAAGATAATTTTGATTCTAATCTCACAAAGACATACTAGTCAATTGGGTAGTGGAGCACTTCTTGTTTCATTCACCAGTTCTCTCAAGGTCTGAACTACTTTAGGGTTCCTGGAGTAATCATCACAATGAGTTTTATGGCTTATGCCAAGATACTTTCTCTAATTTAAAGTGGACGAGCCGTAGCTCTTAACCAAAACCTGCAAATATAGTGTGTTGAATAAAGGTAGTGTGTTTTTTTATCTTTTGGATTAAGAAATTTGGTTTAGACCACCATTGGCAACCTGCACACACCCGTAGTTAGAGTTTGTTTAGATTTTCCTTTATTTGACAATCATTAGGTCCTACACACAAATAGTTAGTAGTTATCCAAAAGATATACAATATGATGAAAAATAGGATTAAATATTGTTTTTGTTTCTCAAGATCGTCCAAGGACGCAAGAGAAGAGCATACACAACAAGCAACCGAACTAGATAATAATGAAAAAATTGTAAATCAAAGGACTACCACAATGTTTTACATAAAGTTCATTCCCAATTAATCCAAGTGCTTTTAGAAAATGAAAACTAAAGTTGTTTTTGATTCTCAAGGTTGTACAATATTGCAAGAGAAAAACATACACAAGCTTTAGCTTAATTGTTAATGATTTTTTTTTAAAATCAAAGGATCATACAAATTCCATATGAAAAGTTCATTCCCTTAAGTACAAAAATGAATAATGAAATTTCCCACTTACTCTAATGTTAGCAAAAGAAGGTCTAAAATTGTTTCGATTCTCAATATCACACAATGGTGCAAGAGAAGAGCATACACAAGCTTTATCCCAAACTCATATAAAAATGGAAAAATAAAAACTCATTAAAGCATAACAATTTGTTAGAAAACTAATCTAAATAAAAAACTTGCAATAACAAAAGTTAGAAACCCTGTAAAATGACAGAAACACAAAAAATAGAAACTAAAACCTCAAAATTAGTGCCAAAATTCAACTCAAAACGCAGATAGCGTGATGCTTTATGTAAGCGGTAACACGAGCACTGTAACACAATATTGTGGTCATAATAGTAGAAACATGAGCCTTGGAGTAGTAGCGCACATGGTTAACTCGATAAGCGCGAGTTTGTGTTAAAAACACAGAAAGTATTGCACTAGCGCGGCCAGTGAATTAGTAGCACAAGCCACTTAAGCTATAACATGAGCCATGCGCAGCAGCAAAAAAACAATTTTGCACCAAAGTGTGGCTAGTAAATCGATAGCATGTAGGTTTAAGTGGTAGCATTGAAGACCTTTAAGCGATAGGTAGCATGAAGCGATTAAGCGGTAGCACGAGCTTCCTGTAGATCACCAAAACACGAAATTTGACAAGGAAAATCTTCAAAAAGCTCAAAACTTTAGCAAAGTGATCCAAATTTGACAGCACCTTACCTCCTTTGATCCTAAAGAACTTAAAAACAAAGCAACATCAACTAATCTAGTTAAGAAACTTCATATTTATCAAAAAAATGTAAAAGAGGGTTAGTAAACCAAAAATTTGAAACTAATCTAAAAAGTTTGAAATCTAATGCAAAGGACAATGGAGTATGTCCCACCGGGCATGCCAAATGTGAACTACATAAACTTTTGCAAAGCTAATTGAACTAGACTAACACCAAGTAGTATAATAGCTAAGTTAGATATCTACAATAGAAACATCACAATCATAGCTTATTGGAATGCTTAATGAAATTAACATGAAATCAATAATCTAACTATAAACTTTCCTCCTTAGTATATGATTGTATACTAAAAATGGACCTATGAAGATCACAAATAATCAAATTGAGTGTTGCTACTTCAAAATGGTGAAAAGATCTCTTTAAAATGGCTACATGCCATGTTTAGATATTCCTTTACTAACCAAACATGAAGATTGGATGTAAAGACGAGCAAGCTATTCCATCAATGGAGTAAGACTCTTGATCATATGTCTTATATGATAATACTATTCAAAGTATGGTGTCAAGTGTGAACATGTACGATGGATCCTTTATATAGCTTTCTATTGTTAGAGAAGTTTGCATCTTGGTGCATGTGAGATAAAGGATAAAGTAGATTAAGACTTGTTAACCTTGATTAGTGGAATTTATAAATGATTAGTATAGGGTGCTTTAATTAATCAATTGGGATTAATTAATAGGCTAGGATAAGCTTTTAAAGTTTTAGAGACGATTTGGAGGGAAATGAGGTGATTTTGAATGGTTGGAAGAGGGGTTTTAACCAATAAGAGGGTTTATTGATTAAATACAAGGGTAAATAGGCTTAATTAGATAATAATAGCTAATTGTTTGCTCGAAGAAGATTATAACTAACGATGTGTCGTTAATTGGCATCTGGAATGTGATAGAGGTTAATTAATCAACAAAGTGTCGTTAATTGGCATCTGGAATGTGATAGAGGTTAATTAATCAACAAAGTGTCGTTAATTAACCAAAATAGAGAGAAACGTTACTTAATTAACGAAAAATCACCAATCATAATGGAAATGGTAAGAATGAGGGTAATTAGTGCACTTTTAGCAATAAAACTGCGTAAGCGGATTTCAGGTGTCTACAGAATATAATAGTAAAAACAACTTGAACATAAAATTTTGATTTACATGGAATACAAAAATAATGTATTTATGCGTTAGCGATGAATGAAACTCAACGCCGAGATGTTGCACGACAACCACTAAACTAAATAAACATCATAAGTTGTAATGGTAACCTAGAATTACATCCAAATTAGCCAACAAATGAACTAAATCCAAAAATATAAAGAGTTCAGATAAGGCGGTAGAGAACAACTACCATCATTTTTTTTTTGAAAATAAAACAAATGATCAACACTCAAAACCCAAACAACACGGAATAAATGAAGGTAACACGTTAAAATGTATCTGTAATGCTGGAAAATACACTACCTTCTCAAATATGGGTGCCGACTATGCCTTTGCATGCAACTATTATCGTGGCAACAAAAATTAAGCAAGACCTCAATTGCCCAACACACAAACCATCCCCCAACAAATCTCCTTAAAATTTGCACACCCAATGTAATCATTTCTATCAAATTAATTTTCCAAACTTTAGAGTAGAAGAAGTATTTTCCACGTGGCATGTTATTATTGATCATCGAAAAAAGTTGTTTCCTCAACTAATAGAATTAAATTAAAAGTTTTATTTTTTACAAATAAAATGAATTTGGACAATCAAACTTTAATAAAAAAATGTAAATACAAGTGACACCCTATAAGAGTATTTGTTTTGGTGGAGACAATATACTTTTCCCCAAAAGGACAATAATTAATTAAAATGAAAGCAGTAATTAAGTCAAGTAACTAATAACTAATTAAACTTTCCTTAATGAAAAATATAATTATTTTAAAAATATTTTTAATAATCTTTTTTAAAAATAGTACATTTTCATGACAAATGTACGGTCTACGTTTCTCTATTCAAACGTTTAGACCAATGATTTATGAAAGGCAACATTTTTATTCATGCATGTCTGGTTCACGATGGATCAGTAATAACACCAGTAAATAGCTATCATGGATAAGCATCCGCGTCAGACCGTAATTGATGGAATCAGCATATTGAGTTGACGTCAATATCTGAGATTCCTTTATATTTGCCTCCCGCTTTGTAGTAATTTATATTCTCTTTCAAACTCCCTTCCTGCAAAATTTTAGCTGTGGAAAACTAATGGAGTCCGCTACTGAGGAGCGAGTCCCTGCTCAGTCCCTCATATTTGCATATTACGTTACTGGACACGGATTTGGCCATGCTACCCGCGATGTCGAGGTATTATCTGTTTCATCCTTTTTCTTTACTGAAACATTCAACATTCATCGCTGTTAGTTTTAGTTTTTAGTTTTGTTTTTGCAAGGGTTTGTCTGCAGCATTTAAATGGAAAAGAGTGATTTTTTTTCTTTTATCCATGGGATGCTCTGTGAGAGTATTAAGATTGAAAATAAATGTTGGATTTACTCGTGTATTAATATAATATCGATTTGGAAACAATTGGTTAGAGTAATTTTCCAAATTGATAGGCTAGATGAGGAGTTTTTTTTAGATCACAGCTAATTAGTCAGCGCGCCTCATCAATAAGGGACGTGGATTTTTTTGTTTTGGCTTTTGTTCTTGTTTTTTCCGTCTGATTTGATAAATCAGGCCTTGTCAATCCCTAAACGCGATCGCACAATTCTGCTTTAGCTTTAATTGTGTTCAGTTAAAATTTTATTGTCAAATATTTTTATAAAGAATTCCATGCTATTTCACAATTCTTGATGTTGAGCATCCAGCACCTTAAGAAATTGGATCTAATAAGTTGATGCCAGAAGAATTTTATTCAATCTTAATTTTTTTAATATTTTAAATTTTAATAAATTTTATTATTGAATCTTATTAAGAGTCAAATTCATCTTAATAAAATATGGCACTTCCTAATTGACCCTATGTACAACCTTGTTATTTCTCAGTTTTAGGGCACGTTTGCACGGCATAAATAAAATTAGTATACCCCTTCATTTAGGATATTTTTGGTGACTAATAGGTCAATTGAACTATCTTTTTCCATAAAAATATTCACAAGTTTAAAACATTTGAAAATGAAGATAAACCTCTGTTTCAAGTTTCAACTAATATGTATATTTTTATGTAATGATTTGCTAACTCTGTATGTTCTATGCATATAGAAACTTTGTAAATAACATATATAGAATTTTTAGGAACAGAGAATATTTCTGGACTAATTCTAATTTACAAGTAAAAAATGAAACTAGTTTGCCAGGGTTCAGCAAGGCATTTTGCAGAAGTGTATATGTATGGTGCAGGAAATTGCTTCACCATTCCTTAACTGCAAATAATTTTCCATGTAGGCTGATGCAAATTGGTTTTCTTAAGTATATCTTGGTCTACTTTAAGAAGCAGTCTTGCTCTGTAATATTTTGTCAATGTCGTTTAAATTACATTTAGCAGAATTCATTGTCAAAATTCCAAATGCAATAGAAAAATATGTATTTAGAGTTCTTTTTTTTCTGAAAAATGCAAAATGCTTCTAATTAAATGAAAAGAGCTTTCATAAATATGGGTTCAAATATGAAGTATGTACAGATAAATTAGTGAAAGAAGGTATTGAGGTACTTAAAAAAGATTGAAATTATACTTTATTCTCAACAGTTTGGCTTATGTAATAATTGCATTAATGCAAAGTTACATAAAAGTGCTTATGAAGTACTTCAAAGTTTGAGGTTTTGATTATGATTTGAAGCTGATGAGACTCACAGCTCAGGTTAACACCCATACTAATTAGAATGTCTGAGGTTGAAGCTTGGTAGCTGAGAATTCTGTTAGAGAAAAAAAACACACTTGTCATCGGAGGCTACACAATTCCTGTGAGCTACCTTTGCCCAGGTGAAATCAACAGAGTTTTGCAAATGGTAAAATCCCAATAGTTCCACCACTGATATCCTGGCAAGAGGGTTTTCTGTACTTGCTTGCACATTGGTTCAGAGGAACACCAGAAAACTGTGGTACTTGGAGCACCCTCTTGTAGAGAACCAGTTTAACTAACCCAAAAGACATTAAGTTACATGCAATTTTATCCAATGTAGCTTGACTTGGGGCCATTTTGTACGGCTCCTTAAATTAAGATAAAGTAATTTGTAAATTGTTTCATGTTTTGGACCTTGGTTAATTGTAAATCAATCGATTTTGGGCTAGATTCTGCACTATTTGCATTTTCTAAAATACCTTATTATATAGCTTGAGAAACCTATTTTCATTTAGCTCATGTTTGTTCTTGCCAAATGATCACTCACCTTATGAGAGATGGCTAGCGTAATCTTGTATGAATTAGCTTTGGTAAGAGTTTATCTAAATTTAGCAAGCTATGAGAAAGGCATCTCACTAAAAGTTTTGAAAATTTCAATCATAATGCAATGAGAAATCAAGGTAATTCCATTTGAAACTTATCTTGATTAAACTTCCTTCACAAAGTGGCCATAAGTAGAACATGTAAGTGTTTGTATACTCCAAAACATAGAGTGCCATATTAAATCATGCATTCCTTGTCACATTGCTGTGGCAACAAACAAAAATCTAGCGATGTATACACCATTGTCAGTTCCCTCCAAGCCTTGGAAATTTATCAACATGGATTTCTTGTTTGGACTTTTGACATCTGATTCGTAACATCTGATTCGTAAACTTCTACTGGAACTCTATGAATCACACAACTATGCTGTTTCTACTTTCAACTTTGAAACTCGACAGATTTGCTTGAAAAATTAGAGCTTCGTGACTAATTATCTAGTGCTATAGAAAGGAAATTGCAGAGAAGGAAATAATTCAAAACTTCAACACCAACAATTTTATCTTGGAAACCTCCAATGGAGGAAAACTAGTCGGGAAGGGCAACTGCTCTTTCTTCCCACTTTTATTGGTCTAATATAGACAATTACAGATTATAATAAGTATGAAAAGAAGCAACAATGTAAACCTTCTCTCCAATTACTTGCTTGCTCTATTTCTACACCTTGCTCCTACAATTCCATTCCAACACTGAAGATCTTGCTCACTTGCTCTCATTAAACTCTGCTTCTCGATCTCTCTGATCTTCGAATGATCATTCTCTTGCTCCTTTCATGCATTTATAGGCCTTCCCATGTCCTCCCGTGCATTGGAGGATGTGAAAGGGCATGGAAGGGGAAGAGACACGACTGGGTGCTTCAAATTCGCGTCCATTCGTGTTCCATTCTTCTTTTTTGTTCGAAAGTGTCAGACCGCCGCCCTGAGTAGACCGGCGGTCTCGGACCGCCACCCACTGGCTGGGTGGCGGTTTTGAAACCACCGCTCTACATAGAGCGGCGGTTCCTTCCAGAACCTCCGTTTACCTCATTTTATTCACTTTTCTTGTTTCTCCTTCTTGGTGCTGATGGAATTGATGAAGTGGTGTGTTTTTCTGGATCCCTATGGATCAACATCAAAGCACAAACATGACTTGTGTTTGTCTTGTCATAGTAGATAGGTTATTTCTAATGGCCATCATGGTTTCTTGCAAGACAAATATTAGCTCTTCAGCCACAATGCGCCTATTCTTCAACTGTGTTTGGGTTCATTTCTGACTTCGTGCATCCCTTGTTTTCAATCGTGATCTCGAGGTTTGTTAGTCACTCTTGGCATTCTCTGTAAGAGATTTTGGATACTCAATTTGACTGCTCTATTAGAGTTTGTGGATCTTTGATGAAAAATGAATGCACGAGCAATTGCAGAAATTGAAATAACTAACAATAAGATGCAATATGATCAAGAACTCACAAGGAAAGAATGGCTCCAAATCAACTCAATGCTCCATATGCTCCATATTCCATATGATAGACTGATGCAAGTCATGTACATATAGGAGGTGAATGTGCAACCTCCTCCTAGATCAGTGGGGAATAACTCTCACTAACTGATACTAGAAGTAGAGTTGACTCCACACAACTAGTAGGCTAACTCAACAAAACTGTTATGCTAACTCAACAGAATTGGTAAGCTAACTCAACACAATTGCTACAACTAAGCAAGCATATCCCATGAGTGTAGGAAAGCTCAAGTAAATAAACAAATACAAGGAAAATAAATATCCTACACTAACATGCTCTAATGTGTTCCACTCTCAGATAGATGGGAAAACTAAAGTGGTCAACCAAATGCTTGTTCATCTGTTGGACATGTACAAAAGTGCACATCTGTGCATGTGGGTTGTGTGCTTTCCCTTCACTCTGCTTGCCTACAACAAAGCTGTGCATAGTTATACAGTACACAATCCATTCTAGACATGTCTTTTGCTCCAGCCAACTGCGCCACTTGAAATTGCTTACTGCACGCATAGGAGAAGTGGACAAGGCAGAGGAATTCTTGCAGCCTAAGTGACTGATATGTTTCGGGTACAGGTACGGATAGGAAGAATCCGATATGTGGATATGGCGATTTTTCAACCCCGGATTCGACTTTGGATATGCCAGTACAAAAATATATAGATTCTAGATTGATGAATAGAAATTAACCACATAGTATGCATATAACAAACAAAACAACCATAAAACACTGCTGATAATTTATATAATGCAAACCTAATGCCAACTGAAAAGTCACAAATGTCATGATAAATATTAATTTTTTATTATTACATCAAAATTAGGGTTTAATTTGTTTATGGGAGAATGCAGTAGGGTCTGAATCTTCACGTGATCATTAAAACAGAAGATGCATGTACATCAAGAGCTACTGATCTTATTTTCTGGTTTTATAGCAGCACAAAACTGAAAATTAGATTTGTGGTGGGATTTAGATTTGCTCATAGTCATCCTTTTTCCAAAATTGAATATCTACCGGTAAGTGATTAGGTAAAGAGTATTTGGGTCGATTCTGCTTGTTCCTTCTTGGTCAGATATGTTCCTAAGATGGATAGGATGATCATGTGAAGATTCAGACCCTGCTGACTTTTTAGGGTTTCATAGTGTTTATTTATTTTATCATTATGTTTTAATATTGAAAAAATTAGAAAAAAATTAATAAACTTGTTTTTTGCCTCAGATACACCTAGGATATGTATGCAGACATAGGTTGTATCAGGACTGTCCAGGCCGTATCCTGGACATATCTGCAGCTGTATCTGATACATATCCTGGACGTACCGTGATTCTGTAGCCATGTTTGTACTGTATTTGTGTCAGATATTTACCATATCCATAACCTGTCATGCTTTTTGCACTATCTGTATCATAGTTGAGGTGTTCAACAAGTGGATCAGCAGGTTCAACTGATTCTAGTGCATCAACAAAAGTAAGAAAAGTGTCATGATGGATATCACATACTAATAAGTTTAAGGTGGCTGATAAAGTATGGCTGCATCTATAAAAAAAGTGCTTCAATGGACTGCACTGGAAGATCAAGCCCATGCAATGCAGGGCTTATTGTACATAGGTGGGAGAATGCTTTATCCTTGATCTATTGCTATATTTGGGACTTCACCTGGTAATCAATGTTGAGCTCATCATGCCATTCCACATTTGCTTAAGCCAGCAACGAATCAACATCCTTCAGACTTGGATCCTGAGCATTTACAAATAATGCCAAAAGATTAGATCATTAAGATCACTCCTACACTCACCCACCATGGCACAAATCAGTCATTTGGAGTTGTCAAGGTAGAACAATATGCGGATGAGGACAAGTGCTACAACTGTCATCAACTTTTGGTTCAGTTTCCGCAGGTAACCAAAAATGCCATGGGGGGCATCACGTCTGAAGAAATGGCTAATTGTCTGAGAGTACCCTCAACCGCCTGTGTCTAACTCTGCTCACACAGACTGACACTCATGAAGTGGTGCCAACCACCTTAAAATGTTGGTGTCAAAGAACAATATCACATAGAGAAGCTCTTGCAGATGGGTGCTCTCCTAATGGCACACCCTGGGTCGGTGCTCGGTCAACAAGAGTTATGCACGGTGCATGCACAACCGCTAGCTGTTGTGCTGGAGGCTCCACCCACACGGTGCTGCCTGAGCGATCATCAAACAGGGCAGAGGTTTGTTGGTGAATGAGTGAAGCTCTACACAATGCTTAGTATTTAAGGTTAGAGCATTTCAAGAGAGGGAGGCTTGTTTAAAAACTATGTTAGCTACAATATCAAAAGATAATGCATTTCAGTTAGTTGAGTTCTTTTTTGGATAGTTGGAACTTTTGAGTCCTGAAGGTAAAGTATCTAAAAAACTAAAATAGACTGTTCGGCAGTAAAATTTATATTATCTTTTGGAAGCAGTTCTTTGTGTGCAGGTCTAGAAGCTGTACTTTTGGATGGGGAAGCAGCTATTCTACATTTGGAGAGTTCTTTGGCTTGAGTTGGTTTCATTCCTGCTCAGGAAATTTCTCCTATTCTGTGTTGCTTGGAACTGATATTACAGTTGTGTTTTTCTAATAATTAAAAAGTTTTAATGAATCAACTTGAAGGAACATTACAAACTAGACAAGACCAGTAAGGCTGAAATACAAACAGTTAGGGCCACAAGATCCACACACAAACACACACACAGAGTAGCCCATCAGTGGCTAACTTATGATCAAGACAGTTGAGCTGCAACACAGTAAAGAACTATTAACAGCAATCAGACAGGAGGTTGGGTCATTCCTCCTCATTCTTCCCTCCACCGCATCATCTACAGTAGGATCCTCTTGATTTTCTTTCTGTTAGTTGCTGTGGCATACCTAGTATTGAACATAATTCTTCATCTCTGTGATGTCCTTAAACATGCCCAGAATATTTGTGTTCAAACTTTCAAAGTCACAGCAACTTATTTTGATGGCCTCAAGTAAGTCAGATTGTTTGATAAGCTCCTTATGATTGTCGTTCTCCTCCTTGTGAAGCTGGAATATGTGGTTATTCAAACATTCCAGTATATTGTATCGTGCCGTGAGGGCATCTGTGCACATCTCTAGATTTCTTTCTGGTTAGCCATCGAATGCTCTCAGTTGGCCTGTAGCATCTCATTTGTAGTGGTTAGTAAGCAATTTTGGTTTTGAGCAAAGATTCGATCTTGTTCCATAACAGCGCAGAGTTCCACTAAGCTTTTATTCATCTCCTCCAAGAAGATGATATATCTGGTCTCCTGAGTGAATACCCTAGCATCAGCGTAGCTGCTGTTCTCTGTCCGTCGTGGTTTTTGGGGACCCCACTTTTTCCCATTTCCTTGACACGGGATTCCACATCTTCCTCCCTCAATCTTCAATATATTTCTTGTTTTGATTGGGAGTTTTTCCCTAACTCCTTTTCTTTTCATGCTACTTTTTCTCTTGCTCTGATTTTCTTCCAAGATGTTTTCCTTGATCTCCTTCCTCGTTCGAACTATTGATGGATCTTCTCCAATCAATTTGCTGTTTTTGTGTGTCACCACCTTCCTTTTAAAGAGTTGATGCACCTTGAGTGGGCATTTTTCTTGGTAGGATGCTGATGCTCTGGCAAAGAGTTCTGCCCAGCTTCCGCCTAGTCTCCTCCAACATCTCTATCTTTTTCTGCGTCCTCGTTATCTTCAAGAATGATGACCTCCTCATCTTCTTTTTCTTGTACCTGCACATTGTTAACAACAGCAGTATTACTTTTCTCAGCATTCTCTTGTCGCTGCTCATGCTCTACGTGCACATGTTGCTCTTCATTCGTGGCTCTTTCAATCCTGTTGAACACGTTGCTTGCATCATTGACAGTGTTCCACATCCATCTTCCATCTCTGTTTCTTCTTTAATTCAAAGCATTGGGGCTGGCAGCATGGTGATTGCCAGAATAGCGGGATGTGTTTTCTATGTTGACATTCATTCTGAAAGATGGTGCAAATTGCAGGAAGAAGTTCATCATGGTGCGGGCTGTTGAGGACTTTGGCTGGCTAAGTAATGGAATGAATGATTCAGAATCCAGATAGCAAAGAAGCAATGGGTGCCAAGTGGAGGTAGGAGAAAATGGAAAGGAGAAGCGTGATGATATGGTGCCATAGCAAAGCTAAAGCTGGTCTGAGATGTGCATCCATCCTTTGGGATCTATAATAATCCCATTTCCAATTCTTTTCAGTGATTTCTAAGTTTTCTGCAGTTTCTCTTGGACTGCACGCCTATTTTTAATGTTTTCTATTAAAACAAATTTCTATCTCTATCTTATTCTGATTCATGCTTGCTGACCTGTCACTAGAAAAGTGGAAAGGTGGGATTTCCAAGTTCAAAGAGTTTAGATTGAGATTTTCTTGATTTTTCAGCGTAAGGAAAAGCCACCGTCGAAAGGAAACATCACATCTGACTGCTGCCGGCATCTTTGTGGGGGATTCTGGCAGTGAGGCCGTTTAGCAATGATTTAAACAAGATTTAAACTATCGTATCTTTGATTTTCCAGCTCTGCCTTATTATTCCGGGCCTATTGGATTTATGATTATCCTTTTTGCCTGTATCACTTTTCCACAAGGAAAGGGATAGTTATATGAGAATATTGTTAAAAACCTTCGTTTTTCGCTTCCCTGTCCATGAGTCTTGAAACAACAAGAATGAGTAACAATCTTATCTTTTTTGCTCCGATTAATCCTTTTTTTTTTATCATTAAAACGGGTTGAAGGGACCCGTTCCCTGTACATTATAGAGAGGCTTAACCTCAGATAAAACAAAACATCAAAAGGATGACGGCTGGTTAATCCGATCAAAAACCAGCAGAAATGCATTCAGAAGGCATAACAATACCAACCCAACATGCGGAAATGCTACTGCACTAAAATTCATGCGGGGGATAATAATCAAGCATATTTGCAAAACGACCCTTTTTTCCTTCTAAGTTCTTGCCATTGACCCGGATTCGAAACAACCACCATCTACATATCATTTGGATCCGTGAGGGATTTGAGACTATCAGAAGCGCACTCCTGATTTGAGTCCGATTTATCTGAATTATCTGAAACATGACCCCTCTTCATTCCAGTTGCTATCTTCTTTTCATCGGGCATTTCCTTCCTTTTCTCCAAGTCTCTGGGAACTCCTGGCTCATCCTTTCGAGTGGTTTCTCCTAGCTGAGCCAAAGAGGGTTTATCCCATCCACCGCGAGACGACACATTCTTTCTCCTTTGAGAACTTTTCTTTTGGCCTTGCGGGCAGGATGCTTGCAAATGACCTGGAACCTTACAGATGTGACACCGAAATGCTGTATTCTCATAATCTATGGGTTGAACATGAAGAAGGTTCCCCAATTTCAGATGTATCTTATCTGGCAGACCTTTACTTAGATCGATCTCTGCACAAAATCTGGCATATGTCTGAAGTCTGGCTGCTGCCCTGGTGTGATCCACCTTTAAAAATTTGCCCAGGGCATTGCCTATATCCTCAAGAGCGTACCAAAAATGCAAAGGAAGATTAGGTAACCGTACCCAAACTGGCATTTTTGAGACAGATAAGGAATTCGGATCGAACTCGGGGAACCACGGTGTAAGGAACAAGCCCGCGTTCCCCCAAAACCACGGACCGTCGGAGAGGCATTTTTGATAATCCTCCACCTGCTGAAAGTGCACCACAAAAAAGCCCTTGGAACAGAAAGAGATCTCGCAATTTTTAGACCAATTTGCAGACACCCGCATAGATAAGGCTGAGGATGCCGGCCATAGCCCATTAAATCTGCCAATGACCGCGAGATGGGACAAGGAGTGTAAATATACCTCCAACTCAGGTTTTTCCACATTTACATTCGGTGCCTCCTCTGCCAAATCAACAACATACGCGTGCGAGGGGGGAGGACTGGGGATTCTTTGATTCGCAGCTTCCTTGAAAGAGATGGGATTTGATCTGGCAGCAAAGGGAGGCTCCTCTCCACCGCTGGGCTTAACTGTCTTGCCCTCAACAAAAGACACCATACCCGAGCCACCATATGGAGCAGACGGAGGTGGTCGGAGCCTATGTCAGAGGATATGCTAAGGCTCTCTAGCTCTTTGACTTTGTGGAAAAAAGCCGTTTTTTCCCCCTGGCTGAGAGCTTGGTAGGCACGCAGCGTAGCTGGATCCATTTTCCTTTGCACGCAGTTGTCAGTCCATTCACTTCCTAAATCTTGGCTGCGGCCATCCTCATGCCCAGCGGAAGCTCCTTGCCCTCTGTGAATACCCCTGCTAGGGTTTCTTTCAATCGCTGTTTTCATGCCATATCAATCGATTTCCGATCAAGTCTAAAACCGACAGGAAAACAATTGTTTTGTTCCGATTAATCCTTTTAATCTCAATACCAACTTTGCTTTTCTTTGTCTTTTGCATCACCAACTTCAGTTATAATAATCTTTTTAACTCCATGTTTTCCTTTAGATAATCTTGATGTCTCCAATGGGCACTGAAATTGTCCATTTCGGGGCGAGTAGCAGTGTTTTCCATCCAATATGCTGCTAAACTTCCCTTTCTATGAATGTGGTTGAAACTGATGTCAGTGAACTTATTGTAGACACCTAAAACATGCTTACACTTAGCATTTCCTCCAATTCAACCAATTAACGAAACTTCATTAATCAACCCTTCTTCGCTCCATTATCGAATGCCCATTCACGACCCTTTTTCAGTCGTATTTCTCCTATAATCAGCTTGTTTGGCTAATATCTCTCTTATTAGCTAAACATTCCTCCTTTCGACCATTCAAAACCTTCCTAGTTCTCTCTAGACCACTTCTATTGGCTTCGTAGGCTATCTATCGATCACCACAATTGGTTAGCTAGACCCCTCCCAACTCTCAATGAGTCTCTAATCACTTGCTAATCGAGTTTAACTAGCCTAAACCCTAGTTAACTAGCCTAAACCAAGCTTAACTAAGTCTAAAGCATGTTTATCCTAATCTAATCTAAAAGCTTTAGTCCCACATTCACCCAAAATCCAAATTCTTCCAAACCGAAACTATAAATACAAGGCCAAGCCTACCCATTCAAACACACAACTTCACTCACAAATCCTTCTCTCTCACACTTTGGAGATATTGGCATTAGAGCTCATTTGCATTAGCCAAGCTAATAAGGCATTTGATCTTGGCTATCCTCCATTAAAATAGCTTCATCTTACACCCATGATAGGTTAGTAATGAAATAGCTAAACTTGGCCATGTAGCCATTTAGTGAGATTCATTCACCCTCATGGAGTAAACAACAAAACTGATTGCTTAAGTCTTTAGTAGGCATATTTTGTTAAGCTTTCAAGAATAGAGGTTAATGCTATTTGTTAGATTTCTTGCTTATTTCAAGTTTTAAACACATGCAAATAGGATTCCTTGCTCATTTCTTATCATATGGTCCATTGAGGGTCTTTTGCACAAAGCTTTGGGGTCTTGCCCCATATCCATAGCTCTTTGCAAAATCTTTCATTGAACACACTTATTGCTTAATTCTTTTGCCTCCAAGACCAAGCTTTGTAACCTCTAGTTGTTGAATTTCCCATTCTTGACCGCGTTTATGGTAATTTGAGAATCTCCTTGTGTTTCAAGATTGCTTATCCCTTGCTCCAGAGCCAGTTTTAGGCCCCGGACCAGATCCTCTGCTTTTGCCACATTGTTTGAATTGTTTCTCAGATAAGCAGCTCTACATGCTATTCATTCTCCATTACTATTTTTTATGATCTCTCCTGCCTCTCGTCTCATCAGGATTCCATTTTGCCTCTCCATCAACGCCTAGTTTGAACAAGTCTTTTTTCGATCGTTACCACCTGATCTTCTCCCTTATGTTGCTCTTCTTGTGTTCAACATTGTCAAAAACTCTTTTGATCTTCGACCATTTCTTAAGAATACTCAAGTCAGTAGGTTTGGTTTCATTTCTTTTGTTTGTTTTGGGAAGTGATAATCATTGTCATGTTTCTCTCTATTTCTTCCCACAATTGACTCGGATTTGTGAGCATCTTAGATTTGGTGAAGATTCTCTTATTTATTTCAAGCCACACTTTCCACGCAATCATCCTAGGAGCTAGATTCCATAATGCCTTCAGGATACCTAATATTGTTGGGCTGGTCCATGCTTGAAGGTTGGTCATAAGGTTTTGGTTCATGGCCCACAGGCAACTAAATTTAAACGGACATTGTTTCCAAATATCTTGTTATGCCGAAGGCATTCCCCTATGGGAAAGGCCTTTGCGGTCGTTTTTTCGAGCTATTAAATTTGACATCCATTTGGATGTTTTTCACTTTTTTAAAATTGTGATTTAAAGGTGTTTTGATCTGCAGTTGCATATGGCCTTTGTATATGGCGGTTGTCGTCTTTGCGATGGTTTCGATATTTTGGTTGAGGCCACGGGGCTGGCTCATCGTAACCTCGCAGAACTGGCTCGAAACCACGGCGCCACAAAACTCATGGCGTTCAGCATGGGGTTCACACCAGCTGTTATCACGTCCAGTCCTGATGTGGCACGGGAGCTTTTGAATTCGCTGTGTTTTGCAGACAAGCCGGTGAAGTAGTCTGCGAAGCAGCTTATTTTTGAGTGGGCCATGGGATTCGCTCCCAGCGGGAAGTATTGGTGAATGTTGAGGCGACTCTCTGCTACTCATCTCTGCTACTCATCTGTTTGTGCCCTGAAGGATCACGGCTCATGGTCCTCCCATATGTTTTTTTTCATGTGGAATGCATTTATAACTTTCACTCTCGCAACATGCCTAGGGTTTCTCAGCGGCTCGCGGCGGTGGATGCATACAATGTGCTTTGTTTTTGCAGCAGAGGAGGCAGAGGCACCCAATCCAGACATGTTCACTGCGATTCAGAGGGCTTTAGGGTTTCTGAAAGGGCCCGAGCTTTGGAACTAGGTGCGAATGATTTTGGTTTTGCGAGTCCGAGTTTCGAGTCCCGATTCCTTGCTCCCATTGCGACTAGGGTTTGTAGTCCTAATTTGAAAAGACATATTTTTGCACAACTTATTTGAAATGTAATGTGTTATTTTCGCTGTGATTCGAGGGCCATTTCCACTGCCATTTTGCAGGTATTCAGGTAGTTTTTGTATTAAAAAATTTGAGTAGTTTCTATTAAACATGGTTTAATCCATTCTCCTGTTTTTTGTGAGTCTTTGAGTCCGGTTACAGATGTATTTCTCTTGTGAGTATTCATGAGGATTAAAAATCTCTTCTGCTACCCCTTCAAACAGAGTTTACAGTGGAGAAATCTAGCTCAGGGTAATGAAGTAGATTGGGAGAGCGCAAAGACCCTGGATGGGTACATTTCTGAAGGCTCGCACAAATTCTCCTACACAAAGCTCAATGTTGCTACCGAAACTTCAGTGAGGATGAAAAACTTGGTGAAGGAGGCTTCAAAGGAGCCTACAGAGGCATCTTTCCTGCCACAAACCAAACTGTAGTTGTAAAAAGAATATCCTAGGGTACCAAGCAAGGCAAAAAAGAATACCATGCAGAGGTCACAACAATCAGTAAGCTTAGACACAATAATCTTGTGCATTTTCTCAGATGGTGCCATTAGAAAGGCGAGTTGCTTCTGGTATATGAATTCCTGGCAACAAAAGTTTGGACCAAGAAATTTTTGGGAAGTGCAAGGTTTTGTTGGATTGGGATTGAATCTACAGGATAGGTACTACCCTAATGGTCCTCCTCCCATATGTTTTTTTTTCCAAAATACTCTTCTTTTCAGCAGCAATGGACAAGGCAGACACTAAAAGCAAAATAAATTTTGGACACCACAAAGTGGCAATACCATTTTGTGGGTTCAGGGATTGGATGAAAAGGCTTTCTTTTCAATACGAAGCTTTGTAAGTTTTGTTGTAACACAGTCTACAACCCATCTTTGAGGATGTAAACAATGTTCTATTGTCCTTGCAATATAAGTAGTTTTAGAATGAATAACAACACAAGCTTCAATTGAAATCATACAATGCCATCCCCAGCCCATTTCCATCTCAATCTCAATATAAATCTCCGAGCATTGGGTAGAGAAAGTTGGTTGACGGAGACACTACACACTATGGGTACTACACACAAATCTGTGCATGCCTGCATCGCCAAGGATTCCCTTTCACAGCGTAAGCAAGTCCACTCTCTCATCACACACAGGAGATTCGAATTTTCTCTTCCCGCATTTTTAAAAATAAGCTTATCGACATGTATGTCAAATGCGGTATTTTAATGGATGCTCGTAAAGTGTTTGACAAAATGACAAAACGAGACAGTTTCTCATGGAATATGTTGATTGCAGCTTACCGAAGACACGGATGGCCTCACGATGCATTGACACTGTTTCACCAAATGCAACAAACAGATGTCCAACTAGATGAGTTCACCTTTTCCAGCATTCTCACAGCCTGTGCAAAAATACAAGCTTTGGATCAGGGTATGAACATCCATCAAAGCATAATAGAAAGCGGATTTTTGTCAGATGTTGTAGTTGCGAGTGCCTTGATAGACATGTATGCAAAATGCAGAAGCATACACAAGGCACGTGAACTGTTTGATAATATGTCTCAAAGAAATATGGTGTCATGGAATGCAATGATTTTAGGATATGTAGAAAATGGTGTTCTTGACAAAGCTTTAGAGATTTTCAAAGACACGCCTCAAAGAAATGTGGTCTCATGGAATGCTATGATTGCAGGCTATGCACAAAATGGGCTTGTCGAAAAGGCATTGACACTGTTTCACCAAATGCAACAAACATATGTTCAACTGGATCAGTTCACGTTTGCCACCATTCTCCCAGCCTGTGCCAAAATAGGAGCTATGGAACAGGGTATGGACATCCATCAAAATATAATAGAAAGCGGTCTTTTGTCAGATGTTGTAGTTGTGAGTGCCCTGATAGACATGTATGCAAAATGTGGAAGCACACAGAAGGCACGGGAATTGTTTGACAACATGCCTCTAAGAAATGTGGTCTCATGGAATGTGATGATTTTAGGATATGCACAAAATGGTGTTCTTCACGAGGCTTTTCAAAGAAATGCCACAACAAGATGTGGTCTCATGGAATACCATGATTGCAGGATATGCACAAAATGGACTTGTTGTAAAGGCCTTGGAGACTTTTAAACAAATGCAATTGGCAGGTGCAATCCCAAACTCTACAACCTTTGCGAGTATACTTTCAGCCTGTGCAAAAATGGGAGTTTTGGAACAGGGTATGGATATCCATAAAAGAATAATGGAAAGCGGATTTTTCTTAGATTCTGTAGTTTCCAGTGGCCTCGTAGACATGTATGCAAAATGTGGAAGCTTACATAAGGCACACAAACTGTTTGATAAAATGTCTCAACGAGATGTTGTCTCATGGAATGCTATGATTGCAGGATATGCACAAAATGATGTTCTTGATGAGGCCTTAAAACTTTTCAAAGAAATGCCTGGACAAGATGTAGTCTCATGGAATGTGATGATTGCAGGATATGCACAAAATGGGTTAGATGAAAAGGCCTTGGAGACTTTTAGGCAAATGCAATTGGCAAGTGAAAAGCCAAACTCCACAACCTTTGCCAGCATCCTCCCAGCCTATGCCAAAGAGGGAGCTCTGGGACTGGGTATGGACATCCATCGAAGTATAATAGAAAGCGGATTTTTATTAGATGTTGTACTTGCAAGTGCAATGGTAGATATGTATGCAAAATGTGGGAGCATACATAAGGCACGTGAAATGTTTAATAAAATGTCCCATCGAGATGTAGTCTTATGGAATGTGATGATTATGGGATATTCACAAGATGGGGTTCTTGACGAGGCTTTAAGGATTTTCAAAGAAATGCCTCAACAAGATGTAGTCACATGGACTGCAATGATTGCAGGGTATGCGCAAAATGGACTTATCGAAAAGGCCTCGAGACTTTTAAACAAATGCAGTTGGCAGGGGTCCAACCCGATCAGTTTACCTTTGTCAGTATTCTGCCAGCCTGTGCCAAAATGGGATCTTTGGAATAGGGAATTCACATCCATCAAAGCACAGTAGAAAGTGGATTTTTGTCAGATGTTGTAGTCGCAAGTGCCCTAATAGACATGTATGCAAAATGTGGAAGCATACACAAGGTAGTGAAATATTTGAAAAAATGTCTCAACGAGATGCGGTCTCATGGAATATGATGATTGCAGGATATGCAATGCACGGTTTTTGTGAGGATGCTCTCAAACTCTTTGAACAAATGAAGAACTCTGGAACATATCCTGACCATCTAAGCTTCCTTTGTGTTTTATTTGCATGCAACCATGCAGGTTTAGTGGATGAGGGCTATAAATACTTAAATGGAATGGGTGACTCTTATTGCATTATGCCTACAATGGGCCATTATGTATGCATGGTTGACCTTCTTGGCCGTGCAGGCTGTCTTGAAGAAGCTCTAAACTTAATCATCAAAATGCTAATTAAACATGTGGTGATTTTATGGATGTGTTTGCTCAGCGCTTGTAGATCACATAAGAATATAGGGCTTGGAGTATTTACAGTGACTCTTGTTATTGAGTTGGATACTAAAAATGCCGCACCGTATGTTCTTCTGTCAAACGTCTATGCAGAAGTGGGCAAGTGGGGTGATGTTCAACAGGTAAGGAGATTGATGAAAGATAGTGGAATTAAAAAGATGCCTGGATGTAGTTGGATTGTATTGCATAAAATGCTACATGTATTTTGTGTAGGAGACAGAACACTCCCAGAAACACTGTAGAAATTGCCCTGGTAGTTGACGGAAGCAGGTTATTTTCCAGATTCAAGACATGTCCTGAGTGATTTGGAGGAGGAAAATATATTTTCCTCTGTCACCATAGTGAGAAGTTGGCAATTGCAGTTGGATTGTTGACCACATCCCCTAGAACAATTATCAGATCCATCAAGAACCTTCAAGTGTGTTGACTACCACATTGCATCCAAGTTTATCTCAAAGATTGTTACATGAGAAAACATTCTGAGAGATACGAACTGGTTCCATCATTTCAAGCAAGGACAATGTTCATGTGGAGATTACTGGAGATGCTAAGTCAAGCAAGCTGTAAACATAGGCTGGGGAGATCAAACTCAAAATGGATCGAATGTGGCAGTTGTAGGCTCAGGATGGACATCTCGTGAGGAGGAAAAATACTCAACAGGGCAGGGCTGTGGAAATGAGACCTCTGGATGGGGATCTAAGCAAATAGGCAGAACATGCTGGAATAATGCTAAGGATGTCTCGGGAGGGAGGGTAGAATAGGCTGCACAATTCCTTTCATCTATTTAATGTTACTAACTCCGAGAATAAACCCCGATCATTGAATTCCAGGAAACTAGATTTAGTTGAGGCATTCTGTCAAACACTTTCTTGGCATCATCTACATCTCCATGCTTGGAATACACATCAACTAATGCACTTCCTACAACAACATCTGTCATAATTGGGTAAAAACACCTGCATAGGGGTGTAAAGATTTTGAAGAAAACAACCACAAGGGATTTTGAAGAAAACAAATTGCACAAGGGTTTTGAAGGGAAAATACCTACGCTAGATGTAACTGTGTTTTTGTTTCAGCAACATCCATCATGTTTTAACTAACAAAGTTCTATGATATTTGGTGTCACTCAGATTTCACCCCGAAATCTGTGACTACCCAATTTGAAAAAATTTCGTACTTTTAAAATAGTGGGTCATTTGTTGTTTTTATTGCCTGAAAGTTCCTGTATTGCGTCAAGATAATCCTGAAGAGCCATATTAGCCCTTTTCGCCAAATACCCAGATGCCCAAAATTATGTTATTATGTCGTCGGGATTTGTCTGCGGGAAATTTGTATTTAATTATTTTGAGCCCCGTATGAGGCTGTTTGCGCTCTGTTTTAACTCTATTATGAGCGAATATGTTATTATTCCTATGTACCAGAAGGATTTTAACTTATTTTAAGTTTTGGGCTTTATTTGTAACTTTTGGCAATTTTTCGTGTTTTTGTGGTGTCCCGTTCTGTTTTCTGTGAAATTTCTCTGGAACAACTCCTTCGCCGGGTAAGCCCGATTTTTGGCCTGGAGCAGCTGGAAAACATACATGCACATTTTGCCCGGAGGAAGTCGCCATCGGAGGTCTGGATCACTGGGAAAAAGCGAAGTCATGCACAGAAAAGCCCCTGCGGGGATGGGCGCCTTTTTGGAAAATAAAGGATTTAAGCTGCAGTGGGAAAAATATAAGCCGCAGGCAGGATGGGAATTGTATACCTGCCTGGCAGGGTACTTTTTCCCATGTTATAAAAGTCACTTAAGCTGCAATGGGAAAAATAGAGGCTGCAGGCAGGTGGGAATTTATTGCCTACCTTGCAGGGTAAAAATTCCCATGATATTATAAAAGGAAAGTGACTTAAGTGAAATCATGGGATTTTAGTGCCTGCCTTGCAGGGTAAAGAATCCCATTGCAAAAGTCAAATCACTTAAGTGGATTATGGGATTTTGGTGCCTGCCTGGCAGGGTAAAGAATCCCATTTTAAAAAAAATTCTTAAAAATAGAATTACCTGTGCAAAAAAGTGCGCCCCCTTTGGTGATGGATTAAAGTAATTAAATTGATTATTTTTAATAATCTCTATCCTTGGAAAAAGTGCGCCCAAGCTTGAGGAGGTTGAAAAGTCAAAGGAGGATTAAAAGAAAGCAATTAAATTAATTAAATTTAATTTATTTAGTGGCTGCCCCTCTCCTTGGAAAAAGTGCGCCCCATTTAGGAGTTATTTAATGATTTTAAATGCATTAAATCATTTAATTAATTTCTATTTTCAGTGGCTATGGTCAAAGCACACTGTGAGGCTAAAGTTAAGTGCTGTGTGAAGGATTAAATTGGATTAATTTAATTTATTGGATGGCTGTCCTTAAACATGCAATTTTTAAAAGAGAAAAGCATGATTTTTAATTAATTAATTGCCTTTAATTGTTAGGGCAATTATTAATTATAGAATTATGAAGGTTATATAAGCATGGGCAGCCATATGGATTTATTATTCAACACACAGGTAAAGAATTGCAGCAAGGAGAAAAAGTGCGCCCCCATTAGAGGAAGGATTTTGCACAGACAAAGTGCTAACAAAGGCTAAAAGCTTCCAGATTTGGCGCATGCTTTGGAAAAGGTTCATCTTCGTCTGCACAATTGTTTTCACAGGTGTTAAAGGAGCTCAGGTGTTGATTGAAAGGATTCATGATCTCTTTATGTGCAAATTAAACACCATTTTTTGGGGCAGCAGGCTTGAAAAGTGCAGATTTTTATAATTTAAATTCACTATTCATGCTCCGGTGGCCATTTTTGTCTGAATAAATTGCAGGAACTCATTACAGGTGCTTTATAAAAGAAAAGGAGTATTTATCAATGTCCAATACATTGCAAATATCCTCCGAATCTGAAGAATTGTCCAGATCTGCACCAGTATTGAAGAAAGCAGGCCAAATTAGAAGAAAAAGAATTATTCAGACAAAGATTGATAAAGCTATGGCGAAAGGAGATGAAAAAGAGAGCACGATGGATTCATGCATTGCTTCTAAACTTTCAGACATAGGAGACACGGATCTAGGCCCAGAACCTCTTTCTGATTTGATTGTGAGATCCGTGAGTGGAAAGACTTCACTCATGCGTGCGGTCAAAAGTAGTGGAATTATTCGAGCTGCAGCTTTCCCATGTACAGCCCAATTGCCAGAGTTTGTGATGGAGTGTGCTAGATCTTACCATCCTTCATCCAGATCAGTGCGTGATGTAGCGGGAAAGACAATAATTCGTTTGGATGCAGAATTCTTCGATTATTGTTTGAAGATTCCAGTACGAAAGGTGGTGACTTCTATTAGCATTCAGGATGCTGACAGTAGGTGGGAAAAGCATAGAGCTGATTGTGTGAGCATCATGAATAGCCGGTTCATGAAGAAGCCTAGATCCCCTTCCAAGTTCCCGAGAACTCTTCCACGATCCAATTTGGTGCAGGAAGCGGATGATATCGTCAAATTGCTTTGCGGGTTGAATGGTGAAGCGAATGCCTACACTTTCTCGGACATGGATGTATGCTTTCATCGACCATTGAAATCAACAAGGTTGATTCTATAATCGATTAGTCGAAATTATTAAGCGACATCGGTGAGCAATGCGGGCGTAAAGCGTACCTTGACTTTCAAAAATGACTTCATACTTGGTATATCTTTGCACTTCACAGGGTGTCTTTTCCAAGCTAGATAGATGTGGTATTCTTTCGAGGATCCCATTTTCGAGTGCTACCCATAACTTACTCGCACTGCGTGCGAGAAGGACTTCAAAGTGATCAACGATGGTTTCTTCTACGATTTCATCTGCGCAGTTAGACAAAGACTTGAAGACTCACGGGGTAAGCGAGAAGCATGGGAAGCAAGTGTCCAAGATTGGCGGTGTATTCATCCGGTTGCGATTTCACATACCTCGGGTTACGAGCTTTTCAGGTGAACCAACAAAGATGCCAAGGTACCCGAGTGACAGATTGATTGCCATGGAGCTAAGCAGGCAACTTGTGGAGTTACACGACCTTCAGTCGAAGCGGCACAAGTCTACGGGATACTTCCCACTCACTGTGGGATATTACAGTTGCATCAGCATTCACAGAGCTCGAGGAATGGAAGCACAAATGTTGTCCGAGTATGAGCAAGAGTTCTTCCCTGCACGGCTTAATTTTGATCCATTTGGAATAGCCAGGAAGACAATCTCCCAGGAGTACGCACATGTACCTTCGCTAGAAGATTTCTGGATGAAGTGCAGAAGTGAGTACGAGGTCAGAAAGAAAGATTTCAGCAGGCTGTCGGCAAAGCAAGTATTTGACTTTGGACTAGCGCGGATACCTGCGGATCTTAAAGATGATGGGAACGTGGTACTTGACACTTACCATCAAATGGGAGGAGATAAAGCTCTCTTGCGCAGATAAAGATAAGCGGTGCTGCACAATAGAAGAAAGATCCGAGGCTGTGTTGGTGAGTACTTGAGCTGGTTCTTGCGAAGGGATATCTTGCCTTGATGAATCAAATCACGGGCAACTTCGCGCAGAGATTCCCTCAAGCGAAAGCATGAAGGAGAGAGCAGCGTGAAGGTCCGAGAAGTTGAAATACGCAGAAGATCTCAAGAGAAAGAGAGACCACCTTCTACGACCATAGCTTTGACTCCGACTTCTCCAGACGTAGTGGATCACCAACTATTGCACCAATGACGGGATGTTTCCATGCCTTCATTGAAACCAGCAACGTTCATCTTCTCTCCGCACCACTTCGTTCAAAGACCCGTTCCAGAGGAGATGTTGAAGGCTGCGAGATGACGGAGTTCGAAAGAGCTTTGTCCTTGGATGTTTCAGAGGATGGCAGCCATGATACTGTGGCACTTTCTGATGGAGAGGATGCAGAGCGGGAAATAGTAGCGCACTCAGCAACTTCTCATTCTCCGAGAAGTAATTTCTCGGAATGGTTAGCTTTGCGATTGGTTCCTAAGCAAGAATAGAGATGAACTTAGAGGAACATGACTTGCAGCTACTTCAGGATCTGAGCAGAAGAGACAAAAGGCCTAAAGTTGCTAAAGCAACTTCTAGGTTGATCATCGAGGATTCGGGAGAGAAGTTTGCTGAGATATTAATCCCGGCGGAAGGAAAGGTAGAAGAGGAACTCACGGCAGAAGATGTGACGGTGACCAAAATACCACTCGGTCAAGCTACCACTGAAGGATTGAAGCAGGACACGCAGACGTTGCTGGATGCTTTGTTCCTTAGGCTTGACAGTGAAAAGGCGGAGAAAGAAGAGCTGCAGAAGCAAATAACTCAATTATGTGAGATCATAGCCAAGGTTGCTAAACCTTCCGTTCAGCCCATTTCAGCGCAGGTGAGTGATCATCTTATGCAGGAAATGGAAGATGCAAGCAATCAAGTAAAGGCTATTGACGAATGGAAGGATCAGATTATTCGTCAAGCTTCTGTGCAACTTGGGGAAGTGCCAGCCCGCCTAAAGGTTATGAACGATGCAGAAAATCAACTAAAGCAACTGATAGAAAGCATAAAAGGAATAAATACGATTGCGAGAGAGTAACTGAGTGTTTTGGCCGAGATCAGATCAACAAGGCTGCAGGAGATGTATTGGTTGCAGAGCAAATTGTGCTTAGGATGGATCGATCGAGAAGGGGAAGCAGCTAGAATTTGCAGTATCTTTCCGTTTGGAGATCTGCAGAGTTTTGCTGAAGAGGATGCAGGCACTTGAGAGCAGAACATCAGATTTGCCGGATAGTGTTATTTCTTTCACTGAGGAAAGAGTGGATGGAGGTATTACTTCATACGTGCGGATTGTTTCTAACGAGGTGCATGATTCTCTGGAGGGTTCTCTTCTGATGGTGCAAAAGAGGATTGATAAAGCCACCAAGCCTTTCACGATGAACTCTATCAGTAGGCTGGTGACACTGCAGGCAGACATTGCGAGATTTGGGCCAAGTTTGGAAGAAGTGGAAGCATGCAGCAAAGTGTTGAATGAAGGATTGCTGCAATTCAGGACAGAAAAGGAAGCAGTAGCTAAAACAGATGGAAAGATCTTTGAACTATATGTTCGACAAGTATATCGAGATATCGAAACAAGAAGAAGATGTAGATGTTACAATGGCATGACTTCTTCTATTTCTTTCTTCTTATTTTCTATGTTCCCGATGAAATTGTAAACTTCTAAGTTATTGGTTTCAACCCATTACTTGAAGTCATGTGGAACCTTTACTATTAGTTAAGTGATACATGTGTCACTTAAGAAGAAGTTAGTTGAGGATGATTGCCAAATGTCATCTTTACTTGTTGTTCATACTTTAGTTCAGGTTTGAGTCTTCTATTTGTACTTTCCCTCCTACATTCTATAAGTAGGAGAAGAACCTACGGGTTAATCATGGATCGAATTTGTAAGAAGCAATCTTGTGTTCTAGACTTTGTCTTTGAACCTTTGAGAGCCACTTGTTGCGAGAGGAATACAAAGAAGCGAGTTTTCCTGGAGAACTTTGTGTCACGGCGTCTTGTGTTTCTTGCTTCTAAATCTTAGATCTCTTAATAGACTTTGTGTTATTTTAGATCTAGATCTAGAGAGCTGCCTTTGCTTTATAATTACGTGTGTTCAAATCTATTTGAGTTTCTTATGTGCATGCAATTAGCTCTGCAATCTACTAATTGGGATGCACATCTTCCTCATTTCTTCTCTGTAATTCCTTTACTTCCTTCTTCTGTAATTTTCCTTTCTTAAACAAATTTGCTTACTTTGCTGCGAACTTCTTAGTTATGGTTCATGAACTAAGTTGTTAAAGTAAAACCCCGATAGATAGAAACACATTTTTATTGACAAATCGACATGGGAGCCTCACCGGTTAAATGAGGGAGATTTATCTCATGACCGCCTAGGTTTGATCTTGCATGCACGAAAAATCTAGCCAACATTTTTAGCGACTCTGGCTTTGGGGCAACTAGCTTTGCGGATCAAAGCTTTTCTATGAAGATCGAGTGTTTTCCATACAAATCTCAACTTTGGTGAACGTCCGTTCACGGATCCGTAAAGCGCGAGAAGGACGGATCATTTCTTCCGATTGCAGGAGAGCAATTCAATTTCAATCATCCTCCTCAAGTTAGAAGCCGCAGATCTAGTCTTTCACCAGGTAGGAGAGTACACACCCATCCAGATCCGGATCGTATTCAACATAATCCGGCGGCTGGAATTATCCAACAAGTCTATCAAGTCTACACAAGGAGGAGACGTGCTCAAGCTAACATGGCGCACCAAATTGTACCTGTTCCATGGGGGGCGGCTTTTGGACCTCTCAACTTGGCTCCACCTATGCACGATCTGCCAAAGGGATCCAGAAAGAATTTTCCGAAATTCTTTGGAGATGGAAAGCAAAACCCGGATGATCATTTGGCGGCCTTCTTCATATCTTGTGGTGTGCTTGCAGTAGAGCATGAAGATGTCTCAGTCAGGCTATTCATTGAGACCTTACATGACTTGGCTGGAGAATGGTTCTATCGGCTGGCTCCTGGCACCATAACCAGTTGGGCGACTATGCGTGAACAATTTATCAAAAGATTCAAGCCTGCAGAGGACACGAGCACGATGATCACCCAACTGACGCAGTTGAAGAAAGAGCCAAACGAGAACATGCGGGACTTTATTGCAAAGTTCCAAAGGATTTTGTATAAAATCCCCACTTCTGCTGCATTGAGCGATGAAAATCAAAAGACGTTTTTTATAAACGCTCTATTGCCTGAAGTTGGATATCAGCTAAGAAGGGCAAGACCTGCAACTTTGTTGGATGCACAAAATGCTGCCGTGGAGGTTGAGGACGACTTGATCATGGCTGGAAAACTCAAACAACTATCTCATAAAGGTGATGGTGCTTCTTCTAGTACTTCTGATCCTTTGTTGCAGAGATTGGCTAATGACATGCTGCAGATCAAGAAGCAGATCTCTCAAACGGGGAATGCACCCCCCTCAAGAATAGCTCCTATCCGGACCTTCAATGGTCAAAATCAAAATCAAAATCGAAACAGACTTGCTGCTTGCACCACAACGTTTGGATAGAAGGCTTTGCTCCAAGGAATAACTTGGAAACTAATGAAGAGGATCTCGACATTGATGAATCATTTGATGATGAAGACTTTATAGATCCCGCTGGCGACTCCAATATTGGTTACCTGGACTACGAATCTGATGAGGGCTATTATGAATCTTTTGAAGATTCTGATGGTCACACTTTTGCGGTGTTTACAAGGTCTCAGACACGCCAAAATGCCGAAGCATCCACAAGCGGCCGGAAAGAGAGAGAAGATCCTGGCCCGGATGTTACTATCTTGAAAAGAGGTAGCATTCTTCCTTCTTCATTAGCACCCAAGGAGAAATATTCTTTCCATCCGCAGCAAAGAACCAACGCACATCCTGCTGAAGCAAGTCAAGCTTTTGACATAATTGATCACATCAAGAGAAATAAGGTCCAAATGTCAGAAGCTGAGTATTTGAGGGCATTTCCTGATCAGTTGAATAGATTGGTCAAATATGTGCAAAGCAATGGTCCTAGCCCAACGAACAATAATCCACGGGGTATCTTGTCAAGTCCAAAGATTACTCCACCTTCAAATAATGCTGCTGCAAGTTCTTCTTCTTCCACCCCTTCTCCTGCTACATCGGAAAGGATTGAGCCATTCTATGTGTCTTTGCTCATCAACGGACATAAGCTAAGCAATTGCATACTGGATTCTGGAGCTTCCGACAACGTCATGCCTGCCAAAGTTGCTGATGCCTTGGGTCTTACATTGACAAAAACCATTGGAAGATGTTATTCCATGGAAAGGCAAGTCCCTCTTGTGGGGCAAATCAAAGATGCGCAGGCAGTACTTGCTTCCTTCCCAGACAAAAGACTGAAAATGACTATCCTTGTAGCAGACATTCCAGTCTCCTATGGCATGCTATTGAGTAGAAATTTTTGCAAGGAGCTGGGTGGAGAAGTGAAGATGGATTGGTCTTGTGCGCACATACCAATCAGAGGAATAAATCAGAAGCTGGAACCTGAGAAGAAATCTAAGTACACAGTATCAAAATCTGAAGATCCTAGATCTCAGATCTTGTTTCAAGAGTCGGATCACGGAGTCTATTACCTAGAAATGGATAAAGAAGAAATTCAACCGGTGATTCGAGAATCACGTCAAATTGATAACAAGATTTGGACTCTGGAATTTGATGGTAGCTGCTGTTCATTTGGATCCGGTGCAGGTGTTGTTCTTATCTCTCCTGAAGGGAAGGTGCATGCGCACTCCTTCAAATTGATGTTCGAAAATACTAACAATACGGCTGAGTATGAAGCATTGTTGTTAGGCATGGAGCAGGCAAGAACAATGGGAATCAAATTATTACACGCAAGAGGAGATGCTGAGCTGATTGTAAAGCAGATAAGGGGCCTCTACCAAGTCAAAAAAGACAAACTGCGGCACTATAGAGATCGGGTCTACTCTGCTATCTTGGATTTTTCAGCTTTCTCGGTATCTTACATTCCGAGAGAACAAAATTCAAGAGCTGATTCGCTTGCAGTTACTGCAGCCTTGTTGAATCCGGATCAGCCCCCTGCATTCTTTAGACAGGGAGATTACAAGGTGGAAATGGTTTTTCGCCCAAAGGTTCCTGACAACGTCCAGCAATGGCAGGTTTTCAACGATGATACAGAGATTGCTGCATTTCTCCAACAGAAAGATAACTTTGAAGAAATCTACTATGAGGGAAGCAATTCACCTCCTAGGCAGACCACTGTCGGAGAAATGGATGCTGACGTCTCAGGAGGTCAGGAGATTATCCAACTAAAGGGAAATAAAATTCCCAAAGGCTTGGTATCTCTTGAGGAAATGTTTGATAAGCATGATCAGATGCTTAAGAAAAATGAAGAAAATGAGGAAGGCTCTTCCTCCGACACACAATTACTAAATTTGGGGGCCAGCAATGATCCCAAATTAGTAAATCTGGGAAAGTGTTGTTCGGAAGCTGAAAAGGAAGCTTTTACTAAGCTTCTTAAGAAATACATGGATATTTTTGCCTGGTCCTATCAGGATCTAAAAACATATCAGCCTGCGGAAGTTCAACATTACATCCCACTTAAATCAGAACAGAAGCCTTTCAAGCAGAAGCTGCGGCGGCACAATCCAACCATTTCAGGAACCATCTTTGCAGAAATCCAAAAGTTGTTAGATGCGAAGATTATCTATCCCATACACCATTCGGAGTGGTTGGCCAACATAGTCCCTGTAAGAAAGAAAAGTGGTGAGATTAGGTTGTGCGTGGATTTCCGCAACCTTAATCAAGCTTCATTGAAGGATAACTACCCTATCCCCATCATGGATCACACTCTGCAGGTGGTCACTGGATCTGAGATGCTTTCCATGCTTGACGGCTTCTCAGGATACAATCAAGTCAAGGTGGCTGAGGAAGATCAATACAAAACGGCGTTCATCACACCTTGGGGAACCTTCGCATACCAGAAGATGCCGTTCGGCCTGATCAATGCTGGTGCTACATTTCAAAGAGCTATGGATCTAGCCTTTGCTCATCTCAAAGATATAAGCATAGTTGTGTACCTGGATGATTTGACAGTCTTTTCTAAAGATAGAAGCACACACATTTCAAACTTGGAAGAGGTTTTCATACAATGCCGCAAGCATGGTATTTCTTTGAATCCTAAGAAATCTATCTTTGCTGTAACTGAAGGAAAGCTGCTTGGGCACATTGTTTCCAAAGAAGGAACAAAGATAGATCCAGAGCGTGTCAAATCTATTCAGACATTGCCTTTGCCCACATCCAAAAAGGGAGTTCACTCTTTCTTTGGAAAAGTGAATTTTCTCAGGAGATTCATTCCTGACTTTGCTGAGCTAACCCGTCATATTTCAAATATGATGAAGAAGACACAAGATTTTAAATGGAGCAGCGAAGGGAAGGAAGCTTTCGAGAAAATCAAAGAGGCCCTGTCGAAAGCCCCAGTCTTGGTCTCACCTGACTTCAATAAAGAATTTATTCTTTATTGTTATTCTTCTGAACATACTATGTCAGCAATATTGATGCAGAAAAATCAAGAGGACGCAGAAACTCCTATTGCTTTCATGAGCACGCCACTCAAAGCCTATGAGTTGAAATACACTCCAATGGAAAAGCACGCATATGCGGTGGTGAAGGCGTGCAAAGCATTCAGGTACTATATTCTTTCCTCACATACTGTGGTTTTGGTCCCAGATACTGCAGTTAAATCTATCCTTACTCGTGAGTTAGGATTATTGAGAGGCACATGGGTGACAAAAGTTCAAGAATATGATTTGGATATTAAACCAACAAAGCTGGTTCGAGGAAGAGGTCTGTGTGAACTAATGACGAGAGATGAAATCATCAGTACCTGAAGCAGATCAGGATGGGATAGATGAAGATTTACCTGCAGTACTTTTTATAGATCTGGTAGAGGAATGGTACAGTAACATTGCTTACTTTCTAACGTATGGAGAATGCCCAGATCAACTTTCCAGAAAAGAGAAACGAACAATCAAGCTTAAATCCAAAGATTTTGTTCTTTGGGATAATGGTTTGTACAAAAGGGGAATTGATGGTGTATTTCTCAGATGCGTGGATAAAGCTCAACAGGATCAACTACTACAACAGTTTCATGACATGGCTTGTGGTGGTCATTTCTCAGCCCGAGTCACTGCACACAAGATCCTTAGAGCAAGGTATTACTGGCCCACCCTTTTTCAAGATACTGCAGAATGGGTAGCTAAGTGTCAAGCATGCCAACATTTTGTTGGGCGTGTGAAATTGCCTGCATTACCCCTAAAACCCATTGTGATTGAAGAACCTTTCCAACAGTGGGGTATGGATTTTATTGGAATGCTTAACCCGGCTTCCAGCGCCGGTCATCATTACATTCTAACAGCTACTGATTATTTCAGTAAGTGGGTAGAAGCTATTCCTGTGAAGAATGCCACTTCCGCCGAAGTGTGCAATTTTATAAAAGAAAATATTATTGTCAGGTTTGGCGTACCCAGCAAAATTGTAGCAGATAACGCTCCGAATCTTTCTTCTGAGGAGTTGGTGGAATTCTGCTACACGTATGGGATTCAACTTGTTCATTCCTCAAACTACTATCCACAAGGGAATGGTCAAGCTGAATCTAGTAATAAGAACTTGTAACTATCGTGCATGAAAAGCTTATGTGAAAAATCAAAGGACTTGGCATAAAAAGTTGTTTGATGCATTATGGGCCGATAGGATCACACCAAAGAGGGCGATAGGCATGTCTCCATTTCAGCTGTTATATGGTAGAGACACAGAGCTGCCTCTCACCTTGGAATTGCCTGCCCTACGACTTTCTAAAGCCCTGGAAGATTCCACGTTCACGGATGCTATTGATAAAAGAATCATGTACCTGACTGAATTGAGGGAAGTACAAACTCAAGTTGCAGATAGGTTGACAGAGCATCAGAGGAAGGTGAAAGTCATCTTCGACAAAAATGCCAGGGAAAGAAAGTTTGAAGTTAATGACTGGGTCCTTCTATGGGACAAAAGAAGAGAAACAAAAGGCATGCATGGAAAGTTCGATTCACTATGGAAAGGGCCTTTTGTAATCAAAAAGATCGCCGGAGCAGATAGCTTCATTCTTGCTCATCAGGATGGAGTTGAATTGCCGTTGCCTTTCAATGGGCAACACTTGAAGCTGTTCCGAACATGAGAAGCAGGGTAAAACCTGTATGTACATAAATAAAACCTTTGTTTGTTTTTCCTTGTTTTGTCTTGTTTTGGTGTTGTGTTGTGTTGTGTTTGTCTGCCTGACCCCGTGCCCAAAAGACAAGATACGAAACCAGAGATGCTGGGATCTCATCTTTTCCCTTTTCCATTCTGTCAGGAGAAAAAGATGTCCACAGACGGAGCCAACTGGTGTCACTCAGATTTCACCCCGAAATCTGTGACTACCCAATTTGAAAAAATTTCGTACTTTTAAAATAGTGGGTCATTTGTTGTTTTTATTGCCTGAAAGTTCCTGTATTGCGTCAAGATAATCCTGAAGAGCCATATTAGCCCTTTTCGCCAAATACCCAGATGCCCAAAATTGTTTTATTATGTCGTCGGGATTTGTCTGCGGGAAATTTGTATTTAATTATTTTGAGCCCCGTATGAGGCTATTTGCGCTCCGTTTTAACTCTGTTATGAGCGAATATGTTATTATTCCTATATACCAGAAGGATTTTAACTTATTTTAAGTTTTGGGCTTTATATGTAACTTTTGGCAATTTTTCGTGTTTTTGTGGTGTCCCGTTCTGTTTTCTGTAAAATTTCTCTGGAACAACTCCTTCGCCGGGTAAGCCCGATTTTTGGCCTGGAGCAGCTGGAAAACATACATGCACATTTTGCCCGGAGGAAGTCGCCATCGGAGTGCGGATCACTTTGGAAAAAGCGAAGTCATGCACAGAAAAGCCCCTGCGGGGATGGGCGCCTTTTTGGAAAATAAAGGATTTAAGCTGCAGTGGGAAAAATATAAGCCGCAGGCAGGATGGGAATTGTATACCTGCCTGGCAGGGTACTTTTTCCCATGTTATAAAAGTCACTTAAGCTGCAATGGGAAAAATAGAGGCTGCAGGCAGGTGGGAATTTATTGCCTACCTTGCAGGGTAAAAATTCCCATGATATTATAAAAGGAAAGTGACTTAAGTGAAATCATGGGATTTTAGTGCCTGCCTTGCAGGGTAAAGAATCCCATTGCAAAAGTCAAATCACTTAAGTGGATTATGGGATTTTGGTGCCTGCCTGGCAGGGTAAAGAATCCCATTTTAAAAAAATTCTTAAAAATAGAATTACCTGTGCAAAAAAGTGCGCCCCCTTTGGTGATGGATTAAAGTAATTAAATTGATTATTTTTAATAATCTCTATCCTTGGAAAAAGTGCGCCCAAGCTTGAGGAGGTTGAAAAGTCAAAGGAGGATTAAAAGAAAGCAATTAAATTAATTAAATTTAATTTATTTAGTGGCTGCCCCTCTCCTTGGAAAAAGTGCGCCCCATTTAGGAGTTATTTAATGATTTTAAATGCATTAAATCATTTAATTAATTTCTATTTTCAGTGGCTATGGTCAAAGCACACTGTGAGGCTAAAGTTAAGTGCTGTGTGAAGGATTAAATTGGATTAATTTAATTTATTGGATGGCTGTCCTTAAACATGCAATTTTTAAAAGAGAAAAGCATGATTTTTAATTAATTAATTGCCTTTAATTGTTAGGGCAATTATTAATTATAGAATTATGAAGGTTATATAAGCATGGGCAGCCATATGGATTTATTATTCAACACACGAGTAAAGAATTGCAGCGAGGAGAAAAAGTGCGCCCCCATTAGAGGAAGGATTTTGCACGAGACAAAGTGCTAACAAAGGCTAAAAGCTTCCAGTTTGGCGCATGCTTTGGAAAAGGTTCATCTTAAATCGCACAATTTGTTTTCACGGTGTTAAAGGAGCTCGGTGTTGATTGAAAGGATTCATGATCTCTTTATGTGCAAATTAAACACCATTTTTGGGGCAGCGGGCTTGAAAAGTGCAGATTTTTATAATTTAAATTCACTATTCATGCTCCGGTGGCCATTTTTTGTCTGAATAAATTGCGGGAACTCATTACAGGTGCTTTATAAAAGAAAAGGAGTATTTATCGATGTCGATACATTGCGAAATATCCTCGAATCGAAGAATTGTCCAGATCTGCACAGGTATTGAAGAAAGCGAGGCCAAATTAGAAGAAAAAGAATTATTCGGGACAAAGATTGATAAAGCTATGGCGAAAGGAGATGAAAAAGAGAGCACGATGGATTCATGCATTGCTTCTAAACTTTCGAGACATAGGAGACACGGATCTAGGCCCGAGAACCTCTTTACGATTTGATTGTGAGATCCAGAAGTGGAAAGACTTCACTCATGCGTGCGGTCAAAAGTAGTGGAATTATTCGAGCTGCGGCTTTCCATGTACGGCCCGATTGCGAGTTTGTGATGGAGTGTGCTAGATCTTACCATCCTTCATCCAGATCAGTGCGTGATGTAGCGGGAAAGACAATAATTCGTTTGGATGCAGAATTCTTCGATTATTGTTTGAAGATTCCAGTACGAAAGGTGGTGACTTCTATTAGCATTCAGGATGCTGACAGTAGGTGGGAAAAGCATAGAGCTGATTGTGTGAGCATCATGAATAGCCGGTTCATGAAGAAGCCTAGATCCCCTTCCAAGTTCCCGAGAACTCTTCCACGATCCAATTTGGTGCAGGAAGCGGATGATATCGTCAAATTGCTTTGCAGGTTGAATGGTGAAGCGAATGCCTACACTTTCCGGACATGGATGTATGCTTTCATCAGGACCATTGAAATCAACAAGGTTGATTCTATAATCAGTTGGTCAGAAATTATTAGCAGCAACATCGGTGAGCAACTGCGGAACGTAAAGCGTACCTTCAGCTTCAAAATGACTTCATACTTGGTATATGCTGCAGCTTCACAGGGTGTCTTTTCCAAGCTAGATAGATGTGGTATTCTTTCCAAGGATCCCATTTTCGAGTGCTACCCACGACTTCTTTGCACTGCGTGCGAGAAGGACTTAAGTGATCAACGATGGTTTCTTCTACGATTTCATCTGCGAGTTAGACAAAGACTTGAAGACTCACGGGGTAGCGAGGAAGCATGGGAAGCGGTGTCAAGATTGGCGGTGTATTCATCCGGTTTGCGAGATTTCACATACCTCGGGGTTACGAGCTTTTCGGTGAACCAACAAAGATGCCAAGTACCCGAGTGACAGATTGATTGCCATGGAGCTAAGCAGGCAACTTGTGGAGTTACACGACCTTCAGTCGAAGCGGCACAAGTCTACGGGATACTTCCCACTCACTGTGGGATATTACAGTTGCATCAGCATTCACAGAGCTCGAGGAATGGAAGCACAAATGTTGTCAGTATGAGCGAGTTCTTCCTGCACGGCTTAATTTTGATCCATTTGGAATAGCCGGGAAGACAATCTCCCAGAGTACGCACATGTACCTTATTAGAAGATTTACGGATGAAGTGCGAAAGTGAGTACGAGGTCGAAAAAAAGATTTCAGCGGTGTCGGCAAAGCAAGTATTTGACTTTGGACTAGCGCGGATACTGCGGATCTTAAAGATGATGGGAACGTGGTACTTGACACTTACCATCAAATGGGAGGAGATAAAGCTCTCTTCGGGATAGCGATGGCGCATTGCGGCCAATAGAAGAAAGATCCGGAGGCTGTGTTGGTGAGTACTTGAGTGGTTCTTGCGAAGGGATCTTGCCTTGATGATTGATGATCAAATCACGGGCAACTTCGGCGCGGAGATTCCCTCAAGCGAAAGCATGAAGGAGAGAGCGGCGAAGGTCCGAGAAGTTGAAAGTACGCAGAAGATCTCAAGAGAAAGAGAAGACCACTTCTACGACCATAGCTTTGACTCCGACTTCTCCAGTACCTAGTGGATCACCAACTATTGCACCACAGCAGCAGGATGTTTCCATGCCTTCATTGAAACCAGCAACGTTCATCTTCTCTCCGCAGCCACTTCGTTCAGCACCCGTTCCAGAGGAGATGTTGAAGCTGCAGATGACGGAGTTCGAAAGAGCTTTGTCCTTGGATGTTTCAGAGGATGGCAGCCATGATATTGTGGCACTTTCTGATGGAGAGGATGCAGAGCGGGAAATAGTAGCGCACTCAGCAACTTCTCATTCTCCGAGAAGTAATTTCTCGGAATGGTTAGCTTTGCAGTTGGTTCGGAAGCAAGAATAGAGATGAACTTAGAGGAACATGACTTGCAGGCTACTTGAGGATCTCGACGAGCGAGAACAAAGGCCTAAAGTTGCTAAAGCAACTTCTAGGTTGATCATCGAGGATTCGGGAGAGAAGTTTCTTTGAGATATTAATCCGTGGAAGGAAAGGTAGAAGAGGAACTCACGGCGAGAAGATGTGACGGTGACCAAAATACCACTCGGTCAAGCTACCACCGAAGGATTGAAGCGGGACACGCAGAGCGTTCTTTGGATGCTTTGTTCCTTAGGCTTGGCAGTGAAAAGCGGAGAAAGAAGAGGCTGCGAAGCAAATAACTCAATTATGTGAGATCATAGCCAAGGTTGCTAAACCTTCCGTTCACCCATTTCAAAGCAGGTGAGTGATCATCTTATGCGGGAAATGGAAGATCAAAACAATCAAGTAAAGGCTATTGTGAATGGAAGGATCGATTATTAAATCGAAGCTTCATGCAACTGACTTGGGAAGTGCCACCCGCTAAAGGTTATGAGCGATGCGAGAAAATCAACTAAAGCAACCGTGATAGAAAGCATAAAAGGAATAAATACGATTGCGAGAGAGTAACTTTGAGTGTTTTGGCCGAGATCAACAAGGCTGTAGGAGATGTATTGGTTGCGAGAGCAAATTGTGCCGGATGGATCGGTCGAGAAGGGGAAGCAGGCTAGAATTTGCGGTATCTTTCCGTTTGGAGATCTGCGAGTTTTCTTGAAGAGGATGCGAGCACTTGAGAGAGCGGAACATCAGATTTGCCGGATAGTGTTATTTCTTTCACTGAGGAAAGAGTGGATGGAGGTATTACTTCATACGTGCGGATTGTTTCTAACGAGGTGCATGATTCTCTGGAGGGTTCTCTTCTGATGGTGCAAAAGAGGATTGATAAAGCCACCAAGCCTTTCACGATGAACTCTATCAGTAGGCTGGTGACACTGCAGGCAGACATTGCGAGATTTGGGCCAAGTTTGGAAGAAGTGGAAGCATGCAGCAAAGTGTTGAATGAAGGATTGCTGCAATTCAGGACAGAAAAGGAAGCAGTAGCTAAAACAGATGGAAAGATGCTGAACTATATGTTCGACAAGTATATCAGATATCAGAACAAGAAGAAGATGTAGATGTTACAGCTGGCATGACTTCTTCTATTTCTTTCTTCTTCTATTTTCTATGTTCCCGGATGAAATTGTAAACTTCTAAGTTATTGGTTTTGCAACCATTACTTGAAGTCATGTGGAACCTTTCTATTAGTTAAGTGATACATGTGTCACTTAAGAAGAAGTTAGTTGAGGATGATTGCCAAATGTCATCTTTACTTGTTGTTCATACTTTAGTTCAGTTTGAGTCTTCTATTTGTACTTTCCCTCCTACATTCTATAAGTAGGAGAAGAACCTACGGGTTAATCATCGATCAGAATTTGTAAGAAGCAATCTTGTGTTCTAGACTTTGTGCTGAACCCTTGAGAGCCACTTGTTGCAGAGGAATACAAAGAAGCAGGTTTCCGGAGAACTTTGTGTCACGGCGTACTGTGTTTCTTGCTTCTAAATCTTAGATCTCTTAATAGACTTTGTGTTATTTTAGATCTAGATCTAGAGCTGCCTTTGCTTTATAATTCTGTGTGTTCAAATCTATTTGAGTTTCTTCTATGTGCATGCAATTAGCTCTGCAATCTACTAATTGGGATGCACATCTTCCTCATTTCTTCTCTGTAATTCCTTTACTTCCTTCTTCTGTAATTTTCCTTTCTTAAACAGCTGCTTACTTGCTGCAGAACTTCTTAGTTATGGTTCATGAACTAAGTTGTTAAAGTAAAACCCCTGATAGATAGAAACACATTTTTATTGACAAATCTGACACGGGAGCCTCACCGGTTAAATGAGGGAGATTTATCTCATGACTGCCTAGGTTTGATGCTATGCAGAAAATCTAGCCAACAATATTAAGATTTTCAAGTTTTGTGTTTGTATAGTTCTCAGAAGTGAGAGATGTCGATTTTCTTCTATATTATACAATTTGGGCTTCACATGGATAGAATCTGACTACAAAAATCCTTGGCTTTTCTTCAACACACTTGCGGTGATTGTCTTGATTATTGCAAAGTTTCCAAATATGCACAAAGTTCGCATTATAGGGATTAATTCAGACTACCCCATTTGATTGGTACTTATATTAGATCCATTTCCTGTTTATTTTAACTTGTGTTGGCTTTCAATTGAAAAATAATGTTTCACCAGCCTTTTTGTGTAGGGGACAAATGATAAGCATCTGATAGACAAAGATGTATTTAGGTGTAACTGTGTTTTTGTTTCAACATACCTAACAAAGTTCATGTTTTAACTAACAAAGTTATATGATATTAAGATTTTCAAGTTTTGTGTCTGTATAGTTCTCAGAAGTGAGAGATGTCGATTTTCTTCTGTACTATACAATTTGGGCTTCACATGGACAAAATTGATGTACAACCATAATCTAGGTGGAAAAGTCTCACTTTTGTTGATTTGTTGAGATTTATTTCCCCAATATTTTTTAGTCACTGAATCAATGTAAATTTATGCTACACAACAAATCTGTAGCGAGTTGTTTATAAACCTTTTATTTTGATGTTTGATATTATCATTTGTCAATCTTAATTAGATCATGCTACATGCTCATGTCTGGTTGTTGTTGATGGTTATTGGGATTCACACGGATCGAAACTGTGCCCTTGACAGTGAAATTCAACCTGAATCTAACGAAATGACAGAACAATGAGCAAGTCAAAAACTTGATTTACAATTTATATCCAAAAATACAAACAAAACAGTCTCCAATGCCCTGTTTTCTATGTCCTTTTACATGCCTATCCAGAGAGAGTCCCATGCCTAGAAAAAGAATAGCAGTAAAATCTTATTCTACAAAATTTTTCCCCAAAACCTATGTACCCTACTATCCTAAAACTAAGAAAGTTTTGTTATGTTATTTTCCCTAAAAATAAAATACTTTTTTTCTTAGAATAAAATGTGGATAGATGGGGTAGAGACTCCCAAAATTCTCAAGTAAATTATAGTCCATCCCCCACTTTCGACACTTCGTGTATGCAAAAATAAGGAGGTTGTGAGATGCTAGGCATCCCAATGATCGTGCATCATATTAGCAAGTTAAGATCTACTCATTCCCTGATGAATCAAGCCAAAAAAATTAAAATTGCTGAATAGGCTCCTTTTCTTTTTTGTAAAATCATTTTCATCCCATTTCTTCCTTTAGACCAATTTCAGCCTCCAACAACCAATTTCTGATCCGTATCCCAAGAGGTCAGGGGGACAACACTCTAAATAAGAATCTACATGTGTTAACTTATATGCATATATGGAAGCAATATGAATGAATTATTCAGATATGAACATTCAGACGGAAACGTATGGGAAAGATACTTGAACCGAAAGAGAAGAAAAGTATTTTAATCTGTGCATTTTGTACATGGCATACACTTGAGAAAGATGTTTGGCTGTCTATGCTCTGAGATGTCTACTATCTGCTCGCTATCTAATGCTACAGATATGTATCCATTGATTACAAAACTGCAAGGCATGAAAAATCATTATGGAAGTCGAAACAGTTGAGCTTCCGTGTGTGACTTGTGCCTTCTTTTGGTTGAGCTCATCTACGTAAAAATTTTGATGGTTGGAAAATTTTGGGCCTTCAAGGGGAACCCCTTGACTCGTGTTGTGCTTTTCCCGTCAGAATGGAGGCCATACTGTTGCCAGCACCTGGTGGTATCGTATGGTGTGAATTAACCTTAAGTGGTGTGGCATGTAGGTGTTTGGAACCTTGAGGAATCTGTCAATGTAACCTGCATAAGGTTTGGCAAGCATATGAATGGCACCATGTCCCATATTCCCTTACACCCCTGTAGAATGCATACATCTAGCGGAGATAGACTGATGATTTTGAAGGTACCACAATCTCTGGATGTTGTTCTAGAGTACTGCAGACTGTTTGTTCGTCTAAGCATTTTGATGTCAACTTCCTGCATTTAGTGTTCTACTCATCAACCTTGTTGAACAGATGGTGAAAAACAATTCTACTTTCTGAATAGATCTATATGTAATTTGTCCAATTAAGGTCACCACTTGTGAGCGAATGAGTTCCTTTGAAAGGAATCTTTCTAGAACAGTTATGTCTGCAAGAAAACTTCATCTGCAGAATTAAGAACTGGAGGTAGAATCAGCTGCTGGAATCTACTGTTGCATGTAAACAATATATTTGATTAACTGCCGGAACTGAAGGTAAACTGATTGTTTGTGTCCAAAGAAGAAACAAGTTATCCTTTTAACATGTGACAAGAACTATAAAATAATGCCCATACCCATTGGGTCATGGGGTATGTGTTTTTCATTCTTATATAATGACAAAGGGATGTTTGATTGAGTGGAAACATTCAGTTTCTTGATGCCTAAGATTTGATATGGTTGCATGGAATCAAAGGTTCAGGGAAATATCAATCATACACTTATTTAGAACTGCGAAGGGATGATTTACTGGTGATCAATCCAAAGGTTCTTGTTTTTCTTTTCCAACTTTCACTTACAAAATCAATCACACCCCTTATCAACATCAACTACAAAAGTAATAACTATCCCTCTAAATCAAATAACATATACCGTTCGGCATTCACATTGCATTGTAGACATGTGATTGCTAGTCCATAATTACAATGAATGTGGAGGTGGTTGATCACTTCCTCCTTTGCATAGCACAATATACACTACTAGGTCCTGCATAACCCTTCTTCTTTAGGTGTTATCTTGTCAGAATTGTTTCATGGCAAGCAAACAATAGGAATACCGTCGTTTTCGGCTAGTTCTGAGTGCCTTGTCTTCGTCCAAGGCCCTATGTTATCCCGTGGATGTTAATTTTGTATGAGCACATTCTTCTTTCACACCGTACTTGTCGCTTTTTGTATATTTCCATTTTGCACCTCTGTGTTATTGTTCCACAGAATGTGGAAGTTTTGGAGAAGTACATTGATTTTCTTGTGTCTCTTTCATAGTACCATCCTCTTTTTAAAGTCTTTCCAATATCTGCTCATGTACCCATCCTTTTTAACTTTGACCCAGTGATCCTTCACTTTGCTGCCCCAATTTTGTCTACTTTCTCTGCTTATCTCCCTAAGTTCTTGATCCCAATGACTAAAAAATATTTTTTCTCCATTTTACACTTTCTAGAAAACATATTGGTTGCTCACATACCTGATTTCCCTGAGACTGTTCTGGGTCATCGAACCCCTTGGGATTTCTGTCAGTATAATCCTGTCAAAAACCATATTATCTAGATATTTACCTCTAAGCATTGAGGTTCATAAGGTGTGCCCGCTTTTCGCAATTCTCCATATTAGTTTGGCGAGAAGAGCATGATTAAAGAGTGTGACGTCTCTGAGTTCCGCGCCTCCTTTGTTTATGGGCAAGCGGACCTTCTTAGGCTATAAAGGTGGATTTGAAGTTATCTTAAGTTCCTTTCCGGAGAAGGCTTGATCATTGTAGGAATATTGTTAGTAGTGCTTTCTGGAGCCTTTAATAGAGAAAACTGGTAAATTGGTGTGGCTTGAAGAACATATTTTAAGAGAGCGAGTCTTCCTGCCGATGATAACCATTTCCCTTTCCAACCTGATAGTTTCCTATTGATTTTTCCCACTAGGCTTCTCCAAATTTATTTTGAGCCTTTATATTTGATTGGTGAGAACCCAAGGTATGAGTCTCGAAAGTAGCTTTCACAAAACTCAAATCTGCACAAAAAAATCTGTTACAAGACACTACACTTTATGTAGAAAATTGGCAATTTCCCTTTGTTAACGACTTGTCTAGATGCTCTTCATACCCTTCGAGATGATCTTGGAGCTTCTTTCCTCTTGGATTGTTGGGGATTCAAAAAGCATGGTGTTGTCAACCAATTGGAGGTGTGTACTTGCGTGCCTCTCTGAAGTAGCTCTTATACCCTTAATCTTATTCTTCTCTTTCAAGTAGCTTATTCTCTTCTCCAAGGCCTTGGGCATTATGAGAAAGAGGTATGGTGAGAGAGGATCTCCATGTCGCAACCCTCTAGACGAGTCAAAGTAACCTTCTGCCAATCCATTTATGATGACGGAGAATCTGGAAGTGGTGTAGCAACTTTTATCCAATTTCTCCACTCCTTGTTGAAGTCAAATTTATCAAGCACTCTGTCAAGAAAAAACCAGTTGGCCCTATCATAAGCCTTGGAAGTATCCAGTTGAATGAGCATACCTTTTCTTTTGCTTGCTGAGAATGAGTGAATGATCTCATGTGCCACAATATTGCCGTTGGTAATTTGTCTTCCTTTGGTGAATCCTCCTTGCTTTTCTGAAATGATCTTTGGAAGAAGGATTTTGAACCTATTAGCAATAACTCTGGAGATGATTTTGTTGACCGCATTGCATAGAGCAATAGAGTTTTTTTCATGGGATATAGCCCCAATTTTTTTAGGGATATGAACTAAGAAAGTTGAGTTGATGGCTTTTAACATTGATCTGGACACCATTGATTGTACCACAATCTTCTGCAACATCCTCCCATCAGTTCCTAAAAGTGCTCAAAGAAGTGGGCTGGAAAACCATCAGGACCACGAGTCTTTCCCCCTGCCATATTGAATAAGGTCTCCTCTACTTCATCTAAGAAAATGTTTTTTAGAGGCCTCTCGTTTTCTTCCCTTGATATTCACTTGGGGATATGGTTCAGGAACATAACTTGATCCTCTTTATTTTTCTCTTCTTGTTTTGTTAGCATGCTTTGCCAATACTCCAATAAATATTTGAGTATCACTTGAGGTTTCTCGAGACTACTCCCCTCCAGGGTTTCTAGTCTGCCAATATGATTCTTCAGACTCCATATCTTGCATGATTGATGAAAGAACTTGGTATTTCTATCTCCGAAGTATCTCCTTTATTTTGTAGATTTTCTCCATTTTATATGCCACTTCTTTCTCCATTTCGAGGGCACTGTCGGAGTCGTCAACTTTCACCATCTCTTCTGGGATTTCCTTCATACATGCCTCCCATATTTCATTTTCTTTGAACAAATTATTGAAGTTAGTATTATTTCAATTCCTTAACAGGCTTATCAGATCTTTTAATTTTTGGCAAAAAACATATTTATTAGTGCCATGTTTGTCATTTGGGGTTTTCCAGAAATCAGTGATCAGGTTATCCGGGTCGGCATGCTCTAGACATATCTTCTTGAATCTGAACTTCTGAGCTGAGAGTTTTCCTCGATCCATAGAGCTATCAGTCAATTATTTGATCCTGCTTCAGCTAGGGTTTCAGGATATGGTTCTATCCTGACTGTTTACCCCCTTTCTTCTCATAAGACTCCAATCTGGCATTAAAATCTCTGCCTATGACCCAACATTTCTCACTTTTTTCCACAATTTTCAAATTGACCATTTTCCAGGCTTCCTCTTTATCCACTAAATTCTGAGAGCTATATATATTAACTAAGTAAAATCTTGAATTAGAGTGAAGACTTGCCATTTGCATATCGGACATTGATTGTCTTGCTGCATATCTTCAATTCTGATTGTATTTGGATCCCAATGAATCGCCATTCTGTTAACAGTACCTATTGCATCCTTACCTTGCATTTCCATTTTGAGCATTATACAAATATAATAAATTCTTTTCATGCTCTCTAATATTCTCTAAATTAGTTTCCTGTAACATTAACACCTGGTTTATTTTTGCGCACCATTCTTTTGAGGAGTTTTCTTTTAGAGTGGGCATTAAGACCTCTTATATTCTATGAGATTACCTTCAGTTATGTCGACCAGTTGAGATTGTTACCCACCCATGACCTATGCCGTTGTATCCTTCGATCTATTCTCTTTTTTCCCTTCTTTCTTGCTCCGAAATCTCCTCTTTTCTTATTGTCCTTGTGCTTTCCGAGCTGCAGTCCTGAGTTTGATAGCTCCGACTCAATATCCGATTCATCTCTCAGTTCTTGAATACCAATATCCTCTTCATGTTTTCCTTTTTCTTCAACTTTACAGAGTTCTTCTCGCTTGATTTGCTTCTTCATTTGGTTTGTTTTCTTGTGTTTCATCTACGATGATTCATGGGGTCTTCAGTGAGTTTCTTTAGATCCTTCTTGAATTCATATTCTACTGTTATGTCGTCATTACTGTCATTCTCTACTTCCCTCAGAGGTTGTGTTTCTGAATCCCCTTCCATCTCATCTTTTCCATTTATTTCCTTTTCTGCCTGTTCTCTCATTTGCTTGAATTCCTTGTTATCATTCCTCATGCCCTTATTTTGACTTGTATATTTTCTCTTTGGTTTCATGAATTAGTCCTTATCTTTCTCCACTTCCTTCTTTCGTGTTTCTGGACGGAGAAATTTATGAAATGTGGGGCATTCTTTGATTAGATGAACATTTGCATGGCAACCCCTGCACCTGAAGGGAATCCCTTCACAGTCAAGATCCTGTGCCCAGCTCATTTTGGCAGCTTTCAGAGTGACATTTTTTGGCAGTGGCTTGGTGAGATCTAGTTCTACACATATAGTGGCATAATTTGATAATCCCCTGCCATAGTATGGTTTCGATGTTTCAATCACTTTTTCCAATGTATTGGCTGCTGTATCAAACACATATTCTGACCAGAACTCCTGAGGCAGTGTGTACATTTTGATCCATATTGGTGCCGTTGATGGCATTTCCTCCATTGGTTTGAAGCCCACATGCCAATGTATCTTGAATAGGCCTGGATTTCTAAAGAAGTAGGGCCCTCCTCCGAAGACACTATCTCTATCTGAGTCATTCACGAAGACAGCTATCAAGTACCCTCTGGCACAAGTTCTGATAGAGTATTCCCCATAGTCGTCCACACTCTCCTTGTCCATGCATGGAGTTCCTCCACTGAAATTTGTGCCCCCAAAAATTTTATAGATCAGGCTTTTACGATGAATTGCTCCAATATTCCTTTTGATCTTGCTGAAATCCAAACAAATGATTGGATTTTCTTCCATTACTGGCATCCAGGTGTTTTTCGTGGTGTATTCTTGTTGCGTATTTTTCTTCTCTGCTGCTGCCATTATTGCTTCCACCTCTTTTTCGGAAATTGTTCTCTAGATCCTATTACCTTCTCTCTGAATGAGAATATCTGGGGGGATGAATCTCCCCTTCCCTTGCTCATTGCTCAGTGTCCCAGATCCACCACCAGCCTGTAAATCTGACAGAAATATGAAGAAGTTTAACCTTTTATGTTACCAGAAGCTCAAAATCCTAGCAGAGCTCATTCCTTACTCTGATAGTTCTGTTCTGTTTTTTATATTAAGGGCAGTTAATTCCTTTATTTACTTTTTACAGTTTTGAAACAGAAAAAGGAAAACATTTCTGTATGAACATTCAATATTTCAGTTCCCAGTTCAGATTTTCAAGTTATATCTAAGGCTTACAACATTTATTTGAGATTGTTGAAACTGCTTATAAGAAAGATTCTGCTTTGTCTGCTATAGTTTAGATTTATATTTCTTTTTTAGACCTAGTGCTTGTAGCCTTGTACCATGAGGTGTATAATAGTTGTATAAAGATACAAATGGGCTCATAACATTGGTATCAGAGCCACTTACTTCGCTTGAGTTGCTAGTTGTTCTTCTTTCCTATGTTATGGTGTGCCTTATATTTAATAGTTTATTTTTGTTTTTAATATGCACAAGAATTATATAAATTTTAATACAGTCGCCATTGCCGATTATTTGTCATAGGTAGTACGAAATCTTGTTGAAGCTGGACACAAGGTTCATGTGGTTACTGGGGCTCCAGACTTTGTCTTCACTAGCGAAATAAGTTCACCCAACTTGTACCTTCGCAAGGTAGGCTACATCAAATATTTATTGCATCTGGAAACTGTGTTCTTTGTTTAATCCATTCTTTACCAAGAGATTTTCTTTCTCAAAGTTAATTCTTACTTCTTCAGTAATTCATATGCTTATGCACTTCCAATGTTTATTTGATAATTCTTTTCAAATTTGCTTGAAAACTTGAGAAACATTGTTATAGATTGGCACCTCCTTAATGGAACTCAAAGCTACAATAATGGTTATAGATTTAGAATGGACACATACCCATTGAAGCTCTAAGTGAGCATAAGAGTGTTAAACATCTAGTTTGCAATATTATCGGAAACATAGTGCATATAGGTGTATGCTATATGAACACTTTCAACTGCAACAAACATGATGCCACCCTGTAAATTTCTCCTCCCCTTCATCAGATAACATGATGCGAAAAATGATTACACTTTACCAATCATGTGAAGGGCTAGAGCACTAGTGGCATCAAATTTTGCTCTATCTTGATCTGTAGCCATTGCACTAGGCTCTTCAACTACTTGATTGGACCATTTCATACAGTGCCATGTTGAAGAATAGCTTAAGATAGAATAAAATTCTAACATTATCAGTCATAAGGGGCTCCCATGAATAACAGTCATCGTCTTTTACTAAGACATAACTTCCAGCCAACAATTCGCCTCAGCGATTTCATAATTCATACCTAGGTTCATAATGTCACCATGCATGTATATACATTTCAAAATCTGCATGCATTAGCGTGTATCACATTCACATGTTCTTGCATCATCTCTTGAGAGCATAGGCTGTACAAAGACATGAAATCAATGCCATTTCTATGGTGCCAGGACGGGCAGTGGCCGCAGTCCAGCTTTAATCACTCAATTTTGCAGTGTATAGCTGGAGATGCAAGGTACAGTGCATCGATGTGATTAATTCATGCTAAATGATACATTAGAATGAAGAACTAGCATTTAAATGGGTCCTACGAAGCACCTCTAAAAGTCTAAACATCCGCTAGCCAAACACCCCATTATCTAAACATGATGTCATATCATAAACGTAGAGTTCAGAATAGAAGAGACTTATAATAGATTTGCATACTTGTGGAATCAATCATTGGGAGTCAAGGATATATGCTCTGGTACAAAACCATAGGTCAAAACATAAAACTTAATATGAGGAGCATACCTTCATGAGTGAACTACGACCCTCAGAAATGGCCAGAGGTGCTGCTTCTGCTTTCAATCTGACACACCTCTAAACTTTCTCCATACTTCTGTTGACCTGTGACTCCAGATATTAGGATCAGAATACTTCCTAACAATGGCAGGTATAATTTTAAATAAAAAGGGAATGTTGACTCATTTAGAGATGCGAGATTGTATCCATGGGATATTTGAAGAACTTATTCTGAAAATGTTTGAGACTATTGGACAAAGTTGAAAGCTGAAACTCAAAAGGTTTTTCAGATACAAAATGTTTTAAGACTATCAACAAATTTTTTATTTTAGTTAATTTCCTACCTTAACAAAGTTATGAATTTGAATAGTTATATACTTCTGTAGCATAATAATTGACTTTGAGAGTGCACAGAATGTGAAACAGATTGTGAGTCCTTAGCAATGTCATCGTACTTATTCTGTATAATTTTGACAGTGGACACCTTTAACATACTAGTTATATAATATTTTTCTTTTTGCTTTTCATTTTGCCAAAACATTAAATCCTTTCTAACTGAAGCTACTCTGACTACCAGGTTTTACTTGATTGTGGAGCTGTGCAAGCAGATGCTTTGACTGTTGACCGACTTGCTTCCTTAGAGAAGGTGTTTTTCTTTGCCTGCCTTGCAAGTCTATTCTGATCAGTTTTCTTTTATATGTTGAGCATGGTGACACAAGCGGACACGGGGATGTAGATGTCTATGGTGATGCCCCTGAAGGATTTTTTTGTAATTTGTAATTTTCCATGTCAGCTTCCATTTTATGCCTTATTGTCTTTGACCCAATAAAGAATTCAATCAAAATGAATCCGTGGAACTTGTTGATGAGTTGTGGAAGGTAATCAAATGAGTGATATCTATTCCATAAAAAATCATACAGGATTGCACCCAGACTTGTCTGCTTACAAAGTCACTTTTCAAAGCTTCTAATTTAAGGGTGTGCTTGATGGTTCGAAATTTACTCGTGGGATGCGTCCAAGCCTTGAGAGGGAGGAAGGGAAGGGGAGAGGGAGAGAACGAGGGAGAAGAAGAGAGACCTAATATTCAATGAACATACAATCTGTGCTGTTCACATATACTTTCAAAATTATCTTTATTTTGGGGAGAAAGAATGGCATTGCAATAGAAGAGCTTAAAGACTCATGCAGGTTGTGAATCCCCCAAGACCTTTTGGCATATCCTCCTTAGAAGAAAAAATCCCTCTTCAGTTTGACTCTGAACATGGTTCTCGCATGCTGGTTTTCTTTATTACATCCTTAATCAGATCCCTATTTAGGTCCCTTCCTCTCTAGCTTCCTATATTTTATTTACTCCTGATTACATTAGGAGGGACTTTTGAAAGCTGTGCACTGGCAAATCAGAAGGCTGTGAATGGCTTCGAGATGAGTTATTCAAACATGGTTTGGAGTAGCTTGTTCTTTCCATCGATGATTATTTAACTGATGTTCCTTTCTTGGTTCCTCCTCCCTCACACCATCCTTGATTGTAATATAGTATTTTCCCCATTCATAAATCAGGTTACAACTTTGACCCAAATAACTATCAAATCATATGATTGGGACATGTTACTTTCAGAGTAGTTAGAGCTTAGTAACTTTAGAGCTAGGGAAAGTCTTTTTGTTCTGTTAGGCTCATGAATAGATTGTGAATGCACATTATAATGACATATTGAGAGAATAGGCATTTATTATCAACTCGGTAATCTGGTTTAATGGTAATTGAGATGGAAACTTCACAATTTCTCAATGAGAATGGTGGGAGAAACTGAACAAACATTAAACATGAACTGAAATGAGTGATTAAAATGTTCACAAATGTTAGGAGTAATGACTGTACTCCAATGCCTCCTTCAAACATGATGTCCATTAATGCAATGTTGTGTTCGAGTCCTCCACTACTATCATGTTTGGCAAATGGAAAATAAACTGGTCTCTCTCTCCACCCCCTCCACATTCCAAAGGTTCGAGTGGTGGAATTCTGTGTCTCTTGCATCAGTATCTTATCCTATTCTGGAGTTATCCCTTGATCTCAGGTTGAATTTCTATTTTACTCTCATTTGTGGACATTGATATAATTTCTGTCTTCCTTCTTTCTCATCCTATTTGCATTGTGACTAGTGTTTGTTGTCACTTGCAATATCTATCGCATTCTAAGAATTCAATAGGTTCTGCTACATGCTACTACTACTTCCTGGCTAGTGTTTTATAGCAAGTTCTCCTAGTGAATTTGAACTATGATTGCACTGGACGTACTGGGCCTGGATGAGTAACCAAATGTGTTCTCTAGTACCAGATGGCTATGCTTCTTTATCTAACAAAAGGGAGATGGGAAGGAAATGTGTCTACATTTTCATACATCCCTTGCTGCTGTGGTCCTGGAGTGAGTAGGTTCTCTGCACTTCCCTTTGCGGGCTCTATATTACATACAATGCTAAGTAGATATCTTGTGCATGCCTGCTCGTAAATAAATGTCAAGGTGAATTGGATGTTATGTACGTGCTCTTAATACATAAGTGCCAAGTAGATTATTTTTTATCACTTCTCTATTCTTGCTTTTACAGCTAACATAGTATGGATTTATGGCAGTATTCGCAAACAGCAGTTGTGCCGCGTGCTTCAATACTTGCCACCGAAGTAGAGTGGCTGAAATCAATCAAGGCTGATTTGGTGGTATGTGTATGCAGACATCCTAACTTCAATATATATGGTTGCTCATATGCTTTAAATAGTCACTGTTTCTTAATAATAATTGTCATTGTCTTCTCATTCTTTTGTCATCTTTACTAGTCTTCATTCTCATCTGGAACTTTCTTCAAGTCATGTTAAGGACTGTTACACATGATTGACATGTTATTGGTTAGATTATACTGTTATTTGTGCATCCTTTCTTTAAATGGTATCTGACAAGTACTAGATGTTAAATAGGAATGTGCAGATACGATGTTGTAACTGAGTTTAATAGTCACACTTTTCTTGGAAATAGGTGTCAGATGTTGTACCTGTGGCATGTCGAGCAGCAGCAGATGCTGGAATTCGATCTGTTTGTGTGACTAACTTCAGGTGATTGTATCTATTTAATTACTGTCTTGCTTCTTGCCTTTTTGGACTCTTGCACAAAAATCAAACTAATACAAGACATTTTGTTTATTTTTATTAGACCAATATGAAGATAAATAGACATATATAACTGAAGGAATGGAATATTAAGGGCGTGTTTAGAAATATTACATAGTTTATAGACCTTCGCAACCACACCACGGGAATATTATCCCTGCAATTGGGTATTTCACAAGTATGGTTGTTTGATCTATTCTTCTTGTCTGGGATGAGAATGAGGAATGGGAACATCTCATTTTTTTCCTGTTCTTTTGGATCTGGTTGGGCCCTGTTAGATTTAAGAGAAGACACAAAGTTCTTCAAAGGGAGATGGCTGGGAGTATTGTGCATAATTTAGAAAATTTCTGAGAGAGAGCCATTCATTCAGTATTCTATGTCGATCTGAAGATGATTTTATTGTGAAATTTATGTAAAAGGTGATGTATTTGCACAGTTGAAATCTTAGTTTTATGATGAAGCCACTGCATGTTATCCATAAGCTGTAACAAATGTGTTTTTTTTTTCTATTTTGCTTTAGAATTTTTTTCCTTCCACGTACCTGCAGTTGGAATATATCTATTCAAAGTATTTTTATATATTATGATAGTTCCTGTATGCACAGTGAATGGTCCTTTTGTGATAATGTAATTTCAAAAATTCTCACATTCTATGTGTTTGGATCTGTATCAAATTTGTTTTCCTTTCAGTTTTATATTTGACAATTGTTCATTTTATTATATGCAGCTGGGATTTTATCTATGCAGAATATGTTGTTGCGGCTGGTCATCATCACCGTTCCATAGTTTGGCAGGTATTTATTTAGAAAGTGTACATTCATGAAGTAATTTTGATGGTTGATCTCTGTTGGCATGATTCTGGTGGGGGATATGGACAAAGAGTTCAACATGAATCAATCAAATTTAAAAAAACTGCAAAATTAATCTAATGAAATCCATAGTTTGCTAACTACAAAAAATGATGTGGTCTTTGATTTGTGACGCAACAATATAGAAATCCCTTACAGTCAAATTTTAAAAACTGCAAAATTAATCTAATGAAATCCATAGTTTGCTAACTACAAAAAATGACGTGGTCTTTGATTTGTGTGGCAACAATATAGAAAGCCCTTATAATGCAAATAATTGATTTACATGCAACGGGATGGCCTTCAACTTGCTCCAATTTTCTCTTTCACCATGATGCCAGTTCCTTTAGGATCTCCTCCCATGTGATGCATGGATATCTAAATATGCATTCCCTCGCCATGTATTCCGTTTCTTGTTGAATTTCCATCGACCAGTTAGGACTCAAACCTACGCTGAGACGGGCTGCTCTATCACTGAGCTGCCAGCCCTCTGTGTGGTTTGGACTGTGGATTGTTTCTAACACCTCCACAAGCGACATTTCTGTGCTTGGGGCTTCCAGTGTTGCTATGATAGTAGATACATGTTAAATTTCCACGAACCAGCTACAACCCAAAGACCGGACTTGTTAGTTTTCAGGTGTCCACTTTTGTAGGGCTTAAGCTCATACATAGTTTGGAGAATGAAACAGGGCAATTTTCTGGTATTGTTGCAAGTATAATCATGGATTGATTACAGCCACAGGTATTAAATAGGGACAAGGTGTAAAAATACTAGGTACAAGGGTTAGAGATGGAACAAGATGACAGCTCAAGGAGAAAAGCTGCTCAGATTGTTTTTGGTTTGCTTGTGAGCATGCTCACAATTTTTGCCATTCATGCTCTTCTCTGTTTCACAAGGAAACAACAGTAATGAAGGAGATGAGTATGTGGAGGACCTCACAATCTTTGTGAAGCTAAGCGTTATGGGTGATGTCTATGTATAGTTTGTGAGGTGTACCAAGGTGCTGTGTAGGGAAGGCCCTATGTACAACTGACCAAAGTGCTTGGATGAGTGATTAAGCACCATCCACAGGATTTCAGTTGGTTTCAGTATTTGAGAAGCTAGCTTTCAGTTTCTTGGTTTATAAGTTGTCTAAGTCCTGTTCAAAGTGGATATGGATAGTGGATTGGGAGTAGTATGGGATAGGAAATGGAGGGGGATTAAAGAGAATTTATGAAGATATTGAAAGTGCAAGGGGTGTAGTGGGATCATTTTTGAGATCATCTATTTGTGTATCACCTCGGGATTCCTTTAAACATGGTGGAGAGCACTAACACCACTAGCATGGGAGAAGCATGTGTGGTCTCTAGAACTTGGGGAGTGTGGCAGGCCATTGAGAATGATTAAGTCATAAGACTTGCCAAGGATCTGATTAAGCATATTACATGAGCTGAGATGGAGTGATCTTCTAGAAAATATAAATACTTGCCTTGTACTTCTGTCAATCAAATTATGGAAGTGTACAAGATCACTCTCTAATTGTCTGAAGTCAGGACTTATTTCTGGGAACCAGTATAACTTTTTAGCTTAGCATTCAGAAATTAAAGAAAATGTTTGAAACGATCAAAGCGAACAGTGATGTTGTCTAGGCTGCCTACCCAACCTTATGTGAAGTTGGCGAGCTCAGATCTACTCTATCTTAATTCATCTGTAACTCCCGTGTTGTCATTGCATTGTCTCTCAGCCTGTTATTTATTTTTGCCGAACATATGCAGTGTTACCAAAATTTCCAATGATGATTTTCAATATTTACGACTAATTTTGAGATTAGTGCTGTCCCCCATTTTTTCCAGATTTTATTTAAAAATTGCATTTTTGGGAGAAATTATGTCCCGTATCTCCCTAATCAAACAAGTGTCCCTAAGGAGAGGCTATTGGCAAGCCTAAAGGGCATTGAATAAATAATTGAACTCCACTTGAAACCAAGCCCCGCAGAAGGGCATTTCCAAAAGATCTGATTGACAGTTTCCTCACTACCACAAAGTCTACACATGGAATCTGTAGTACCAACTTTGTGATGCCTTGTCAATCTCTTACTCATTTGTGGAGCAAGTTCAGATGTGTTTGACAACAACATAGAGATCTGTTGGCAATAATTGTAGAAGTCCTTCTCATTACCATCTCTCAAATAGGGATCCAATCCTTGAAGTTTTTTTCTTTTAAATTGTAAAATTTTACCAAATTCTCCAAGATAATTCCAATTCTCCAATTTTACACAATCATTGTTTGTGGTACTGTTGCAGATTAAATGCCATTCATAATTTTGACGGAATTGCAGATATACGCCTCATGCTTTTACTCTGTCTAGCTTGAAATGGGTTTCCATTTGGATCATGTTTATCTTCGTTAGCATATTTATTTCATCTTAGTTGGTGTATATTAACAGTCAGCGAATGAACATCTCTGACTTAGATATTCTTTATTCAAGAGAATCGCTCTGAAGTTCTTTAAATATTCAGTTAGGTTTTTTTTCTGGTTTTAGACCTCAGACTTTCTTGCTAGACTGACCTTGGTTTTTCCATGGTCAATGTTTCATCATTCTCCACATATACTGAGACCAGTGGTCTTTTTACACGTGTCGTGCAAGCTCCTCCAATATTGGTCAACATGGTAGAGTTCTTATAAGTTCATCTATTTGACATTTCATATCACTTGGCTGTGTGTCAATAGGCCTCAAGGGATAATCTTGAGTGAGTATTTACTGACATTTTCCATACTTCCAAGTTCCAATCGTTATATTTTTCACTAATCATTTCATACCACTTAGCTGCTTGTCAATAGGAATCAAGGAAATTTTGTCATACTTCAATCTTTAATTTGTGAGTAATCATTGCAAGCTTCTCCTCAATCCTCTGGTCCATACTTCCATCTATGAAATTAAAAGGCCTATTCATTTTTCTCTGACTACAATGCAACACTGTTATAGTAATGACAATCTATGCCTGGTAACCTCCAATTTGGGGAGTTTTGGTAAAATTATTAAATAATGATTTGTTATAGATACAGATGAGGCTGTTGTTTTCTGGAAGGGTGTTGTTGACTCTGATTGAGATGTTGTTATTGGTTTGATGTAATTCGTGCAGATAGCAGAAGACTACTCTCATTGTCTTTTCTTGCTTAGACTACCTGGCTATTGCCCAAGTAAGTTGACCGAGGATGAGAAATTATATTATTTGCGAGTTTGAGATGAATGTGATTGTGCAAAATTCATTATATTTTCTGCAATAAATTCTATAATGTATTTCAAGAGCTTAATATTTTGCTAGTATCCAAAATTTTAACATCATCTCCAATTAATTATCCCTCACTACAAAACCTAAATTCTGGGTTCCCGTTCTCTACCATTTGCAGTGCCAGCTTTTCGTGATGTCATTGATGTTCCTCTGGTGGTTCGGAGAACGCATAGAAGTCGACAAGAGGTTCACTTGTTTTTGCATATTGTCGTTTCACCACCTTTCTTTTTCTTTGTTTATATATTGAATTTGTAATATTGATTCATAACCCTCGGTCCTGTTTTAGGTTCGGAAAGAACTTGGAATTGGCAATGATGTCAAGATAGTTGTCTTTAATTTTGGCGGTCAGGTGAGAATTTTCTTGCTACTGGTCAACATTGCTCTATCTTACTTGCATTTGCATTTGATTTCATGGAGGGGGTTAAGAAATAATGGTTAAGGTCTGCATTCTTGATCTCGATGTATTTAGCTTTCATTTCACACATGTTGTATACCTTTCAGCCAGGCATACTATATACGTTCCTGAAAATCATGTCTATAGCTGCCATATATGGGGTTAGCTGCAGACAATTTTACTATACAATCCAGACTTTCAACCTAGGCAAATTGGTTAGTATTGCCTGGTACATGTAGAAAAAATTATTGAGACATATGGACACATTTCTAATGAAAACTATAATCTTAGAAGATGTCAGAAAGTGCTCACCTAGGTCTCTTTGAATTTGATTATGGCCTCTCGTAGAAGCTTTTATCTCATATGCTATGGTCTTTCAAATGTAGGATTCCTAAGATAGAGTAGAAATTAAATTACTACTGTCCAGTGTCACTGATTTTGGAAAATACATCAATGGAGAGGCTTGTATTAATTCCAAACGACTATTGTGAGTTTTTGTGTGCATTTAACTTTTAAGATGCTGACTGTATGTCTATGTAGATTTTGGAACTTTTTGTTGTTTTTTCTCTCGTTTTGTTTCCTCTATTATCATCTCTCTATATTAAAATAGAAGAGCATGCAGAAATATTAGCAATTCTAAATTTGTTGTTTAGGGTTAGTAGAACTTTCTGATTATGAATGTAGCTATGAATGGAGAAAAACTCCTTTATAACATGCCTCCAAGTCAGAGTTGCATGGATACGGATACGGTATCAGATACGGATATGATTAATTTATAATGCCCCCTGATATGGATACAATTGGGTACAGCATAATATATAATATTTAAAATAATATAATAATCTAGATTATAAATCAAGAATATGCAAATAATAATTATTGATAATTATTATAAACGAACTTTACATTACATTAAAATTACATGCAAATTACACACTCACAGCCCACAGGAAGGTAGGCAGTTCGGTATTCAATGGATTATAAAAAATTGTAGGTTGTGTAGGCCAACGGAAAATAGATGAAATGGAAGTAAAGAAGTAGAGTGGGCCAAAAGAAACATATCAAAAGAATTGCATGTTGATTAGAGCCAATGTGAAAGCTTGAAGTAAAGAGGTAATCAACACTCTTATCTTCATGTCCTCAATTGTTGGGCTGCTAAAATGTATGGTAAAAGATCGTTCACAGTTTTTAGCATCTTTTTAGCCTTTTGAAGGGGTGTTTTGGTTCAGTTTTTAACTTTCAAATACGATATGACTATAATTTCCCTGCCTACTATATCCAGTTGTATTTGATACGACACAATTACATGTTCGTATTTGGATACGGTATCTGAGTTGTATCTGAGAAGTGCTCAAGCCGTATCTGTATCTGTCACGTGGATATGCACGCCTTAGCAGTAGCGGTGGCATATCCTGCAACAATGCTCCAAGTACTTTCCAGGTTTTCTCACCAAATAAAGTAACACTATGTACACAACTGCACACTTCTCTCCCTTAAGTTTAAAACCAAGTGTGTGCCACCTGTAATCTCCAAGCTTCTTACTTCGCTCTATGGGAAAGAATTGTTGTTTGAGGTGGTGAGGGAATGGAACTCCAAAATGCAAGACAACTTTCTTTTGGGGCTTATAGTATCTATTTATCACGTGTTAGACCACTATTTGATTGTTGGGTTGTGTCATTGGTTGTGGATCCTTTTGTACTTGAGAGGGATAACACGAGGAAAACAAGGTATATGTAAAACATTCATTCAATCCAATTCATTGCTTGACTGAGATGATTTCCTACTTGGGACATAGGGTAAAATTGTAAATCTAATTGCCAACTTCCTTGTTGAATGGTCCTTTATCCAATTTGGTATGGAAGAGTAAGGAGGTCATCACAAAATTTTCATTGCAAGAACTATAGGAGAACCCTCTACTTAGTTAGATCCCACAATGTTTCACAACGTTTCATAGGCATTGCCCTTCCCAAAGGGAATGACTCACTTTATGCCATGAATGTGTGATATGCACAAGGTATCGAAATGGGAGGAATATTTGACTTGGTGTAGTTGTAGAAAGTAAAGTAGATGTCATTTATGCTATAGAACGAACATTTGTTTCTCCAGTTTCATTTTCTTCAAATGTTTGTCATGCAATAAGTTTTGTGCCTTTGTTCGACTTCGATGGATCATTGGGCCAAAACTCTTCTTTCATCTAAGGGATTTAATTGCATCAATCTTCCTCACAGACTTTTAGTGTGCATTGGTTTGTTTTCTAGAGCGACCATTAAACCTGGTATTGAAAATTTCATTGGCATCACAACCTTCCCCATACATGAGCTGAAATGAAGGAACATTCTATATTAAATTTTGACTGTGTCCTGACATGCCTGATGTGCGGCAGTTAGCTTTTCTGCCCAGTCTTGCTTTTTCATTTCACACATTTTATGCAAATGGCTATTTTTATATTTTGCATCTAGTCAATTCGCATGAGGGTAATATGTTGTAGACTTATTATGCTTGTTCATTAGAAGGCTCATCATTTCTTTGTCTTTAAAATCTTGAACCACTAATTAGCATCATATGACATTCAAAATGTGGTAACATATGTTCATATAACTCTAGTCGCAATTTCCTCTGATATTTTGTTGCAACAACAAATATCAACAACTTTGTCTTGAAGATGTTTGTTTGAAAGGCCCAGTTGACCAAATGCCATCATTCAAATAAAAAACAGGGACTATTAACTGCAACTAATTTTTTTTTCTCTTACAAGTCTGCCAGCTGCCCATTCTTCGGAAACTATCACAAGTTACATTTTAGACAATTGTGGTAGAATGTTGGCCACCATAACCATGGTAGCTGGATTTTCTTGGTTGTAGCATTATGATTGACATGCGTTGCTTCACCTTGAAATGCTTCCTAAAATGCACTTTCTACTTTTGATCTCCTCAAAGTTTTATCTTTACCCATCTGGCATAACTCATTGATCAACTGAAATATTGACTTCATCATGATCTTCTCTTAATTAGTGGCACTTCAGGATAAAAGTTTCCTAAAGATAAATACTCCCCAATATCTTTGTATCATTTTAGTAATATTGCGATTTGGAATAGCAATGAATTTTGATGGTCAATGCTGACGACCTCTTTTAGCTGTCATCTTAATCATTGATAGAGATGGCTGTTGGGGAAAATGTGCTATTTCACCTACACTTGGTGCCCACCATTTGAAAACCTCATTTCATGTGTGCCTCATTAAAGAACACGTGAACCCTAAAACTTGTGAAAAATACTTGATTTCAGTGGGTACTAAGTTTCATGAAAATGTTATATGTTAACCCATCACCCCACACATGTGCCCTCCATGTAACCTTGTCAATAGATATGTGAATAAAGGGCTTCTTCCTCTCCACGCTCACCAGAGGATGTAAACTCTTGCTATAATGGTTTCTCAAGTGTGTTTCAAATGTGTAACATGCAAAATTGAAAATTTTGGATGACCTAAGTTGATCTTCATCATCGTGAACCCTTCCTCCGACTAAGCTCACGAGGTGGAATAGTGCCATCCTCATTCTAGCTAAGAGGAACGTACTAACATGGTTTTCAAGTGTGTTTCATTTTTAGCCATATCCAAGTTGATTTCACAAAGTGAGACTAAGCTTCGGGAATAGTGCTCTCCTGAGCACATCTCCACATTGCAGCATTAGGACATCCTCCGAAAGGAAAGGCTTAACTCATCTGGGAGTTGTGTAGGAGAGCAATGAAGTGATCCAAGGCAGTTTAGGGAAAATTTGTGGAGGCAATTGATGTCGGGAACAATTCAAACAAAAACCGGGTCATTTTGGGCATAGGGAATGAAGGCTCCAACGGAGAAAGTCACCTTGTTCTGAAGATTCTGGGAGTTTTGGGAGGAGTTGGAAGCTCATCAAATAGGCAATGGAAAGCTCTTGGAATTCTCCACATGATGACACATCAATTTTGGTCCAAGACTTCAAAATCCTCTGTGATGATCTTAAGACACTATAGCTGCCCCTTTGAGCCAAAAGAGTAACAAGCCCTGAAAATCAAATTGCAAGTAGAATTGGCTCTTGAAAGTGGTTGGGATGTCTCAGTAGGTGTTTTGGAGTCAAAATCATATAAGGTTTTGCTCCTAAACTCCATGTCATGCTCCCAGGGTAGAAAAAGTACTTTTGGTGTTCTAATTTTGCATTGGGATGATGACATCAACAAACAAACAAGCTTGAGCACACTTTTGAAGGTTGTGTGTCCCTTGCACTTTGTCCCAAGGTGCAAAGGGACATGAGGGACAAAAAGTGCGCTCCCCTATGCAAGTTTCACTTTTGTCACTTAAAACACCACAACATGTGTGTTAGGCAAGTGCAAAACATGAAATTTGGCCCCCTCCTCATGTTGTGGACCCCCTTGGCGCATTTTTCAAGGTTGAGTGTCCCTTTACACTTTGTCCCAATGTGCAAGGGGACATGGGGACAAAAAAGTGTGCTCCCCTTTCCACAGGCTTGGTTTCGTCACTTAAAAGTTGTAACTTGAAGTGTTAGAGAGTGAAAAACATGCAAACTCAAGATCTATTCAAATTTGGCCCCCTCCTCATGATGCATGCACCCATGGCGCATTTTTGAGCTTTGTCCCCTTTGCTTTGTCCCAAGGTGCAAGGGGACATGAGGGACAAAAAGTGCGCTCCCCCTCTCTTAGTTAGCCCCAGACACATGCAAAACCATTGTTGAGCCCAAGAGCTAGTTTTCAGCCCCTTGCATCTCACTCTCATGAAATCCCATGCTTGACACTTGTCATGATCTGATGAAAAGCACATCATTGTGTCCCTCTTGTCCTTTGCCCCTCTTGTCCCCTATTTTTAGGGTGCAACTCCACTTCAACCCCTCCACTGACCATGATTGAGCTCAAATAGGTTAAACAAGAGTTAAGGTGTGCAAATGAGATGGAAAGGCTTCATTTCCAAACACTTAACCATTTTTGAATTTCAAATGCATTTTTTCCCCTCCCAAAGCTCTCTCCATGTTGATATGTTGTTGGAATGTGCTTGAGACCTCACATGCTTGAAAACTGATTTTTGCACATATCTCATGATCCCGTGGACCAAATCACTTCAAATTTTAACCATCAACTCCTCTTGAAAACGCCTTCATGATGATCTATGATTCATGGCATGATATTCCACCATTCAAATGTTATTAATGACTAATTTTTCCAGCCATGAACTCCATTTTTTCCCAGAGCAGTTGAAAATGTATTTGCATTTTCCCAGTGACTTGAGCCAAATTGCCTGAAATTTGAGCAGATGATCCTCATAAAATTAGCTTTCATTTGAGCCATTTCTTGCATGATGAAGTGGAGTATTTTTTAGGGATATGGAGGACTGAGTTTTCTCTCAATTTTTCCCTCGATGAAATTTACATTTTCCCGATGATCCAACGATCCAAATTGCCTGAAATTTGGAGCAAATTGCCTGAAATTTGGAGCAAATATTCTTCATAAAATCAACTTTCATTCAAGCCATTGCTTGCATGATGAGGTGGAATATTTTTGGAGATATGGAGGACTGAGTTTTCTCTCAGTATTCTGCCCTCTTCGATGAAGTTCTCACTTTCCCACTAATCCAAATGAGAGAATCATCTAAAATTCGGAGCAGAGCATCCTTGTAAAATAACAAAACTTTTGAGACCACTCTCGTCTCATTCCGACACCCAAAAGACCCACTTCTAAAAATAGTAAGTCTTACCAAGCTTCACAATCTATAAATAGTAAGTGTTGCAACAGTTCATTCTCTGAGTTGCCATTACTCCTTGCATATCAAGAACACTCAAAAGTGCTAAATTGAGACACTAAAAATAGACATCCTTGGAATTGGACTTACTAAAAATAGCAGGTGTTAAGATTGTGGTCAAACTTTGCACACTCATCATCTCTCATTCATCTCACTGGCATTTGTCACCATGGAGCTCAAACACTCAAGTTTGGAGCCAATTTCAACTTCAAACATTGAGTATCCTAATAAGAGTGACAATGATGTAACAAGTATGGAACTAGAAGACTTGAAAACAAGGATGTTGATTGAACACCAAGCAAATGCAGAGGGGAAGACATTCTCAGTGGTTTATTCAGAGTTGGTAGGGTCACTTTTGTAAGAGATTGGATGGTTCAATCCATCCTAGTAGTCATGAAAAGGGTCATCATGTTTAAGTGATTCAGGAGTCATCTTAGGTCCACACAATGCAAGTCTCGTAGTAGTGTTTTTGAACACTTATTCAATGCTTTGGAGTGTGTACGCATATCACAAAAGGAGGAGGTTGTAATCACAATGTTTCAATTCAACGGTCAAAGGCAAAGAACTTCATTCTTAGAGCATTTCTCTCAAGATCCATTAGAAGCAAAGCTCTTCATCAACAAAAGCTTCCCCATCTCCGGATCATCACTTTCTCTCTCTTCTTCTCTCCCTCTCTCTCTAACATTCTATTCCTTCATTGGGAATGTACTTTTTCACTCTTTCATCTTATTCACTTAAGTGGCCTTATTTTGCATTGTAAAAGTCCCTTTTCAAAAATAAGAAAAGGACTTAATTTCATTCCTAGTGAATGTGAAAGGTCACAAGTGGTGGTGAGGTGAAAAGTCACATGGGGGAAATGAAGAGACTTTTTGTAAGCTATAAATTGGGATGGCCTCTCCATTCCAAGGGGTTAGAATTGTTGATTGTTGTTAGTTGTTGGCCTTTGTTTCACTACTACTGACAAGCAATAAGCTATATTCTTCTATCTCCTTGCCTATGTTCTTCTACTCTCTCTCTACTTTCCAACTTTGCAAGCATTGTAATCTTGTACAACCAAGAAGGAACTTTGTGTCTTTGATTAATGAATCCATAGAACTTTGTGTCTCTGATTTATTAGTCTTGCTATTTCTTACATGGTTGATTTATTCCTATTGAATGTGGACCTACTGGTTAATATTGGTGAGAATTTGCAAGTGCCTACTCACAATCTTAACCCCTCTCTATTTTCCTACTTCCCTTTACCTCTTTCCAAGCAAATTCCTCCCTTGTACACTTTGTAAGCACTTTGCCATAGGTTTAGTGGAGTATTCCTGTGTGATCCCGGCCTAATGGCCACCCTCAGTTTTATTTAGTCCTTGCATTCAATAAATGGGAGCCTCCTCATACCGAAGGAGGGGCATTTCTTGTACATAACAACATTTTTCTAATTTTGGTGTGTGTTAGGTTTAGGAGGTCCTCTGAGGTGTTTTGGGATGGATCCTAGTCTATTTGGGTCCTTTTTGGTTTGTAATAAGGAGCTTTTGGAGTTTCCCTCCAAAACCCACCATTTTGAATATTTGAATTCTATGTGTTGTGTTTAGTGGTCTAGGTGATAGGTTAGGTAGAATCAATGATGTAAATGGATGTCAAAGAGCATTAAAAGGTGTTTACATCCTCATTGCTTGGTTTCACCAACTATGGTCACTCTCACCATAGTTAGGTTAGGTAAACTAGTAATGTAACTACCTCCTTTTGATCATTTAGAGAAGCATTCGAATGAGAGGGGTAGAGGTAGGGGTTTAGAGGAAGTGAGAGTTAGTTGTTGAAGAGCCAAGAAGCTCAAGAGTCCTGTAATGCTCCATTGAAGATATCAAATGAAGGATTTCTTGAGAAATATGCTTGTGAAAATGTGATAAGAATGTGTATATTTAATGAATGATGAATGGTTCTTGTTATGTATAGCTTTAAGAACGTTGTTGCAGGTTTAAGAGGACTGTGCAAGCTTGAAAAGAGTGTGAAGGAGAAGTTTGAAGGTGTTAGAGCATCATTGAGGTCAAATTCATAAAAGGAGCAGAGGTAATGTGTTATTCAAGGTAAGGGGGTAATGTGTTATACAAGGTAAGGGATTGTATTATTGTTGAATGATTGAAGAGATTCCGAGGGTTTAGAACTGTAAGTGAACAAGGTTGTATTGTTATAAAGGGTGTGGAATATCATCTAGGTGAAAACTCATGTCTACATTTATGGCTATTTTGAAAAGGTCTTAAAGCTGAGGAATACTGTTAGCACAGTCTATGTAAAGACTGATAAATCAGGGTTTTAGAGGTTTAAACAAAGTTGCTGGGTTATTAGGCTTTGGAGAGCATTTGAGAATGAAGATAGGGTGTAAGTGAATGAGTGTGGGTCTTGATAGAGCTTGAGAAGAAAAAAAAGGAAAAAAAACCTAAACTACCTGCTCTTGGTCTGTACAACCCTGTTCTAGTGTTTGATAACTACAAACAACCATAACTTGCATTTCAACTGATAGAACTTGATAAAAATTGGTGAGAAGGGAGTAATAGGGGTATCAAAGGTGTTCATGAAGTTTCAAGAAGATTGGTGAAGTTTTCATAGGTCAAATATAGGAAACTCAGTCAGACTATGTATGCAACTTGAGTTTGGAGAATTTGAGCAAAGAAATTGGTTAAATTACAAGAACCGCTCTTAATTCCTGTTGATACTTGTACAGTAGGTGGAAGATGGTCCAATGAAGGTGTGAGCATGGTTGCAAGAAGAAACATGAGATATATAGGAAGGAAAACTTGAATCTCAGTCTCATACCCTGTCTCATTACAGTCAAGCACTTGTTGAGGGGTAAAACTCATAAGGAGTCTAAAAACATTAGTGAAACTCTTTAACACTTGTTGAAACAGGTATAAGTGGTTGTAAGAAGATTTAAAGAAGTGGCAAACAAGGTGGTAACAAAGAATCTTAAGATGTTTAAGGAGAAAACTAGAAAAATACAATCATGTACCCTGTTTTCACAGTCTTGAGCAAGTTTTGAGATGAAACTCTAAAAGATGTCATATAACAATTGTGGAAGCTTTTAGACAGGGACTATAACAGACAAGAATAAGTAACAAGAAGGTGTTCAAGAAGGTTTTAGAACCAAGAATCAAGAAAGTACAGTCAAAACCCTTGTTTAGACCAAATGTCACAAGAAAACTAGAAAGTAGACATATTGTGTTTAGAGCAAGTATAGAGTATGGGCCATAATAAGGTCTTGTGAGAAGTTGTTACATGTGATTTAAGGTAGTTGAGGAAGTCTTGACCCAAGAAAATACATCACATATTTGTTAACTCTGTTTTGCAGTCTTGAAGACCTAGAAAGGGCTAATTGCAAAGGTGACAGGTGAGTTGGAATTTGAAATTTGGCCTGAAGCAAGAACAAGACAAAGGGTTTCTGGGAATGTGAAAAGTTTCCCTTAATTCTTCTGGAGTTGTTCTAAATTATAAGACTTGAGGAGACCTACTTGGAAACGGTAGAAGATGAATTGAAGAAGTTGTGCTTGGAGTTGAAGTCTAAAATTTGGTAAGGAGTTGTGAGCCTATAAAGGGTGATCAAAAAGGTATTCAGAATTTTCTAAGTCCCAGGAGGTTCTTTCAGACAATAAGGTTTACAATTGAGAAGGGCTAGTAGCTCTTAGTAGGCTTATAATAGTGAATGTCTTGAAATGAAGTCTTGACTCGTTATGAAGGTTTTGATGCATGTTTTGATGGTTTTGTTGTCATTAAATCTAACTTGTGGTGTGTTGGCTTGAGTCCACTACCTCCTCTGCATCAACAACCAATTGCATAAATTGAGGCATCCACATGAATATGGAACTCTTTTCAATTATGGTGTGCCAATATGGGACCCTAGTCAAATTTTCTACCCCTTTGCAATAAACAACCTGATGAATGCGAGAACATAACAAGATTCTTAATGAACTTTATATAGTATCCAAATGCTCCAAAAGGACCAAATTTGTGCTATGCCTTAAGGTGCTTCCAACTAATCAAGCAACTGCATGTTGATATGATCCTTTTTCATTCATGCCTTACAAACCATATTGGACCATCATTTTGCACTTCTTTGTGCTCATTGATAATTGTGTTTCCCAACATAGCCGCATACATTACGGAAGTATCCTTGAATGGTCATCTCTTATGCTATGTATACAACAATCATCAAGAATTTTTAAAAAATCAGCTCACAACTCATGAAATATAAACAAAATGGCCCCTTGAATATTTGCTTGAGCATTGCATAATCTAGACAACATCCAACTATATGTATAAACTCCAAACTCCAAGGTAAACATTCTTTTCAATTTATGTTTGTTGGTGACCTTATCTAGTTGTATGCAGAGAACCCATTCAAGAACGAGTATAACTCACTTCCAGTGGCGCCTGCCAAAGTAGTGTATGTAAAAGGATATGGAAGGTCTTCCTTAGCTATTGCATTAACATTTTGATAATCCCATACATTGTCAACTTTTTCAAGTCATTCTTGGGTGCCAACTAGGCGACCCAATCACTGGTTGGCACCTTGAATAGAATTCTTTTTAAAGCATCCTTTCAATGTATTTATAAACCTTGTAAGAATATTTAAGATTCATTGGCCATGGCTTCCCTCTTGGAAAGGCTCTTAGAACCCCTTCTAAATCTTTATATGTTTATGTAAAAATATCCTTGTGGTATGTGAAAGTATTGATTGTTGCTACAACGAGTTTCATATCTTAGTCTAATCCCATTATAATCGTGTGTGGTTCTTCCACAGTCCCAATAGTGAATTGTCTTGTGGGATTTGTTTGTATCTGATCACATCAGTTTTTGCCTTTGGAAATTGATATGCTTGTTGCATATCTAATTCAGCTTCCTCAGTTTTCTGGCTGAATGTTGCTACAACATTTTGTAGGTAATAGTATGGGATCCGGCAGAAAAAGCAAATTTTCAATCTCCGTTTCAATACCAATGAGATATAATGTCACACTCTTCTTTCTTCTTCGTGATTACCCATTGTTTAAGAATGTTTTTGTTTTTGTCTTTTTAAATTCACCAAACATGCTGAGTGAAACATTTTATGTTCGACCATTTTCTAGCGGAACAATCCTCTTTCTTGATGTCTTTGGGAAAATACTTGGATAATTGGATAAGCCAACTTTGCAAGATTGGTGCTAGTAGTTACGACATTGTATGTCCAAAAATATGCTTAACAAAAGCTCTTGATCACTAAATTTGTGAAGAGAATGGGGCTTATAAATCTCTATAATTGATGCACAAGCAAGAATTTTGATGTCCTCCAAAAAAATCTTGGATCGGTGTCCAATTGGCACAATCTCCCAAACTCGAGTTACTTTTTGGGGTTTGAAGGAGTTTCACCTTTCTATAACAAGATGCATGTAGCTTTTATCGAGGGTGTTTTGAGAGCTATCCAAACAATAGTTGAAAAATAATAGTCAATTCATGCGGTATCCAAGACTTGAGCAGGGTCATATAACTTGGCAATTGGTTGTGTCTCACAAACTCATTGCTAGCCTCTCCACACTTCTATTTAGGTTTCTTTTCCCTAAGAAGCCAAAGTGCTTCCTCTAAAGGTTTCTTGGTCATCCCTTGGTGGGAATATTTCAATGGTTGTAGAAATTGCTTATCACATCCCATTAGTTCAGAATATTCTTCAATTGTTTTGTAGGAATAACTTCACAATTATCTTAGTTTTTAATTTGGTTTCTTCATAGAATAACAACAAATAATATTCTTTTGGATTCATCTACGCTAGCCACTTTTTGTCCAACGTATCGGATCTCACTTTGGGATCCATCTTCAGGTAAAAAAGAGTTAACAATTATCATTTTCAAAAATGGGGAGAATTAGTTCTCTCACATTTGTATGAGGCATGACTTTAACAACATTTTGTTCTCCACTGAGTGGGATATTTGTACCCCATCTATATTTTCCAGGATTAGTATGTTCATTTCTTTCTTTCTATTGTTTTGTTAGAGAAAGTGTCATTGTTTGAATGCGATTATGTCTTCCATTTAAGACCAATGTATCCATGTTTATTGACTTGTTTTGGTTGTTTGTGAACATGATATCTCGATGCAAAGTTCGAAGCCTCTTTTGAACTCATGAGTGCATGTATTGAAGATGGAACTCAATATTTGCGTTTGGTTGAGCTTTTGAGTAATATAAGATGTACTTCTAATCTAAGTCACAAGGTTCAAGTTCGTGTTTATGTTTGACGAGGATAAAGTTCGGTTCAAGTTCGCCAAGGGATAAAGTTGGTGAAAAAAAAACGTCTTTTTGTTCGAGTAGTTTTATTTATATCATTTGTATTTTTGAAAAAAATGAATAAATATGTCAGAGAGACAGAGTGGAGAGAGCTTTTTGTCCGCTACGTTTAGTCGGTATATGTACATACACGCATATTTGTAAAATGATGCAAAATCATGTCATAAACTTCTCTCGAAAAATTATGGATGGAGTTTGAGTTCATGTTCGACGAGAATAAAGTTTGGCAAAATTCAAACTTTTTCGATAAAATTTGGAGAACCTTGTGACATAGCTTTTAATAAAGAAATATCCAATAGTTTGTATGATCCAATGCATTAGTCCTTTTTTTTTGCTCAATGCATTAGTTTTTTTTAACAATGGTATATGTGATAACTAATATGAGAGTACCAAGCGTGAAGAAATCCCAAACTTCCATTAAATAGGCCAGTTTGGCCTTATTAGAATGTATGTAATGATCACATTTGTTACGGATTAATTGGTAGTTATGAGTTGGTTGGTAGTAATGATTCAGTTGGGAGTTATAAGTTAGTCGACGATTTGACAACTAGGAGGTAGTTGTTAGTTTCAAAATCAGTTGAACACTTAAAATTCAATGCACATTGAACGTTAACGCATAACACACTGTTCCTTCTCTCTCTATATTCCTCTGGGTTCTAGTTCATTATTCCTTTATGGTTTGAGAGCCCAAGGAGATGGGTCTCGAGGGTTGAAGTTAAAGAGTGGGGTCAGTCCAAGTAATATCCAAGGAGTCATAGAGAAGACATATATTTGAGTTTTTTATGCATTTTGTTGCAGTTCTCATTCGTAAGATAATATCTTGGTTTTTTGGATGTATATAAAGTGGCAGGCTTTTAACTTTTTATTGAAGGATGCTTAAGTTTCTTTTCGAAGAGAGAATATGCTCTTGACAGTGTTGAAAGGCTGTTAGGCTACAATGCGATAATGTATGTTGACATTAATGTTAGAAACATGGCACCAATATAACATTAAATGCCTTGGTTATTTGTAAGACGATTAAACCACCAGAACCATGCATGGGATGCTACAATATGGAATATGAAATTGATATGAGCGAGGGATTGTTGTCTAGAAGGAAACCCACCAATAAATACTGCAGCAAATAGAGCACCACACAATTTCTTATTTAATGGTATATGAAATTGGCATGCATGGTTTAATATTAAATGTTGTGGGTGTCTACATTGGGATGAAAACTATGTGACTGAAATGCAAATGTTGGACAATACCTTTGGGATGTTGTCGATACCATGAGAAGGAACACTTGAAGCGCACGAAGTCCTCTTGGACAGAAATTTCAGACAAGTAGAAAATAGGTGGCAAATCATTCTCTATCGCGAAAGAAGAAATACAAATATTATGGTCTAATATTTGAGATTTTTTTAGAACTTACTCCTGTAGAAGATGTGATCAGAGAAGGAATGAAGAGAAACTGGAATTCACACAGTAGTTTGTGTGTCCGTCATTTTATTATGCAAGAGAGAGTTACAAAATAGTTGAGGTGGTTACAACCAAACATTAATTAATACATAACTAAAACTGACTTAATTATAAAAGGTAAGCTTTATATTCTAAGACCCTCTCTTAAGGATTACACTACAAAAAGCAAAAGCAAATATATTGACATAAAATTAAAACACAAAACCAAACAAAGCCACACATTCTTCTAAATCTTTTTCTTTGAAAACAGTTCTTTTAGTAGGTAGAGCTCTATCAAGTTGCTTTGTAACCTTTGTAAAGTTGTAGCCTTGACTTGAATTCCCAAGTTTCTGGATTCCACATGCCCACAATCCCAAATTATGAACCTCTCGAATTATTAGACAACCATCCATATTGAACTACATCCACAATGCTCCATCAAGTAGTCTCATGACCCTTGTATGGGTATAATTCCGAAGATCCACAAACTCTTGAACTAACCGAGAAACCATCCATGTCGAACTTCATCTACACTATATCCATTCTAGTCTTTAAAGTGTGGGCCTCTTTAAAATACATATTCTTCATCAGTGAATTCCTCACCACTTTCAACATCCGTGGATCTTAAACAATGGCTATATTAACTTCATTTGATTTGTCTTTCATTTGGATCTTTTCTTTCCAGTTCGAACGTTGAGGCCAAGATATTTGTTTAATGGAATTTTCTGCAAACTAATGCAACATGATTTTAAAAACTGATTTTATTTATTTTTATTTTTTTTCAAAGCAAAGAGGAAATTGTACCAGGCAAGTATGCGCCCTAGATGACTGGTTGTGACTGAAAATTGCCAAATTATGTGCCCTAGCAGTGCATGACCCTGGAAAAATTGCAAATCTAGAAATGCGTGACTGTTTTTTCTTTGTTTTGCCCTAGATACCTTTGAAAATCACGTGTTTTCCCCTTTTGATTTTGGATAGTGTTTTCTACAAAAAAGTGCCCTCAATCACGTTTTTCTCTACTGCATCTTACTTGTGACGTTTTGTCTCGAAAACATCTTATTTTCGTGCCCTAATTGCATGAACAGCCCTAAAAAATCCTTCAAAATGGCAACTTCTTAATTTTTTGCCCTAGCGTTTTGAAACTTTTTTATCCTCATTTCATGTTATTAACCACATATTATGCATATGAAAGACAAAATAACTTATAAGTTATAAGCTAAATAACCACAAAAGACAACTCATAATTTGTTAAAAGCTTAAAAGTTAAATTAAACACAATGTCATGATATATTAAATTCAATTTATTACACCAATGATCAAAGTTCAAACTATCTTTCAATATTCATCATATTCCTCTTCATCAAGAGCATCAACATCAACATCATCATCATTATGTGGTTCATTAGAACCACATGGACTCGAACCACTCCCACTAGGGCCACTACCACTTGCACCCCTTGTGCATGTAGGTCTCGTGGTGCCAAAGAAGTCTCCAATCCCTCATCATCTAATGACAGGTGGGAAATGGAAGCATCCAAGTCAACTATCTCTGGATCAATATCCCAATGTTTTGTTGACCCTTCCTTGTACTCCGGCTGCTTGTGGGATAAAAGGCACAAGTTGGAATGTATATATACCAAATCTTCAGCCTTTTTAGCCCCCAACTTGTTGCGCTTTTGTGAGTGGATGAAGGTATATGTACTCTAGTTGCGCTCAGAGGAAGATGAACTTGCAACCTATTGAGGCAAAGTCAATGCAAAATTAAACACTCAAACTTGAATTTTAAAAAACTAAAAGTTACAACAAAAAAGAAAAGAGAATTAAAAAAAAAAAACTTACTTGTGCCAAGACCTTGATTGCAAGAGGCTACAAGTACATAAATGCGTGACCATGGAGGTACCACCACATATGAGCATCCATCTTGTATTTGCTCCGAAGAGCGAGAAGGCTATGACTTATTTCTCGCTATGAAATTGGCAAACTCTATCATAACCATGTCCTCGGCCTCAGGATCAGGGAAGAGCCTAGACAATGCCAACATATATCCCTCATTGACTTCCGCATCCCTGTATGGTGCCATCCTCCCCGAAAAAGAAAGGATCTTTGTGTTGTAGAATCTAGGAGTCAATGCAAAGGCAAGTAGATGTAGCGGGGTGGTCATTTTGTTCCACCGCTCAATGAGGATTGATTGTACTTCTTTGAAAAAATTTCTCCTCGGATCTTGTTCTTTTGCATTTATGATGGACTTTATCTTCTCAATCATTGAGTCGATACCATCATATATCTCTCCCAGACATGGCTGATCCATGTCAGTAAAGCGGATCATGCTCATAATGGGCTCAGTAAAACTCAACAAATATTCTACTCGATCCCACCAAGTGTCATCTAAGATCATTGCCTTCACTTTTTGAGCTCGTACAATGTTTGATTGCCTCCATACAACCCATAGGTTGGAAGTTACCATCTTGCTAAGTGCCTCTCGCACCTTCACAAGTCGTCTCAAGACGATTGTGTGTGATGTGAATCGAGTCTCAACAACCTAATAAGAAATGAGAAACAAAAATTTTTTTTGAAAACTTTTGAATACTATATTTTAAAAATAAAAAAACTTACATTATTTATAAATAAAAAAAAGGTAGCTTCCCTTACCTTCAGAACTCCAAATGCGAGAAGGATCTAAAGATGCCTTGCATGATTGGTGATGGTTGGTCACAAACATTTGGATCTCTTCACCCTCTGCATACACTTGTTGAATCCACTCTATTTTATTGGCCAACTTTTTTTAGCATTAAATTGAGTGAATGGACAACACATGGTGTCCAAAAAATATGCCATACCTTGCCTCAACTAACATCCTTGCGGCTTTGCAATTCTTGGCATTGTCCATTATGACTTGGACAACATTTTGAGGCCCCACCGCCTCAATGGCTTTGAAGAGGATGTTGGCAATGAATTGGGCATCCTTCACTTGCCCCTCACAATCAATTGCTTTAAAAACATTGCCCCTTTAGGGCATACTGCAACCACATTGATCAAAGGGTGGTTTCTTGCATCTTTCCATCCATCAAAAACGATGGACACACCTGTTTTGGCCCATGAGTCTCTAATTGGTTGCAATGGAGGTTTCCACATATTTTCTTTGCTTTTCCAATAGGGTGGTGTGGATCTTCTCATAACTTGGCCCTTTGTACCCTTTTGGGGCCTCATTGATTGCTTTCACCATCTCTTGCCAATATGGTGACCTCACAACATTGAATGACAATCCATTTGCATACACACATCTTGCGATGTGCTCATCCATATATCCCTTGCTTCTCATTTTGAAAGGCCTTTTCCAATGGTCCTTTTGTCCTTCTTTTCGTGAAAGAGGTGAATCCTCATCATGCATGGAGGTAGCCATCACAAATGGATGTGGCATGGTCACAATTGGGAGCCAATACTAGATGGGGCAACAGGAGGCCTCGTTGATCGAGATGAACTTCCTTTTTTTTGACAATGGATGACCCATTTTCAAAGCCAAAGTTGCGTCTGCATCTTCTTGTTCTTTGATATATCCCAAAACCTTTGTTGTTGGCACCCCTACGTTATTTTCCCCTTGCATGTTCTTATACCATGACCCGATATTGCACACAAGTGGCCTTTCACCCGACTATATGAGCCTTTGAATACTATTTCACACTCATTGCATCTAAAAACAAAACACCCACCACCTGGAAGTTGCTCTAGTATTGTGACATGCCTCCATAATGGTGAATTTGGGTCAAATTCTTTGATCAAAGATTGCCCAAAGGAGGTGGAACTTGTTGCCATTGTACTTCTACCTACAAGTTTAAAACCAATAACATAAGCAAAGAAAACAATGGTTAAAAATAAAACTTAAACCCTATGCCCTAGGGCATAATGTATTAAAAATTTAAAATGAAAAAAAATGGTTTAAAATTTTAAATTTCAAAATGAAAAATAAAACATAAAAAGAAGCATGAAGTGTGTGAAAGATTAAAAAAAAAAAAAAACAAAAAATGAAAATCAAACTTGAAAGTTAAATAATAAAACTTAAAAACTTAAAACCTTACCTTCAATGAATAATCCACAAATCCTCCTCCTTTGAAGCTCCTCAATGACCTTGGCAGCGAATAGACACTCATACTAGCTTAGGAAAATGATTGCAATGCTTGTTGATGAAGTATCAAACCCTAGATAAGCAAAATGAAAGCTTAGAGAGGCAAGTATGTAATGATACCCTACCTGTACCAGGGGCTGCAGGGCTGCAATACCGGCTACTTAGTACATAACTAATAGTGACTTAATTATAAAAGATAAGCCTTGTATTCTAATAATTACTACCATCTGTAAATGCAACAAATTTTATATTCTATATACAAACATGGCTAATGTTCGTGGAGAATTTTATAGTTGTTGAATCTAATACTTGATTGTTTTTTGGAAGAAATACGCAATTAGAGAAAAATGGCCTTGTAAAATTTCCGTTATGCTTGGTATGGTCATCCTCAAGGAGAGTTAGTAGACAATGCAGTTCGATTGGCCATCGTAAATCCAGCCATCCTTGAACTTTGGTAGAAAGAATATACTTTAGTGAAACATGATGATTTGGATCAAGATTGCCATAGAGATGATACTATTGCATCTCATGTCCACTTGACGGCAGCATTAATATGACTGCCTTCAATTTTTGTTTGTAACACTGATCTTTCTCCTTGTATACAACTCTTTAAACAGAATTTCTTATAGTTTGGTTAGTGGACTTCAAGTTAAGATAGCCTCTAGGAAGTTACTGATTCTGTGTGCGTTTGTTATGAGCAGTTGATTGCTGTCTCCTATATCGTTGTTTATCAGTCATATTATTCCAAATATAGTCGATATCATAATCTCGGAATAGCCTGGAGGACCATTATCTGATTCTGAGAATTCATTAATTTTCATAGAAGTTGCAAAGTATATGACTAAAGTTTTAGGGTTGTGGTTTTTAAAGCCGAATGATCCATAAGACCATTTCGATTGCAATGTTTAGCAAGCTGGCTGGAGTTTGAAGGAGGAATCATTGCCACCTGGTTGGATATGCTTGGTAAGTATTATAACACGCTTACAAATCTCGATAGCTTTAGTACTCCTGTTTGTCTCCTCCCTATAATGTATCTAATTTAGTTATGTTCTGTTCTTGCTGTCTTTTCCTTTGAGGAAGGTATGTGCTGCATCTCCAAAGCAGGAGTTTCCACCAAACTTCAGAAGGCTTGCAGTAGATACTTACACACCTGATCTCATAGCAGCAAGCGACTGCATGCTTGGTAATATTTTGCATTTCATATTTTAATAAATTGGTGACATCACCATATAATGTGATCCATTTGCTCCAGATATTTATGCCAATCATTATGTTTATATATGATTGGTTAAAGATTAAAGTTTGATTTCTTCTTACCCCAGGAAAAATTGGATATGGCACTGTCAGTGAGGCACTGGCGTACAAGATACCCTTTGTCTTTGTTCGCCGAGATTATTTCAACGAGGAACCCTTTTTGAGGAACATGCTCGAGGTAAAACCTGGAATGACTGTATTAATACATCTTTTTAGAGTAAGGTTGCATTTAAATGGCACTGTAGTGTCGGTATCCTTTGCTTATCTTTAATTATTTACACTAATGAAATTCATGTTATTTTGAACAGTATTACTGTGGAGGTGTTGAAATGATTAGACGCGACTTATTAACAGGGCACTGGATTCCATACCTTGAGCGTGCTGTTAAATTAAACCCTTGCTATGATCAACCAATTAATGGTGGTGAGGTATGTTTTTTATATGATTTTGGAAACTGGGACTTGATATTTGTTGGTGTGGTTTACTGTGGTTTTTGCATTTCCACATGTGCTTGTTGGATGGGATGAATCAGAAGCTGCTTTGGGTTATCAGCCTGATGCAAACCTCTTGCTCAAATGACTGATATCCTTTATTTTCTACAAGAAAAAAAAGGAAAAAAATAGGAGTCAAATATATGGGATATATGAGTTTCCGGCGGCTTTTTGTAAACCATTGCATTTGTTTTATTAGTTTATTTTTACAGTTATAGTGTGGAGGCTGGACTCTTAAGCGAAGGAATTTTAAAATTTCTTTAAAGAGACTCTTTGGTTCAACTGATTTTGTATATAATTTGATCGTTTTTTTCACAGGTGGCTGCAACTATTTTGCAGAATACTGCTGTTGGAAAAGTTTATAGTTCAGATAAGGTGACTATGCATATCTGTTAGCTTTAGTTTAATTTGAATGCTGTACCAAGTAAAATGTTCTTGAGAACTGTCTTAATTTGATGCAGGAGAGTTGGCCATATAAACAGTGGCAAAGAAACTGCTCATTGGTTCTATTGCTTGTTCTACTCTATCCACTGCATCATTGCAGTGTGTTCTTTTTATGTTACACACTTAATTTTCATTAAAAAAACAGCATGAAGACCAAAAGGAAAGCCTTGTTTAGATTTGACTTCATACCTGACTGGATTACATAGACGAAAAGCTGTTTGTTTGCAACCCCATATGCCCACAAAGTGGGGCTGTGTGGTAGCTCCAGATATGACAGACTCATTTCTACATTCTCTGATTTACTCATTTTTATTCAGAAAAGGCTTTATCGGGCACCCTTATGCCTCTTAACATTCCCTTAAAAAATCCACATTACGATGGTACCATATGTGTGGGCCTTTCTTCCCAAGTTTCTATGGGAACTGCGGCTTTCTTGGATACCGGGAAATGCTAACTAAGGCACTGTACCTGTGTATGGACGTACAATAAATGGGTGTGGATACTGAAACATAGGAAAAGCGTGCCAGAAACACAGCAGTCCCAGGGATGGCTCTGCTGTACCTGAGCTGTACCTGGACTGTTTCAGCAGTACTTCTTTCTTTTAAATGCCAAAAAATTAAAAAAATACACTAAAAAAACCCACTTCAGATTTTCAATGTTTTGCAAATTTAGGCACTTGACTATTATCTTTTCAAAATACATTTCGTTTCATTTCAAAATATTTTAAGTGTTGACCAAATATTTTTAGTGTTTTATCTTTTATGGACTAAAAATGAGTATTATGCATTTTTTTAATATATTTATAATATATTCTACAGGCGCTTCCGTGCCGTTTTTTACCCAAGTGTTTTCTGAAAATTGGCATTTCTGCATTTTGAACCCATACCCGTGGGCCGTACCAATACCTGTTTCCTGGCAACCTAGGCTGCTTTCAAAGTCCAGATTTATCTCATCTTATTTTCCATCTTAGTATGCTGATATTCTCATCTGAGTTGATTTGTTGCTCTATATTTGGAGATTTGCAGGTATAAGGTCCTTTTTTGTCATTTCCTGAGGTCTGGCCTTTTTTCTCTTGTTGCATGTGACTATGAGTGAGGTATTGGAGGAGAATTGAAGAGGGCTTGTTGCTGTTTTTGGTTTGCCTTTATTTCCTGGCTTGTTATGGTGATGTTACCGTTTGATTTTTCTTTGAGCATTTTCTGAGTGACCTCCTTTCTTGTGAGACTTGGATGCCTTCCATTTATTGAGAGCATGTTTCTGTTAAGAGTCTCAAACGGATTTTCATGTTTTAGTGGAGTTGATTGTCCTTTGCCTTTCCTTGTGTATGCTATTGCTATTTGAAATTTAGATCCATTATGATTTGGAGGATCTGCTGGGTGTTTTGCTTGCTGATTTGTTTCTGCAGGTTCAAATGGATTCAGAATGGTTTGCTGGTTTGTAGTTGTCCCCTTTTCACGTTGCTTGTGTGATGTTTGTTGCTCTTGTGTGGGGCAGATTTTTGCAAGATGCCAATGCTCATGACAAACTTGACATCAGAATGGGATGTTTTCGTAGTCCAAGGGCTGTTCCCATTCAATCCCTCCCATTTGCTAGATGACTGTATGGAAAAGGCTTGTCCAGATCTAGGTTGATGCATATCTTGGCATGATTGAGCATTCTTGGAATTCTTGTGAATTCGGATGGCATGATATATTCCCTAGTAGCTGACTGTTTTTCATGCAAGATTCATGTCAATATTCACTTGGTAGTAGGGGAAGACAAACCCATACAGGCACTTTACTCGGCAGATCCTCCATTGGATTGAAGGCAGGAGACCGAGTTTCATAAAGATACCTGATTTCTTAATTTACCGAGGTCCATCTTGGATTACCTTATCTCTTTTCTGCTTGTTGCTGAAGATATCTATTAAGTATCCCTTTGGCATTATTATTAAATCCACAGACCCAAAGGGGTTTCAGTTTTCTTGAACCCGAGTTTGAGAGTTTTGTTTTTGGATAAGCTCCCATGAAGCAGCGAACGAGAGCTTTGTATTTTAAGATCCAAAGCCTATTTTTCATTACATCAAACGAGAATGAGACCTAGGGTGGGGTGTCCACCTTTAGACAGCACCCATTTACCTTTGTTGTAGGACAATGTGGTTTTGATATTGTTCATTGTGTGATACTGCAGAAATTTCTGTAATGCATCCTTGCTCTGAATGACAGTTTCATTTGAGACTACAAATATGAAGTTTGGGTTGGGATTTATCTGGTAAGAGGTTGGATATGAGGAGGCCATGGCCTCCTCAGGTGATCTAGGACTTCGTCCCACTCAGCCAATGGGCAGGTGAGAACAAATATCTCAGGTTATGTAAATGCTATTTAGGTGCAGGTTTGGGGATGCGAGCATGGAATGGTGGTAGCAGAAAACTTAGATCCCATCCATTGAGTCTATAAATAAAAAATGTAGATTGAGAATTTGTGAATTCATCATGCCTTCATCAATTACTTTGTTCATTTGTGGACATTAATATAATTCATTTGTTTCCTTTGCACCTCAACTTATCTATTTTGGAAAATTCTAAATTGTAACCAATCTATCTTATAATTCACTGTCAGCTGTAATTGTACATACATAGTTGTAGATTCAGGTGGGCATTTCTATAGCAAGTACTTTTAACCTCTTTTGATTAAATGTCAACTTTGTATTTAGTTTTTGTTAGGATGGAACACAAATCCACTAAAACCAATCTTATGTTTTGAGCAATGTAATTTACAGAATAGAATCTTCAACTATAATTTTAGATGCCTCTATCGTGTTCCTAATATTATTTTGAAAAGGATTAGTTCTATGGTGTTGAAATCAATGAATCATGAAATTTTGGAATATAAAGATACGAGACATTAGAACCCAGAAATACAAAACTAAAAAGAAAACTGAAATTCAAAATTGAGGTATTTCCTTACACAAACAACTGTTTTCCATTCTATATTTATTTTTCCTGTTATAAAGATCTTATACCATTTTCCTATATATGGAATATTAGCCTCTCTTGAGAGTTGGGACCTGTGGAAATTTGAGAAATATAGGTATTAATATCGTTTTGAAAAAAGGTTTGACAGTCCTTAAAAACATGATTAATGGTTCCCATACATTTTAGAATACGGCTTTGAGCTTGTTTTGCACTAAATGGAACATCCTGCAAAGGACAAAAAAATGTGGCATGCACCATAAAATTCTGCTGTGAGAGTTGGCTGGAACCTTTATTTGTGCATGTTCAATGTACGATCAACTATTGTGATACTCAGGTATCTGTCATCGGTTTGATAAATAAGAACATCTTCAATAATTCCAGGATTTTAACAACCTTTTTTCTTGTACTTTGTATGGTTTTGACTGTTTCATAAACTTCCTTGCAGTATAGTGGAGCAAGAAGATTGCGAGATGCTATTGTCCTTGGATTTCAGTTACAAAGGATTCCTGGACGGGACATCTCCATTCCAGAATGGTATAGTCATGCAGAAAATGAGCTTGGTCTTCGTCCTATGATGCCCGATGGAAAGAAAAATGAACATAATCTAACTTCTGTTGATGAACTGTGAGTTTAGATTATTTCATAGTTTGTGTTTTATGTTAATATACATTTTGGCATGAGTAAATAGCTATTTCAAAACTAAAAACCTATGCCATCGATCTGTTAACTAGAGGTGTTGAGGATTTTGAGATTCTACATGGAGATCTGCATGGCTTCTCAGACACGATGACTTTCTTGAAGAGTTTGGCAAGCTTGGACTTTGATTTTAGTTCAAACGAGATAACAGAAAAGCGTCTAGTCCGTGAACGACTGGCTGCAGCTGGTTTATTCAACTGGGAGGTCTCTCTCTCTCTCTCACACACTCTCTCTCTCTCTCATACTCACACACCCACAGCATTCTAGCAAAGTTTCAATTTTTACTTGGACATGTCTTCTAGTGGTGAATTTTCTGTAGCTAGCATGAAACTGTAGAATATGGTGGAGTTTATGTCCTTTTATTTGATCAATTATTTGATGAGATCATTTTGCCACATGTAGATTTAATCTGATTCCATTCTTTACCTGCCCCACCATGCTATTACTTAATCTCAAATGCATAGCCAATTTTTATCTTAACATGGTTTATTAAGGTGTCAAGTAGGCCTTCTCTTCAGAGAGATGTAATCAACTGCATATTCAAACTATTGTGAAGACCATAGTTTTGAGACTCAGACTCAGCTGTCGCATTTAGGCCCATATTTGGACCTGGCAAGACTTTGACGAATTAAAAAATGTAAATTTTAGCATGCATCATAAAAATAAATATTATTTTATGCATTCCAAAGCCAATAATAATAGTAATGTACAAAATCAACCATAATTTTATTCATACTACATGGCTTTTAACAAAATGCAAGAAAAATAATATAATGGCACATAGAAGCAAAAACATTTCTATTATACCTCTACATTAATATTTAATAAAATAATTCAGAATACAAATTCATCAAAATACAAGAAAAATAATACCAGAGAATAGTAATAGTTGAAAACTTGAAGCTTAACCAGTCACACCCTAGAGTAGCTGTGGTAACGAATACGGCTTGAAATAAATAGAATAATTTCTAAAGATAGGCAAGATTTTTGCTTTTCTGAATAAGTTGATCTTGAAAATTGTATTAAAAAAGAAGAGTATTTACAGCTTCTCATACCTTGGTCATGAATAGGGTCCTAGGTATGCAAGGGAGGTGGTACTTAAGACTGATATTATGCCTTTCCAGAACAGACCAGCTAAGGTCCAAAGATCAAAACTAAGAATAGTCAGATTATACCTTTATTATGATTGAAATTCAGGTTTTTTTGAATACTTTATAAAACCTTCAACCCCACGAAAGGCATATATTTATATACATATTTTTAGGTCAAGTTTTTACGCTTTTAAGTCAATTAAAAATTACTACGTTCCAAGACTGCCTGAATCTGCAGCGAGTTGTCCATTACTCACAGCTTCCACGAGACTGCAAGTCTCTGTCAGATTCGAGAGCCATCTGAGTTGAGGCAGCAAAACTGTAGCTGCCCACTAAGTTCAAAGGCATCAGGTATTGTTGTTCAAAGTCATCCAATATTTTTGTGTTATTTGGACACGTGTAAATCAGCCATGCCATTCTTTAACCATAGGACATTGCATGATGACCAGTGCACATATGCTGATACAGGTTGGAGAGTTGATGCACTCTCCTTTCGGTATTCCACTTGTTTCAGTTTTTGTTCCACCGGAGTGCTATGGCAATCTTCTTTTGAGATGAAATTGTGAGTTTCTTGTAGTAATGACATTGACATTTTCTCAAAAATCCAGTATGGCATATATATTGTTTCTCTTGGAACATGTTCATAGAAATATCTGAATTTAGTTTAAATAATTTCCTGATTTACACATTCGAGGGTGCTTTATGTTGAGTCTCCCATATGTAGATTTTTATTTGATTGACTATGATCACATTAACATGACTTTTCATTAACACGACTTTTGTAATTGACGTACACACAAATACTGCAATTTGTGGGCATCGAGCTTCATAGAAAATGCAGCTCTTCCTTACCATTCACAATGAGCTTGTTCATTCTGCAGGATGCGATATTTGTTGCAAGAGCTCCTGGACGGCTAGATGTCATGGGTGGCATTGCGGATTATTCAGGGAGTCTTGTTCTACAGGTAGTTTCTTTTGAAATATAACTATGTTTATATGGATAGCTGCACACACAGTTATTTCATTATGATAGTGCCTCCTTATTGCAAAAGATCATTAACACCTGCAAGATACTATCGGTGGACCTCTTACTGGCCACAATAATAGTGCTTGTTGAATGTGGTATTGTACATGCCACTGTACAATCCTATCATAAAACACATCTTGTGGCTAAAACATATTCTACTCTTATTTGATTCAATTTACTCTTACAATCTAGCAAAAAATTGTGCATGATTAAAATTGTTGTTTTCAAATGTCTTGGATTTCAATCAGATACTTTTGTTGGTTCAGAAGGTTCATTGGCTTTATTGCTTTTAAGGTTTCTGATGGGAGGAAATTTTTACCAACAAGATTCATTCTGCAGATGCCAATCCGAGAGGCTTGCCATGTTGCTGTCCAAAGGAGTCACCCAAGCAAGCAGAGACTTTGGAAACATGCCCTTGCTCGGCAGCATGCAAGAGGGGAAGGATTTTGTCCAGTTGTGCAAATTGTATAGTTCTTGACTCATGATTTATGTCTCGCTTTTGTTATTGTATTTATGTTTTAGAGTTTAAACAAATACTTTTGCACTGGAAATGGACATGCTTACTCAATATTCTCAATTAGATAAGATCCAGATTTGACAAAACTCAAGAAATTTAATTTGAACAAGATAATTTCCTATGGAGGCGAATATGACAGAGCTTGAAACCATTATTTTGTCAACCTTCTACCTTTTCTTAAAACCATCAACCACATTATCTTCAACATAAATAATCGAGTCATTAGACTGGAAAACTATTTTGCATGCTTAAAAGAATATTGGCTGCTGTAGTGTAGTTAAAAGTTAAAACTAGACAATAGGAAAACAATTGACAAAAAATCTAAGTCAGGCTCTGTTTTGGATTTTCAATCTATTGGTTTGTAAGGGAATAAATGCTTTGCGGTCCTGAATATAAGTCTAGCCAGAAAATATAGAACCGGTAGTTTCATTTATTAGATGTACATGGTTAGCCTCCGGGGAAACATAAGAGAAAACACAGTATCTTAAAATGGAGATTCCATCAGAGTAATCTAATGAAACCAAAGAAAATCCTATTGTGGGAAACTGTAAACCATTAACCTGAGTTTTTTCTTGAAATTTTCCTAAGAGAAGGGGAAACAAATGATTCAGAGTAATGTTGGGGAAATTGAAAATCTAATGATCCTGGATGTCTGAAAATGGTGTCCACTAAGTGGTTCCAAGATTTTTGATCATGACAGATAGATTGTTTCTATACTAAATAATCATGATGTTTCCATACAGTTACCTCTTAATGTATGGGATGCAAGAAAACAATTTCGAAGGTATGTTGTGGCATTTTTTTCACTCTGTTTTCTTAATTCTTTCAGTCTGTTAAAATACCGGCAGTGTTCAATGGTGACCCTAAAATGGCAATATCCAGCATCTTCACTCAGCTTTGAGATCTTAAGATTTCTAGTTACTAGGAAGAAATGTTCCTCTCTTTCTGTATTTGTTAATTTGTAATTCAGCTATTACATTGAGAAGATATATTTCTCTTTTGTTTCCTTTATTTGTGTGATTGAACAGGCATTATTTGGAGCTTCCTAACCACTTTTTCACCGAACACATCTTTAATTTTAACTTCTTTTCATCACAAGCATGTCTAATCATTACATATGTAATCAACTATCATGCAATCACTGAACATGCAATTACTGTATTTATGGAAACTTATCTGTGGATCATTATGTGAGAAGTAATTAGTGATGTTCTATGTTGCCAGGAAACGGAAACGGAAACGTGTATGAAACGCGAAACGGCAATTTTCAAAAAACTTGGATACGAAATTCGTTACGGAAACGCTCAATATGCATATATATATATATATATATATGTGTGTGTGTGTGTGTGTGTGTGTGTGTGTGTGTGTGTGTGTGTGTGTGTGTGTGTGTGTGTGTGTGTGCATAGTACTCATTTTAAAATTGTACTCCATACACCATAAGTGATAAGAATAACTGATAAAACACTCAAAATATTTTGTATTCATTGAAATTATACATTATTATCATGTATACTTATCTCTAGGAGACTAGGACGTTTCGAAGGAGTTTCCGTTTCCGAAACGTTTCGGAAACGGAAACGGGGGGGCCCTAGGCGTTTCTCGCAACAGAGGTGATGTTATTATGCCATTAGGCTATAGGTTACTGGTCATCAGTTGCTCCCAACCGCCATGTCTAGTTGCGTTCGTGATATATTCACTCCGAGTCTTCATGGACAGTGAATTTGTAAACCACCTGCTTATGCAAAGGCCAACCAGGGGAATCATCCGATGGAGGCATTTTCCCTAGTGATTGGCTGTCATGTGCTTCATACACTGATGACAATATAATCTCATTGCATATTTGATATTATACATATGGTTATATACTGTGTGATGTGAGGGTATATATTTTTTTGAACGGGACCCATGTAGTCTATTCACTACCAAAATTATGAAACGTATACATGGAGATACACTATCTTTTAAATGTTGTTTCTATGTTCAATGATGGTTTATACTTTGTAGTGATAAGGGGAGCATTGTTGTTTTTCCTCCTCAAAATTCATGTGCAAGCTTCAATGGAAGGAAGTAAATGTAGAAGAATTCTGGCCAAAGAGGTCAACTGAGAAGAAATTTGTTACTTAAGGAAAGTAAATCACATGGA